>CAEFZP010002528.1:0-190000 GCA_903064625.1 Mallotus villosus | reverse complement strand
GCAGGAGCAAAGAACAGAGATAAGAGAGTCATCTCTCAGCATTAACTGAGAGAGGGGGAGGGGGGAGAGAGATGTGGCAGGGATGGGGTAAAGAGAGGGAGAGGCGGAGGGAAAGGAGTGTCCACCCTCAGCAGTTACTGGACAGAGGGGAGGAGAGCGGGGGCGAGGGCGATGGAGGGATCCGAGCTTAGCAGCGTGTCACTGGACCTTGAGGAAGAGATGGAGTCAAGGAAATTCGAGAGAGAGAGAGAGAGAGAGAGAGAGAGAGAGAGAGAGAGAGAACAGCTCTCATTTTCAGACAGTGATGTGTGAGGAATGCCTAGTGCTTTGTCTCGGTTGTCACTTTCAAAGTGTGTGTCAATCAGTGGATGGCTGTGATGTGTACTTTGCTGTGGTACATGGGTGTATGTATGCATGGATGTGTGTGTGTGTGTGTGTGTGTGTGTGTGTGTGTGTGTGTGTCTGTGACCCCGGGGCCTCCTCGTACAGGTATGTCAGTCTGCCCACGATACAAACATCTCCACCAGATGTTTATCTCTGTTGTTTTGTCTGCTCTTTCTCTCTCCTTTGTTTCCCCTTGTCTCACGCCCGACCTCTGCTTACAGACTCGAGTTACTCAACCTGCTCAGATGGCCTTCTGCTTGGCTGAGCTGCACTTGTGGTCCGCCAAGAGCTCCCTGCAAGTCAAAGGTACTGCCCATCTTCACCGTCTGCGCCCCATTACTTTCTCTCCTTTCTCTTTCCTCACTCAGAGCTTTCCTTGTCTTTGTAACACCTTCCCTATCTTTCGTCTCTCTCTCTCTTTTTTTGCTTTCTTACTCACTCACACTGTTTGGGCCTACAGTATGTATCTCTCTCTCTCTCTCTCTCTCTCTCTCTCGCTTTCTTGCGCTCTCATTTATCACATATTCCTTTTTCTCCCCCCTCCTTCCTGTTCTCTCTCGTTTGCATCCTCACCTCCCTCCCTCCCTCCTCCCTATCTCTCCCCTCGTCCCTCGCCATCTGCACTCGAGAGCTGCAGAGTCGCATCAAACGGAATGCAGAAGGGAGACGTCAGCAGTGAGGCTGCAGTCTTGCTGTCCCTGACATGCCACCGCAGCCAAATCCTCAACCCGTGTTCAAAGTCCCCCGGCGCGTCCACCTATATACCGTTGCAGCATGTTTCAGTATGTGTGGCGGTGTCCCCTGAGTCCTTGAGAGCTTCTCTCCTGTTGGCTTCCAGGCCCACCCAGACCCAGCACCTACTCCACACATATCAGTGATGTCACAGGAGGTGCCCCTGTTACAGTCTGAATGACCTGAGAGAGACGACCATATTGACAGTAAATGTGCGTCGATTAGACACTTTCTCACAGCACTGCTCATACTTCAGACAACAGGGCGAACGCCAGCCAACCCCTCGGCCTCCCTGGCCCTGTGGGCGGGGCCTCTCCTTGCGAGGTGGCGGAGGGGCGACAACTATCGGCTCATCTCTTCCATTTCTCTTCGTGTTCTTGTTGTGCCCTTTGTCCGCCTCTTCTTTCACAGTCTGCTGAGCCCCCAGAAGGAGATAGTGTCTCACTGAGGCCCAAACGGTGTGTGTGTGTGTGTGTGTTTTCATGTGCGCGCGTACGAAAACATGACATGTCATCCTTATTTGTTTGTTTTCGCACTCGGGTGTGTTTTTTGCAATCTGGGCAAACTGTGGAGGGATAAGGCGCCTGGGTGACGTATGACATACCCCCCCCTGTCTGTTTAATGACACCGTTTGTCCTTCAGATAACAGAACCGATGCATGGAGAAAGGTTCGAATGCTACCAAGCTCATTCGAAGCCCATTCAGTCTGTGTGTGTGTGTTGTCAGCCCCTCTCCTCCTGCTCCAGCTATCCCTATTGCGTTAGCCTGCCCCGGCCCTACAGGAGCAGC
Organism: Mallotus villosus; assembly: GCA_903064625.1. NCBI lineage: Eukaryota > Metazoa > Chordata > Actinopteri > Osmeriformes > Salangidae > Mallotus > Mallotus villosus. The sequence goes on along the minus strand of CAEFZP010002528.1, from coordinate 188,095 downwards.
AGCGGAGAGTGATAAAGAAACCATGTGCTGTTATAATGCTCCGCTGTTCTCCAGCCGGCTAAAAAACACCCTGTGAAAAAGCTCATCTCAGCAGTTTGGGAGGCAGGGGTTGGTGTGCGCGCGTACGTGCGTGAGTGTGTGTGGAGGGGGGTGAGGGGGGGCTGGGGCTGGGGCTGGGGCTGGGCTCAGTCCCTGAGGTGAAGGGGGTTACAGCATGCTTCTGTTTTTTTTATTAATACCCCCCATCCCTCCCTCCTCTCTCTCTCTCCCTCCCGCCCTTCGTCGTTCTTATCTGGAACAGGGGTGCAGGCAGACGGGACAGAACACTGACTGATAGGGGTTGTTTATCCTGCGGTGCCAAATTGCTGATCTGTCCGCTTTCTCTCACCAACTGGTCTTCATTTCTCTTTCTCTCTCTGTCCCTCTCTCCCCCCCCCCTTCCCCCCTTCCCCGTCTATCTCTCTCTGTCCTTCCTTCCACAGATACAGATATTGGCACCTATCAGTACCACGAGAAAGGAGAGCCGGGTAAATATGCATTGCACTGTTTACCCTATTGTTTATGTTTACCGTGTGTGTTTATGTTTCGGTTTCGTCTGGTAAGATTCGCTCCCCCCCCCCTAAATACACACAAGACGATGCCACACGTCACACTCGCACACACAACTCCCCGAAGCCCTTGACCTGTCGCGATGATACAGCTCAGCTTGTAAGCTTTGTCACAGATCGCATGACAAAGGACTGGTGTCTTCAGCTGGACCAGGCCCAGGGCGTCTTACTTACCACCCAAATTGAAATGGAAGAATCCTTTTTAAATTATTGATTTCTGATAATGACGTTGATTTATTTAATTATGGCTTTAGTAATTGATAATGGATGGCTTTGCCATTCAGAATGATACGTAAAGTATTCATGTTGCTTGAGTCTTTCAGTGCCTCATAAGCTGAAGACTGTTTTAAAAGAGAACTATGTTTACGTTACAAAAGTTATGTATGGAACTAAAGTGTGTCCAGGTAGCGTTTAACCAGCATTTAATGTTCACTTTTTGAATGGGGTTTAAAATCTAAATTTGACCTTCGGTATGCAGACTTCCCATATTACTACTACTATTACTACAAAAATGATCAGCTTATTTCCTTGTTTTTTCCTCCATCACTTCCTTCCTTCCGTTCTCCCTTGCTGTCTTTCTCCTTTCCTCATCTGTGGTTCTCTCTCTGTCTCTCATCTGAACAGCTGTGGTCTCTCTCATGCCTGTCCTCTCTTCTCTCTCTCTCTCTCACTCCAAATCCCTTTCCTTTGGCGAACCTCCAAAAGAGTGTCTTGATATATGAGCAAAAAAGAGAGTGAAAGAAACGACAGAAAGAATGAAGCAGATATTCAAATCACCAACATCATCTAGGAGCCTGTTGATAACAGCAATGATCAAAGCTGTTGGGTGTAACTGAAAAACATATAGATGCCCAATTGAATGTACGCCTGAATGTGTCATTGTAGCGCCTTGTTTTTTCCACAAGAGGGAGTCCCAACCTTATTAGAATGACTCTCGGGGTCCCTTCTCCTAACCCCCCCCCAGCCCTCCCCATCCTGCCCCAGAGCAGGTGGCCGTGTCTGGGTGAGTCTGGCTCCTCAGATGCTTATCTGATGAATGCTACTAATCCAGGCCTCCATTGCTGGTGGGGCCTGCCAGACAGCCCACTTTCCTGCTCAGGGCGGACTGGGCTGGGAGGTGGGTTTCTGGTGTAAGAACAGGCGAGGTGAGGGGAGGCTCTTAAGGGTGTGGAGTTACTCATGTAAATGTCAGGACTCTTGCTCACAGCCACATACTTGTCTGCATCTTTGGTGACATGCACTCATTCTCCTTTGTTGTTGTTTCTTCTGCTGTTTTCCAGTCACCCACTCAGAGTGCCATTACTACAATGAGAAGCAACATTTCTCAGAGAGTAAGTATGACTTAAATACTTAATACTTCAATCGAATACAAACGCTAAAAGGGATGAGAGGGAGTAGGGGCAGGTGGGTGTGTGTGTGTGTATTTAATTGAGAGTTGTGTGTTTGGACGTGCATAGCTTCAGTAGTGTGTGGGACTGTGTGTGTGTGTGTGTGCACTCATGTTTGTGCATCCTTATCTGGAAGTACACTCATGCCAGTGTGTGTGTGTCTGTCTGTGTGTGTGTCTGTCTGTGTGTGCACTCCCCAGTCCAAACCTCCACCCTCAGTTGCTTCCATTAGGCCCCTAATCATCATACCAGTATATGGCCATCTTCCAGAAATAACTCCCTCAGTCAGTCAGTCAGTCAACCAGCCTGCCTAGCCCCTCTCTCTCTATCTACCTCTCTCTCTCGCGCGCGCTCTCTCTCTCCTCTCTCTCTCTTGCGCTCTCTCTCTCTCCCTCGCTCACCCAGGAGGGAAATACAAACACCCTTATCAGGAGACAAACACGCGTCCCCCTGCCCTCCCTCCCTCCCTCCTCTTCATCACCCACTCACCCGCTCTCTCTCTTCCTCCCCCTCTGTTCCTCCCCCTTCATTTACATGCATGTGTTTACCCTCCCACTCGTTCTAAATGGAGGGGCCCGTTTCTTAATGGTTTATTAAAAAAATATATACAAAAAATAAGAGAGGGTTGGGTGGGGGGGGCGGGGGGGGGGACAGAGAAAAAAACCTGATTGCTGGGCGATTACACCCATCTTGAGAAACCAGACCCTCTTTCCTCTGTATTAACACTCATGTATATGCAAAGGATGAAGTAGGCCCAGAATTCAATTAACTTCTCTGTTTCCCCCCTCCCTCCCCCCTTTTTCTTTTTTACCATCTTTCCCTGTTTTTGCCACCAGAGAGGGAAACAGGGTGAGGAGTTAGTCAGGGCGGATGGGGAAATTAAGATGATGGTTTGCAAGGAGGAACGAGTGTTATTTTGAGTGGTGTGCGTCTGTAAGTTTGTTCGTTTCTCGGATGTGCGCTCTGCCGCCAACTTCCAGTTCCGTTTGTGTGAAATGCATTTTGGTTGAAATGTGAGCTGCAGTATAGCTCGGAGCCACTGTCAAACACAACGGGATGAAAGGAGAAACTGGCTCTGCCGTGAATTACATAGGCTTAGGCTCGGGAATTACACTGTAGCATTATGGTTAGAGTTGGTCGCACAATGTTTTAGTATTTCGCTCGATTGGCCAAATGTGAGCGATGACATCCGGTCAGATAGCTGGTCTTTACGTTTGAAGATGATCTGCCTTATCCTAGTAAGAGATATCTTATGCTATATTAGCTTAGTTTATATTAGGTTTTAGTTTTGGTGCTCTTTACCGTAAGGAAATATTCGCCCCCTCTTTCTCACAGGTAACTTAATTTTATTATTCATTCCACCTGACTCTTTTGCATTTGAATCCCTGTTAACCATTTGGCTTTGACATATTTGTCAGTTGGGCTTCTTTCATACCTTGACCCTCACCTACCTTCAGTTCAAGACCTCCCTTCTGAAATTCCAGTGTGTTCCGGTTTTCCGGACGGGAGTTGTTTGGAATTCCCTTGAGGTCTTGGGAATACCATATTTAACTGGAGAGAAGGTCACATGATCTGAAAATACTTCCTGTGTTTCTTCTCTTTTTCCCTTTTAGCTCGCGGCTACTCCTGGACCCCTAAGAACCGCCGCCCAGAGAAGCTCCGTGATTCGTTGAAGGAGCTTGAGGTAACCTCCCCCCTCCCCCCCCCACGCCACCTTTCAGCTACCCTTCCACACCCCCCCAGGGACTGGAGGAGTTTTCCCTTTCCGAAACGCCCGATTGATTAACAAATAGGGGCATTCTCTCTTTCTCTCACTCCTCCACTCTCTCACCCTCTCCCTCTCCTCATCTCTCGGCACCTCTCTTTCGGGTGCGCTCTGTCATCGAAGGGGATATTTGAGGGGATCAGGGGGCCGCAGGTTTCCCCCCCCCTCCTCCTCCTCTCATCCCTCTCTTCCTCCCTCACTCCGGTCCTTCTAGCGCTCCTTCCTCCCTTTCTGCTTGTACCAGTACAGACGTAGCTTTGTTTGCCTGGCCCTGACTGTGGCTGTTTCTAGTCCCCCCCCCCGAACCCTCCTCACCATTGTCTGAAACTAGAAACACCTCCCCCCCCTCCCCCTCCCTCCCCTCCTCCAATCGCCCAGCTGTGTTTGGAATGCCACAGGAATAGCTGACAACTCGCGTGAACACATTCACTCGCTCACTCTCTCGCCGAGACTCACTTGCTCATTCTCTCACTCACACACACACACTTTCTGGGTCTCTGTCTCTGTTGGTTTCTCAGGAGCTGTTGCAGACCAGTGCATGTGTTCACACCAGATGGAAGAACAAGCACTGCTGTCAGGTATTGTACCACACACACACACACACACACACACACACACAAACGTGCTCTGCTCCACCCACCTGTACACCCTTTTCACACGTTAGTCAGAAGCAGGTTCTTAAACCAACACCCCTTTTAACACATAAACACACAATCTTCAATACATTGTTGAGTTCAGGGAGGCCACCTGTGCCAGTCAGGAACACCAGACCTGACCCCCCCCCGCCCCCCCCCCGCCCCTCCCTCTGCTGGAGGCGAGCCTGCGTCGCTGGAGACCCCCACCTCCTCCAGACACCTGACCGCGCTCACCCGGCCACCTTCTCCAGCTCCCGTCGCTCCTCGGTCTGCCCGCCTCCCCGATATCAAAGGGGTTAAAAGGGGACTTGTCGTACGGCGGGTGGAATCCATTCTCCCATCGATTCCACAGTTCTTTCGGTCGAGCAGAGATGTGATGCGGTCGTGCTGCTGTCTGTGTAGCCCTGGACGGAGAAGCTCGCCTGTGTTGCTAGATACAGCAGCCCAGTGATTTGTTTCTGGATTACATGCGTGTGTGTGTGTGTGTGTGTGCCTGTGTGTCTAGCTGATGCTTAGCACCGGGATCCTGGTGACCTTAACCCTAAACGGACCACAGCTGGAGAGAGTGTGCGTGGACCGGACGCTCTTGGGCCGCCTGCCTGCTGACACCGTCACTGATGGTTGGTCTCACACACACACACACACACACACACACACACACTCGCACAAATAAACATTTGCCACAGGTGAGGATGAGTGGACTCAGGTAGCTAATTGATGGTAAATCCTTTTGTGCGTGTGTGTTTTGCGGCCTCCCCTAAGTGCTTCCTGGGGCGTTTTTTTCCGCCATCTCCGAACCTCCAGGGAGTAGGAGACCCCCCCCCCTGCCCCCCCCCCTCCACCTCCACCTTCCCTGGGGGGGAGGGGCAGCAGAATGGAGCAAGGACACAGGCCCAGATCTGCTCATTATGTCTTTTCTTTTTTGTATCAATTATTTGCTCATAACACTGGACCTGCTTCCTGACCCAGTCTCCAGACACCTGATAAAACTCCCCCCTCCTTCCCTACTTACCCACCTACACACACACACACACACACACACACACACACACTCACCTCCCGCTGTGCTCCATTGAAAACCTCAGAGGCACTAATTACTAGAGTAATTGTTGGGAGTGGGGTGGGTTCCGGTGAGTGAGGGGTGTGTGTGTGTCTTGGGAGGGGTCTCTCACATCTGTCGTTTCAGTGAGCCTGCGTTAGACTGACAGACCAGCTCTCTGGATTAGTACACTAGCACTGCCACGGCCACACTGACAGTATACATGTGCTAGTTCGGCCCCTTTGGCCATCGAGACCCACCGTCTCATTTGATGATGTAACAACAACCCAGGCTTACCATCCTGGCAAAAAGGCTCTTTAAACCCGGGCTTTCTTCATCCAAATGTTGACGACCAACTGCAGTTGCGTCACACCTAGCGTTAGATTACATGTATTTTACACCATCAGAGTATTACTGCCTTGGTTTGGCAGACGGTGGGACACAGATGCTTCAACGCCACATATGCTCCCCGATTAACCGTCCTTAAGTGATTTCTTATAGCCTGTTTTATTTGCTCATGTTTTAAATGTGCTTTGGATAAGCCCATTGGCCTCTTATGTCAACATGCTGTTCAGGAGATGGTATTAAATGGATTTTGGGTGGTGTGTGTGTGTGTGTGTGTGTGTGTGTGTGTGTGTGTGTGTGTGTGTGTGTGTGTGTGTGTGTGTGTGTGTGTGTGTGTGTGTGTGTGTGTGTGTGTGTGTGTGTGTGTGTGTGGTGTGTGTGTGTGTGTGTGTGTGTGTGTGTGTGTGTGTGTGTGTGACATAACGGGTAACTCATAGGGGTCTACCCCTTTTAATCCTGTGTCCACCACCTGGTTCTCAAGTGGTCCAAGGGCCTGTTTTATCCAAAATCCTCAATTTGGGATTTTGAATCAGATTAAATATAATCTTCTTCAGAGACACTACAGAGATCATGACAAAACTGGACATATGTCCTTATTTATTAAAAATCGACTCGCTGTATGACAAAGAGGCTTACAACATATTTGTTTTGTACTGAAAAGCCCATGCGTAGCAAATGGCAGTTTTATTTCATTTGAATATTTATCTGCTTCAAAAACAAGCCGATGGAATTTCATCTGACCTTATTCAGTTTCATGTGATATTTGATTCCTTCTTCTCGATATTAGCATATTTAATTCCATGTTTTCACGCAACTTGCATAATTATGCCCACACACTCATGTATAAATACACACATGCCATTGCTAATTGCTGGATGGTGGATTACTAAATCTAGGGGTGCAGACTTCTCGCCCAACTCAAGGAGAGGTATCTGACTGGCACGTGCATTTCCCCCCTTTTTTCCTTTTAATTGGTTTCAGAAACAGATTAATTTGAACAAGACAGGGGCTTAATTGCTAATCAGTCAGTCAAGTTTTTTTTTCTGGCGCTTGTGAAGAGTTGAGCTAGGGCCTCCAGTATGTACTGACTGTTGAACTCACTGTGGGGAGAGGAGAGGAGGAGCAGGAAGGGGAGAAAAGTGGGGGAGGGAGAGGAGAAGAAAGAGGAGGAGAGAAGGAGGATATAGGGGTGAGGAAGGCAAAGGAGACAAGAGGGGAGGAGAAGGAAAGGAGCAGGCAGGATGGAATGATCTGAGAAAAGGAGGTGAAGGGGAGGGAGTCGAGAGGTACACATTAACCGGACCTCTGGCTTGTGATGTCATTTCCAGCGGTGATCACGGATAGGCTGCTGCTGCTGTCCTTCCTGGAGAAGAGCCAGGTGTGTGCAGTGTTCCTCAACAAGAAGAACCACGGTTCCCCTGAGACAGGCAGACGAGTGGAAAAACTCTCCCCCTCTGAGCTGAAGGTACAGGAACACACGCATACTCTCTCTGCCTCTCTCTCTCTCTCTCTGTATCTGTCTGTCTCTCTCTCTCTCTCTCTCTCTCTCTCTTTCTCTTTCACATACACACACACACACACACACAATCTCTCTGACATACAAATTAAACCCACGAGTGAGTCAAACACATCCCAGAGTATTTTATCCACACCCCCAAGCCGTGAGAACGAAGGTCACCAACAGGATGAGTCTCTTCTAGCGCAGCGTCACCTTTTTAAAGAATTCGGCACACAAGAACCGAAATGCATAGGGTCTTCTTTAGTTGGCCACTCTCGCTGTGTGCTAACCCTGGCATTATCACATTACTGCCAGGCCCTTTTCTTATTTGTGTGTGTGTGTGTGTGTGCGAGCATGCACGCGCGTGTGTGTGTGAAAGCAATCGCCTCTACTGTGCGCTGGGCTCCAGAAGCAGGGCTCTGATAAGGGGACTCCCTCCCTATCCCTGACACCCCAAACCCCCCCAAAAATATAGTCTTGCACCCAAGATGCAGACACACACACACATGCTTGTCGTCCCCCCCCTCCCTGGCCTTCACTGCCTTGGTCCACTGGGCTAAGCTGGGAGGGAGGGTGTGGGTGTGTGTGTGTGTGTGTGTGTGTTGGGGGGATAGGCTAAACTAATCCGACCCCCACAAAGTGGTTTTTGATTATTGCTGACCAGCAAACGCCAGCAGAAAAAAAAATGAGTAGGTGGAGGAAAGAGAAAGAGAGGGAGAGAGATGGAGAAGTAGAGAGAGAGGGTGTTGTTGCTCTGCTTTTCTCCTGGTTGATATTTGTTGTTAATTATAATATTCACCCACTTACCCTATTCATCCTCTCAATCGGTCATTCACTCACCAATGCATTCACGCAATAACTCTTTGATTCATGTATTCCTCCATTCAGTCACTCTAAAGCAGCACAGTTCCCCCTCCCTAACCACCTTTTCTGTCAAAGACGTCTTCCAAACCCCAATCATCTCTCTTTCTTTGCCTCTCCTCTACCCTCCGCCAATCCGGTACGGTGAGGGTTTCAGTCACCAGTGGGATAGTGTACAGTGTGTGCGTGTGTGTGTGTGGGTAGAGCGTGTGGGTAGGCTGCGTAAGTGTGAATATAGAGCTGTTGACTCTAAAGACGCTAGTCTATTGTCGCTAGTCAGGGCCGCAGATAAAGGGCTCTATGGAAATGTGTGACCTGCCTTAGTGGAGTGGAGAATCATCTGTACAGAACAGAAAGAGGCTCGATGGCAGTTCCACCTTTTGCGTACGTGTTTGTGTGTGTGTGTGTGTGTGTTTGTGTGTGTGCTTAGTGACATTGTGTAGTATTGTGTTTGAGGAGAGGGAGGGCTTGGGGGGGGGGAGGGAGGGATGGGCTCATGTCCGGGCTCATGTATGCACGAGTTTCTATTTTATTGTGTCTGTATCTGTTTGTGTCTGTAAAGCTGTCTTTCCATATCCATGTTTAGACAGTTTGTACTGTGGGGACCCCAGTGTGTACTCGAGTCGATCTGTGCGTGTCTGTGTGTGTGTGTGTGTGTGTGTGTGTGTGTTTTCACCCCGAAACACCACGAGAGCTCATTATACTGTAGTGCCTCTGTGTTGTGGCCCATAGAGCGTAGCGGCACGTTCCAAAACATATGCACATTTCAAGAACAACAATCCCAACACACACACACACACACACTAGATATTAATAATTGAAAGATCTTGGGATGACCTTACGCATCAACGCTATCAATATCCCAAACAAGGACAAGTGTATGTTAATGATGTTGGTACTGTAGGTGTTTCATTGGTCCTTAGTTGGGATGGGGCCACCCTTTATTGTGTTTGTGTGTGTGTGTGTGTGTACACCCCTCAAGGCCTTTTGTGTTTGCATGCATGTTTGTTTAGCTGTGTGCCTATTCCTCCAGGTTTGAGGTGTTTGTGAACGGTGAGGATTTGTCTGCTTTCTGTGAGTGTGTGTGTGTGTGTGTCTCCCTCCCCCAGGTGGTGTGTGCGGACCTGCGTGGCGGTTCGCCTCGCAGGCTGGGTCGACGGGTGGGTCTGAACTGTCTCCAGGACGTAGCGGTGTGCTGGTGGCCCCTGGTCTCCTCCTCCTCCGAGTTGTGGCCCTGGAGCCCCGCCCGTCACACACACACCGACCGGGCCAACCTGCTGCTGCTGAGCTGCTCTGCCACGGACGGTCTCAAGGTAATCCCAACGCGCTCGCTCGCTCGCTCGCACACACACACACACACACACACACACACACACACACACACACACACACACACTGGGGAAGAGCATCAACTGAGACAATTCATGTTAACACGAAGGTCAATTAATAACAAGGGGCATAACCTCTTCAATAATGGAGAGGCCCTTAATGATGGAGATGCTCCAATGATCTGAGCTAGAGGCACCCTCTCCTCGCTCTCTCTCTCTTTCTCTCACTTCCCCTCCCCCTTGTTGTCTTTCTGTAGCCTCGGCGTAAACTTCTCCAAAGCGCACAGATAACACGCAAAGAATCCCCCACCCACCCAGCCAGCCAGGGCCAGACGGCAGCTGGCTGCTTGGTGGAGCTCCCCTCATAGCCGCCGCGGCAGGGATGGGATTGGAGACGGCGCGTTAGAGCCACCTCAAGGGGTGGCACCTCGCGTTCCACCTTTTCTCCAAATCGCAGGGGAACTAAGCTGTCGCTCGGCCGCGTCTGTGTGGCGAGTGCGTGCTGCACACGCCCTCACCGCCCTCCGGTAGAGCCGTATCTGTGATTGGCTTACCCCCGCCAATGCAGGAAGCGGAAGCGGGACAAGAGAAAAGCTCAGACGAGCCCGAAAGACGCGATCGCGTCGCGTTCAGGTATGCAAAACGGCGGAACGGAACACGTAGGGGAGGGGGACGGTACCAACAGCCGTTACCAATCACGTGTTTGCCGAAAGCAAAATCGCGTAAAGTGGAGAGGGCGACACGACGACATGAATATTGAAACACGCGTTGCACATGCCCCGGTACTTCTCGTGTCCTTGTTATTTACTTTTCCGTGTTTATCACACTCCTCCTTCTCCTTCCCCCATCCCTCCCTTCCTTCCTCCACACTTAAAGAACATTAAAGTCCCTCTCTCGGCAGTGTCGACGCTCGAACGAAAAGCATTTGTTGTCGTTTTTTTCCCCTTTCGACGCGTCGGTGTGAAATTAAGCGAGCAGTTTACGTAAGAGCCGTGGAGCGAATCAAACGCCGGGCGCTCATCGGGAGACGCCAGCGACTTCAATCGCTTCAAGCTCATATATATGTTCCTTTTGTTACGTTTGCTATCTGAGACGCTAAGCCAATTTTCTACCCCGGTCTCTAGGCATTTGAAAGTCTGATTTGGTTTCCCTATGTGGTCTTACTTCTTCCCCCCCTCACTGATAAGCGAAACCCCAAGGAAGGATGGAGGAAAGAACGTGCGGCACATGCTTATTTATGCGAGGAGTTAACATTTTTAATGACCTCCATTCCTGTAATTTAATAATCATCGTGGAAAAAGACGGCAACAGATGTGCATTTAAATGTGCATGTTTTTTTGTTTGTTTTTTTCTCGTTGGTGTGTGTGTGTGTGTGTGTGCGCACGTGTTTACATTTTTTTTGTTATCTGCCTCAAAACAGTTTTCCGTCATTTGTTTGATCTAAATGTGTGTGTGATTAAACCAAGTCAGAATTGCTATTAACATGGAGATAATAACATGGTATTTGTCTCTTGCAAGCTCATATAAACCACAAATTAATCTTTATAAAAAATGGTGTGAATCCAAAACATCCAAGAAGGTACAAACAGTATTTGAATATTTTTGACTTCCAACAACATGGAATATGTCACATGCACAGAAGCCCAGACATCAGATGTCACCCTTTTGTCTGAGGCATGAATCGGTTTTGTTGTTGTTTGACAACGTCTGTGTCCTTTTACGGCAAGGGTCATTGGCCGACTAAACAGTACCTTACTGTACCCTAGCCCTTGTTTTACACTTCTCTACCCCTCTCTCTCTCCTCCTCCTCCTCCTCCTCCCTCTTCCTTTCTCCTTCCTGCATTCCCTGTCTTTCTCTGCCCTGTGAGCTGGAAAATTGGCTCCAAAAGGCCACTGCTGTGAACAAGGGCCAGCCACTCGGTTGGACCGACCTGCTTTATCTTCCACGCCACAGAGAAAAAAGGGTCTGGTGAAGAGATGGGTGGAGTGGGGGGGGGAGGGGTGGGGGGGGGTGGAGAAGAATATTTTTGACCAGTCACTGAAACCAATAACTAGGAGAAAGCTACTTGGATGAGTTCCCTGTCCCATCTTCTCTCTGTGCTGGTCCCAGTCTCCTCTCTCTCTCTCTCTCTCTCTCTCTCTCTCTCTCTTCTCTCTCTCTCTCTCTCTGCTCTCGCTCTCTCTCTCTCTCGCTCTCTCTCTCTTCTCTCTCTCACTCTCGCTCTCTTCTCTCGCTCTCGCTCTCTGTTTCTCTCTCTCTCTCTCTCTCTCTCTCTCTCTCTCTCTCTCTCTCTCTCTCTCTCAAGGAGCATACACACCACCTTTTAGCTGAGATGTCACAATAAAGTTCAGGACCCAGTAAAGAGGTGTGATACCAGCTACCCTTCCCACCGTCAGCACTTAACCACCCAGCCCTGACAACCTCCACAAGACACGCATGCCTTCAGAAAACAAAGACAAGCACAGACATTTACAGTACACACACTGCTTCTGAACACACAAGCACACACCACTCACAAACACAGTGGTACACACACACACACACACACACACACCACCTACCCCCCAGGGAGCAGCAGGAGCTGTCTCTAGGGGATTAAATACGCAGAGGAAGAAAAGAAAAAAACTGTCATCTGTTCCTCCCTTCTGTAGACCACGGCCAGGCAAACCTAAGTCTCCTTTGGCAACTGCAACCCCAAACCTCCCCGCGATGTACCATCCCTGTTCTGCCTACACCGCAAAACCATCTGAGCTCATATAAACCAGCCACACTGAATGTCCTGTTTTGATTGGTGCTTTCCTGAGGTTGGCTCAGTCCAACCTGAGACACGCATGTCCTGTGGTGTGTAGAGGATGTCCTGTGATCACTAAAGTATTGTTTTGGGGATCTCAAAACTCTTATACTGTACCTGCGCAGTTGAATGTTGCCTTCAATCCTTACACCAAGTACACAGTGGTATGTGTGTGTGTGTGTGTGTATTTAGGTCATGTTCAGCTACAGCTCAAGAAAAGAATGGTATGTCATCAGCTGGCCTGATTGACAGGTTGAGTGTTGGTGAGATAATTGTGGAAGGCGGGGAGAAGGGGTGGTGTTGAATAAATGACTCATTCTGCGAGGTCCTCTGTCACACCATCTCTTTCAGGGCCTTGTCACTCTCTTCATCGCGTCAGTAAGAATCACTGACATAGACGATAGACTAGAACTGTGGTGAGAGCATAGTGTCATTAGTCACTGCCTCTGGACCGCATGCAAAGCATCTCATTCACTAACCTACTGTATTGTTCACCTCTTTAACAATTCCCATTTCCCAAGAAAGGAAACAAATATGACGACTTCGACCCCTTTCACCGATTCTCTCTCTCTCTCTCTCTCCAACCCTCCCATCCCCCACACACAGGTGCTCAGTTCCATACGTACTGAAGGAGACCCTCTCGACTGTCACTTCAGCCTCCTCCAACCCTACCAGCTGCTGTCCGTGGAAGTGCCTGAAGGACCCCACCCGGAATCCCAAGGGCCCGAGGGGGCGTCCTCGGCAGACGCCTGCGCGTACGAGTGCGCCCGCGGTCGCCTCCAGCGCCTGTCCGCCACCCGCATCCCCCTCTCCTCCCGCCCCGTGTCCTGTGCCCGGCACCCCTCCCAGACCCGCCTGCTCCTGGGCCTCGCCGACTCCTCCCTGGTGCTGTACGACGAGCAGAGGGGCGTGCCTCTCGTCGCTGCCTGCCCCGTCCCGCCCTCCCTCTTGGCCTGGCACCCGGCCGGGGCCGTGGCGGCGGCGGGGGGCGGCCAAGGGGAGCTCATGTTCTTCGACGGGGGTTTGGCGCCGCTGGATGTGGCGCTACTGGCGGAGGAGGCGGCCCCCGCGGCAACGCTGAGACTAGCCCAGCACCTGCGCTGTCCGGGGGGGCTGGAGGGGCTGTGCTGGGGGGGGCGGCGTGGAGGGAGGGGCGGACGGGACCGACCTGCTGATGATCGCTTTCCACAGTGGACCCCTGGCAGCACTGAGATTCAGGCTAGGTGGGTAACTTAACACAATCCCATGTCCCAGACACACAAATAAGGCAAACATTTGGACCGTTTTTTTGTCTTTTGCAATGGCATGCACCAGTGACCAGAATGACCTGTTCGGCATTCTTTCAGAGCCGAGTTATCTTCATCTCAAGTTCTCCCATACGCAACTGAAAACACCTAACGTGTTTACATTCTGATATCTACTCCCCATTAACCTAGACTTCAACATGGCTTCCCGAACACAGTGTGCTGCAAGGGGCCGCCCTCGCTCATCCTCACTGTTTGAGGGAAGTTAATTTGTTGGTCGAGAGGTTAGAAGGAGTCACGCTCAGAGGTCATTCAATAATCGCCTCGGGGCGCCAGCCCACCAGGTGCATTCTGGGGATGCATTTTTCCGATAAATCGTTTACAGTGCCTGCGTGTCCCTCGGGGGCCCCAGATAAAGTTTGCCAATCAGAAAGCCCAGCCGAAGTGCCCCCCCCCACCCCCCCCACCCCCCCCCACCTTCCACGTCTTTAATTGTGACTTTGGAGGAAGATGTGACACACATGGCTCTCTGCGAAGTTTGACGAGCTGGTCGTGGAGAAGCTGTGGATGATGTTATTTTTGTGAAGAAGGATCTGAGCGTTTGTGTGTGTGTGTGGGGGGGGGGATAGTGTGGAAATGCATGTGTGCAAATCGGAGTGTTTTTCTTTGCGCGCGTTAGTGTGCTCGCGCGTGTGTGTGTGTTTGCATAGAGGAGTATATTCCAACAATAGCCTCGGTTCCTCTGATCATCTGCCAAGGTTTTGATGAAGAAAGTCACCGTGTGTCTTTTTTGGCGTGATAATTCTCCCACACGACCGCGTGTGGTGTGTGTGTGTGCGTTTCTATCAGAACACGCGTGTGTGTGCGCGCGTGCACACGTTCGCCGCGTTCGCTGTTTGTTTGCACGTTTAGCGCCGCGCTCCCTGTTCTTTATTGACTCATTTCATTAGGCCCCGCTACATGACAGAGAGAGAGCGTCGGAGTGAGTCTGACGCGGCGAAGAAGAAAGCGTTGGCGGGGCTCCAGCTTTTCCCTCTTTTCTTCCTCCTCTTCCATAGGAGGTAGCCCTCCCTCGCGCCCCGCCTGCACCGAGTTATCTCATCCGGGCACACGTTCGCACGCGGCTGGGGCCCCAACCGCGAGAGGCAAGGGGGGGGAGGGGGGCTAGCTTGTGTGCGCCGCCGCGCGCCTCTGAAAGAGACTCCCTTTTTTTAGGGCGGAAAAATCGCGAGGAAGAAAGACAAGCGCTCCTTCCGGCGACACCTGAAGACGCGTGTTGTCAAGGAGACGGTTGTAGTTGGGCTTTTATGGGCCTTGCCCGTGTTACCTTGTTTAGTTTGTCTGCTTTTAATATGTGTTACTTTGTCATAGTTGAGGCTGGTTGCACCGTTATACATCAGTAAGTGTCCACCTGTTACGTATAAATGCTGATTGTTCGGGGTTATGCAACCTCAAGGGTATTCATTTGTTTCACTGTACTCAGACAGGGATAGCAACTCTCATCTCATCTCTGAAGTCACTCATATGAAGCGACTGAGGTAGCTGCTGCGGCTGTGACTTCTAGTGAATGAGTGGACTTGCCTGGAGCCCCAGGCAGAGTATCACTCAGGTAGAAGGCCGTGGCGAATGGGCGCCGGTGTGGGGACCTGAATGGTGCATTTATACAGAGTCGAGAGCAGCTATGGTAATGCAGGCTAATGGGCATTTTTCCCTCCTTTTTTTTTCTTCTTCGTATCTGAAACCCTGGCAAACACGACTCGTAACTAACCAGACTCCTGGAAACCCAGAACAACGTGCACATTTGTGTATAAATGAGGTCACATTGTTCAGTTTTTTTATTATATGTATGGCTTGTAATTTTTGGAGACGTTATTTGTGGGGAAGCGTGGGGTCATGTTGGTCTATTGAAATGATGTTATTGTTATTAGAACAACCAACTTATGTAAGCTTGTCACACACACACACACAGACGCAGCAGACTGGGGGTTAGGCCAGGCAGGTCTGGGAGGGGTTTTAATCCGTCTTTCTCCCTCTGTGTTCCATTTTTCTCCTGTGCATGTCTGCCGAGACTTAGCCGGTATAGCAGACGCTGACACGCGACTCCCAGCCCCCCCCTCCCCACACACACACACACCCTGATGCATTAGGCGCATTAGCCGTCTCTTCAGGGGATGCACGGGCTCGCTAATTGCCTGCTTGGGATTTTAATGACACCCCTCCGGATAGGTGGCCGTCCCTTTGCCCTCCGCTCCGGACCCTGTGCCACCTGGCTCGGGGTGCCACCCTCGCCCCCGCCCCGCCCGACGGGGGCACGCACCCCTGCATCTGTGGTCAGGGTGCCAGCCGCGTCCAGCAGCGGCGAACGCGCGTCCACGTTTGCGTGCCCGTGTGTGTGCGATCTTCGTTTGTGCCGGTAGCTCTCGTTTGTTGTGTTTTCGGTCGGTGCTGGTGAGCGAGGCGGAGAGGACCAATGCGATTGATTGGGCCTTTCGACCAGAGGAGATTGATTATGCCTTTCTTCACTGAGAGATTGGACGTGAGCGGATTAGCCGACTCATTAATAATAAAAGCAGAAGGTTTTGTGCTCATCCGGGCAGTACAGGTGTGTGTGGGAGTGTTTCTGGGCAGTGATGGTGTTTTCTTTTGTTTGTGTACAGTGTTTTTCCGTTTTTTTCAATGTGCCCGGGAAGTAACACTGTCTGTTTGAATACAGCCCATTGTGGTCTAATGTGACTGACGTCAGTGTGACCTGTCAGTGTCACCACGACAGCCACCACCAACACTTTGTACACACACACACACACACACCAGTGATTAATATAGGAGTTCTCTTTGTAAGTAATGGAACACATTTCCAATACTGTGTAACAATATTTTGTCTCTTCTCTGATGTGCTCTCTCACTCACACACACACACACACACACACACACACACACCACACACACACACACACACACTCTACAGACCAGACCAGAGATTAAAAGAGGCTCTGCAGCTAATTGATTGACAAGTCAATGCCAATCTCCAGCCCCCTGCTTCAGAGTAGAACCAGATCCCCTGCCACTTACTTAGCTTAAGCAAGTGCCCGAGGGGTATTCCTAGTGCTTAACCACAGTAGTATGCCAAGACCATTACACCTGGCCTTATCAGGAGCTGCTATAATACCAGCCATTTCCTACAGTGGCTTTTAGTCTCCACAGCGCCACTGTGTGCAGGTTCGTTAAGAGCCTGTAAACACTGTCGTCAGTTGTTTTTCTTCCAGTATTTTTTACAACCTCCTTCC
The DNA here is from genome assembly GCA_903064625.1 of Mallotus villosus. Taxonomy (NCBI): domain Eukaryota; kingdom Metazoa; phylum Chordata; class Actinopteri; order Osmeriformes; family Salangidae; genus Mallotus; species Mallotus villosus. Next base: position 171,308 of record CAEFZP010002528.1, on the reverse strand, counting down.
CAATACGCTGGGACAGTAGAGAGGGTCCTAGAGGTACGCGTGTTGTGAAATACATTGACTTCGTAACGCATCTTAGCTGATGTGTTCTGCTGTCTTCCCTTACCCCCCTCCTCTCCTCTCCCCCCTCCAGGCGCTCTGACGGGGGGTCAGCTGGGCTCCTGCGAGCTGCTCCAGCAGAGGCTGCGCTGCGGTCAGGTGGACCAGGCGCTCGGCATTCTGGGAGCCATGGAGTGGAGCACCATGGGTAGCGAGTGCTACCAGGGCCTGAGCTCTGTGACGGAGCACCTGCTCAGGCTGGAGCTGGACGCAGAGAGAGAAGGTGAGGCTGGCTCGCCCCACTCCAGACACCTGGAATCAATATCCTTTTTGTAGGTAATCCCACTCAAAATAGTATTAAGCTTATTACGCTTCCATCAGTCTGATGTCCAGTTCTTCTTATCTATTTCACTTTTCTGTCTGTGTTTATTATGTGTTTGTTTACGTTCTGGACCCCCTAGCCCAACTCGAAGCAGCTCTGGGAGTCTTCTACGCTCCACCCCGCCCCCTCTCTGACACCGTAGTGTTGGAGTACAGGGATCCCATCAGCAAGTACGCCCGGCGCTTCTTCCACCACCTGCTCAGGTAGGTCCCCCCGCTGCCCATAGCCCTTACCCTCTAAGCGATCTAACCGGGTGACGTGTTTAGGTCAATAGCCCTTCACCATCTCACTTTGGTGTCTCCAGACCTTGGAGGTTTTTTGTTTGTCTTGTACAGAGTGGGGTGGAGACCTAGTGGGATGGAGACCTAGTGGGATGGAGACCTAGTGGGTAGGAGACCTAGTGGGTAGGAGACCTAGTGGGTAGGAGACCTAGGGGGTAGGAGATCTAGGGGGTAGGAGATCTAGGGGGTAGGAGACCTAGGGGGATGGAGACCTAGTGGGTAGGAGACCTAGTGGGTAGGAGACCTAGTGGGTAGGAGACCTAGGGGGTAGGAGACCTAGGGGGTAGGAGACCTAGGGGGTAGGAGACCTAGGGGGTAGGAGACCAAGGGGGTAGGAGACCTAGTGGGTAGGAGACCTAGGGGGTAGGAGATCTAGTGGGTAGGAGACCTAGGGGGTAGGAGACCTAGTGGGTAGGAGACCTAGGGGGTAGGAGATCTAGTGGGTAGGAGACCTAGGGGGTAGGAGATCTAGTGGGTAGGAGACCTAGGGGGTAGGAGATCTAGGGGGTAGGAGATCTAGTAGGTAGGAGACCTAGTAGGTAGACCTACTAGTAGAATATCTAGTAGGTAGGAGACCTAGTTGGTAGACCTAGTGGGTAGGAGGTGTAGAGGAGAGAGGACAACAGAGGGAAAGATTGCCTGGGTGAGCACAAGAGCCGCCGTCTGTTGGATCACACACTGCATGCGTGCGAGAGCTGTGACCTCAACAGGCAGAGCTAACCCCTCACACACAGGTATCATCACACACCGTCGAGGTAACCAGCTGTTCTGGCCTCATTCCGCTCCACCTTCCACCTTCCATCCTCTTTCTCTCTCCGTGGCAGGACGGAACATTCTTTGGCATCCCTCCTTTTTTTGTGGTCCCCCCCCCAACCTCACTCTCTCTTATCGCCCACCTGCATTCTTCCCTCCATCGACATCAAATGAAAATGGGCCTCTCTCTTCCCCGAGTTTGTTTGTGTCATGTCGGCTCCGGCGCTCGGGGAAGTGGAGGTGAATTGTGTGGAGGAGATGCCCGGTCTCCCGGCTCTAATCTGTGTAATAAGGGGAGGTTTGGTGCTCCCTTTCAATTATCTGCGTGTGGGAGATGGAGGGGTGGTGGGGTGTGTGTGTTGTGTAGTGTGCCCACGTTGGAGGAGATACTTGTTTGCGTGTGTGCGTGTGTGATTAGTTTTTCTTCGAAAGAATCAACGGTAATCATGAACTCTCCTTGCAGGCACCAGCGGTTTGAGAAGGCCTTTCTGTTGGCAGTGGACATCGGAGCCAGAGACCTGTTCATGGTGAGGGACTTCACTTACTGGGCTGGGTTGAAGTGCTATTTATGAGATTGTGTGTTTGTGTCTTCATGACAGGTGGGCAGGTTCGGGGTGGTGGGGGGGGAGGGGCTACTTCTCACGGTCCTCCTGGTCCGGGCTCTTTCTTTTATTCCTCTCCTCTTCTTCTCCTCCGTCGGTTCTCTCTCTCTCTCACGCTTTCTCTCTCCACCCCATTTTTTTTGGGGAGGCCCCATTTTGCTCACCAACACCCTCGCTATTAATGTTCCCGCCTTCTTTCTCCTCCCTGCCCCCTCACGCCACCCCTTCTGTGCTGTCTCTCAACACACACACACACTCTCTCTCACACACACACACTCTCTCTCTCACACACACACACACTTCCTCAATCACACTGATAGCCATGGTTCCAATTCACTCCCCACTAAGCAGAGCTGCTGAGAAGCCGAATTGAAAAGGTGGAGTCGAGGCCATGGACCTTGAAAGAGCAAAGAGAGAAATGGAGAGAGAGGGGAAAAGTGGGAGGAGGTGGAGAAAAAAGGATGGCTCCCTCATTTAGTAGCTGTGCATGAGAGAAACGGAGAGAAAAGGTGGCGAAGGGAAAGAAAGAGAACAAGTAAGAAAGGAGGCCTGCTCTGTCGCTTTGGAGGCCCGAGAGGGAGGGCGAGCAAGGAGGGGGAAAGAAAAGAGGAAAGTGACATAGTATGAACGCTCCCAACCAAAGCTACTTTTTTTTTCTCTCTCTCTCCCAAAATAACAAAGAGAGCAATGAGAGGGAGAGAAAAGGCGAGAGAGAGTTGGAGCAGCAGGAGAAACAAAAAAAAAGAATGAAGGAGAGAGAGAGAGGAAGCATAGGGCATTGACGTTTCACCTCATAGTCTGGCATCCCCTCTAATTAGTGGCTGATGTTAACTTAACCTGCCTGTTCACTCATTGGCTGGAGGTAATGAGGGCACAACTCCCCCTTATAGTCCATCAACCCCTTCCTCCCCCTCCCATGTCACACTGTTCGGACGCACAAAACCCAAAGTGACACACTCACATATTCACACACAGGCCGTCTCCCCTCCCAACTCTCAGCATGACACACAGAGCAGCAGGACACACCACCCATTGTTTCCTAACAAACAATAGGAGTCTTCCAAAAAAAGAGGGTGGGGGGGGGGCTTTTGTTTAAACGAAACACTTTGGTGTGAGGCAAAATTGGAGGGGCGGGCGAGAGCGGAAAGGGGGATGTGTAGTGACGCCGGGTGGTACGGGGGGTTCGTGTTGCGCCCGGGCTATTTAGCATAATGGGACGTGTTATATACAGCTTCCCTAATTACCCTTTGATAAGGAGTCGATAATGCAGCCAATTAGGTCATTCGTCAGCAAACCCTGCCGTGTTTTTACCCCCCCCCATCCACATACACACACACACACACACACCACACACACTCACTCGTTTCCCTTCTCTTGATGTAATGCTTAATTAAATCAAAAAAGTGTGATGGCTGAATCAGATGCAAGCTCTTTGTTCCTTAATGGGCTTTGTCATGTTGCGTCAGATACTCTTACATTAAGGCAACATGCGTGGGTTCCTGTCTGACACGGCTCCGACTCAGGGCAGAGACCCACCAGCACACTTTCACAAGCACACAGCTCATTGCCGTTGCTCAAATGGCTTATTAAGTTATTCAAAAAGATATTCAACACATATCTGAAGTTCAAACAGGCCTAGCGGAGCACAGGTGTGATGAGTGACACAATGTCACTGTGTTGGGTTTTAAGACGGTGAGACGTTAATACTGTATTCACATGTAAAAGGTTTTCTCCACGAATGTCTCGGTGAGTATGGACACAGACTTTTAAATTTGTGTTCTCCTGAAGTGTGTTTATACATTTGTAAGTGGGAGTATGTTTGTCCTACATCTGTGTGTGTGTGTGTGTGCGTGCCCCACTTGCCTGTGTGTACAAGCACCCATGTCTGCATATTCCCCCCCCCCATGTTATATCAGTTCAGTTAGCCTCAACCCACATATCAGATGACAACAGCGCATTATACACGTTTTTCGTTGACATGCCTGTAAGCTCGCATGTATTAATAGTCCCCTTGTGCCAGTTATTGTTATCCTTTTCTCATTTAGAAGTAAAACCCAAATATCAGTCAATATCATAAACAGGCTCTAAACGCTCCCTGCTCTATATCCCCTCCAAAACACGGAGCTGAAACACCCCACTTTATCAGTGTGGTTAGCCGCCGCGTTTTAGCCCCCAAAGCTCTTATATAAATAAGATTAGTGCCGATCCTGTGTCGCGTTTGAGCGTCGGGGAATAAGAGGTGTAATATCTGATGGTTTTATGCAGCGTATTATTGTTATCCCCTCTTAGTCGTCTGATACGCTCTCCCCCTCTCCCTCTCGCTCCCCCTCTCCTGGTCTCTCTCCCTCTCTCTGTCTCTCCCGCTTTCCTGGTCTCTCTCTCCCCTATTTTTCTCTCTTTCTTTCTCTCTTTCTCTTTCACGCGATTCAGACAGTATTATGAGCAGCTAAACTGGAATAAACCATTCCAGCGTCAAATTGTAAGCCCCTTTACACCTCTATACATACATACATACATACAGCCCTATACACACACAGGCTATGTATTTTGTTTTCTTCCTCTCCCAGAAAGCTCTCACACTTTCCCTCTCTCTATCACATGTTCGTCCTCTGCCTCTCTCTCCCTCTGCTCTGTTTGTAATCAATTACTACGTCTCTCACGTATCTAATTGAGGGCCTATTCCTCATTGATGGCAGTTGAATTAGACCGTCTCCTGATCCCGAGAGCTCATTTAGACTCCTTCAAGACCATTTTGTCGGCCATTTTCTAATTCGTCTCTAACCCGGAACCACGGCGACCAGGAGCCAAACAATAATTATCCAATCTGCTCTCATTCATTCAAGTCTCCCAGTTGAGAACCTCTCTCTGTCTCTCTTCCCAAATCTCTTTCTTTCTCGCTCTGTCTCTCTCTCTGTCTCCCCCCTCCTTTCCCGGAACCCTCTGATCATCCCCCTCTCTTTCTCTCGGGGTACAAAAGGAGGTCTACAATGTGGGTATTAGGGCCGGGTGCAGGCCCGGCTGGGGGCTAGCATTAGCCAGCTGGGGGTTAGCCCGGGCCAGACCTGGTCTGAGATGGGTGGGGGCGCTAGGGCCGTGTGATGTTGCTGGGGCGGAAGAGTCTCCTTAACGTGCCCCTTTGAAGGGCCCAGAGGGCCCTGCACCCATCTCTGGGAAACCCTGTGGCAGACTGGCAGGGTCTGCTGTTTTAATAATACCAAAGAAAGGGGAGGAGGGGGGGCTCAATGGAGGATATTAATGCTTACCAGAGAATGACAATGACAAAAAACTGGTACTAGTTGCTACTTACTCAAGATATGTCCCTGGCAAATTCTCACAATGATGCATGTTCATTCAGAAGTCAACTGGTAGCATAGTGTAACCATTAAATACACCACAAGTATACTGTGATGTACTGCTCTGCTGAAACATGCCGCCTCGCTCAGCATACGACCAGTTGTATTCTGCCCTGTATTCAACTCCAATCTGAAAGGACTAGTCAAACCATGTTGTAAAGAGAGGAGGGAAACATCTTTGTAAGTTAGTCTCTTCTTTTACCTCCCCACCCCCCTATAAAAGAAACACACATTCTGTCCACTAACAGGCCACGACTGACCGTTACATCGTGCGTTTGATGTCTTCTGCTTCAACTTGACAACCCTTTTCAGACCACATTTGAGTTGTATTCTTGTCCTCTCCGGGTGAGACGAGACTGAAACAGAGAGATAAAGAGGACACACACTGGGCCGCAATACTGTCTGAGTGCGATACAGCGGCCAGCTCGGCTGGGCGTAATATCTCCCCTAAAGAGAGAACACTACACTCCGCGAAAGGTGAAACCTTCCCTCGAGTCTGTGCGTCTCAGACTTTTTTTTGGGGTGGGGAGGCAGATAAATATCTGTCAGTTCAAACCCGGCGAGGGCGAAACGGCCAATTTCAAAGTTTTCGAAGGGAAGCGGCATTTCATCCTCGTCAGATGTGGAGCTTCAAACACGCCATTTCATCTGGTTCTCCCTTTTTGGGTTCCTTACAACCCCCTAAAAAAAACACACAAAAAAAAACTATTGTCACTGGAGCCTACATTCATTTTAGATTCATTTTAGATTAACGCTCTGTGTCTGCGTGTGTGTTTCTCTTTTTTGTGTGTGTGACTTTACCTTCAAAGGATCTCCATTATGTGGCGTCTGATAAGGGCGAGGTGGTGCTGGCTGAGGTGGCGAAGAGGAAGGCTAATGAAATCGCCGTCTCCGTGATGCCTGGCGCAGGTAGGAACATCTCTATCAGGCGGGCGACAATACAAGCGATGTGATTGGACGGATACGATTGTGTCAATGTTTGGGATTTAACCCGCGTTGCCGGGCCTCAGCTTTCTGGTGTTTTTAAATCAAACTTTGTTTTAACACCTTAAAACCTGAGGTGCTATATCTATTACCAAAGATGATATTGGCCAAATGGGGAGGATTTGATTAGAAGGCATTGAACGCGTCCATTGGCTCACCAGTGAGGGAGGCGGGCCACCACCAGGGAGGCGGGACATGTCGAAGGCCCGGTTTTTGTTGTTGCTCAACTCCAGGCTGCCCTTTGACACACACTCCTGAGAGCACATACCAGAGGGGATCAGGCTGGGTTCCTGATTACACTTCCTAAACACATACACACACACACACACTCACATACACATGCATATACACTCTCTCGCACACACACACTCTGTCTCTCTCTCACTCACACACATGCACATGCATATTCTCTCTTTCTCTCTCTTTCTCTCTCTCACACTCACATACACAAACTCTCACACACACACAAACTCTCTCGCACACGTCTTACACACATCTCACTTGCGCACGCACAAACTACACACAAACTACACACACAGACAGCACGGACGTTTCCAGTGCTGACGGCTGTGTAGACCCATAGCCATTTCCAAGGAAGCCAGATGAACAAGTTTGATGAGTCCTTCACAGATGCTTAGAGAACACCGCAAGGCTGCCTGAATTCTCAGACAGGCAAATGAGGCCAGCGAGGTATTTAACTCCTCGCAATAAGGTCAAAACCTGGAGGCTGTGTGTGTGTCTGTATATGTTTATATCGCCGGTCTTTTCACACACGTGCCTGTGTGAGAAAGTGCTGTTGTGCACACACACACACACACACACACACACTTAGGAGACACACACTCTCTTAAGCCTCTTAATTATGTCCTCGATGATTTCCCTCTTTCGCCTGGAGCACATCCTATCCTTGGACAGAAGCGCTTGAGAGATGGAGGAAAGCATGGGTGGATGGATGGATGCATGGAGGGAGGGCTGGGCTGGGGGAGGGAGGGAGGAAGAGAGGGAGGGAGGGGGGCTAGCTGGCAGAGGGGAAATGTGTGAAGGTCTGCACCGAAGCACTTTGCAGATGTTTATTGTTCAAATGTACCAATTACTGTAGATTTGATTGTGGATTCTTATGTCCTCTGTTGGGGGACACTGCCCTTCCACTCGAGCTCGTCTTCCTCACCTCAATGCCTCTGTGGCTCGATCGATGGTGTGTGTGTGTGTGTGTGTGTGTGTGTGTGTGTGTGCATGCATGCATGTGAGCAAGGCATACAGCACAACTTCAGTGGCTAGATTGATGGAGTGTGTTGTCTTGAACGCACTTGGACAGAGCATACCAACGCGGCAAAGAGCCTCAATTGGCCAAATCGATAGTGTGCGTGTCTGCGCCCGTCTCAGGGCTGCCGGAGATCACACACGTTCAGAGCGGAGCATATTAACGGAGCAAAGAGGCCAGGTCATAAATAGACAATGAGCGGCTAGCGTTGGGCGCTGGGCTCGAGTGAACAGGTGTCTCGCTTTACACACGCCAGCACAGCCCCTGGCACAGACGTCTCGCTCCGTCAGACTTCAGCTCAGACTACCAAGGACACGAACACAACTGACATTGACTCACACACCAATGACTTGCCGGCTAACATATATGTGTGTGTTATAAGGTATGGATGTTTGGGGGTTTGTATATAGAATACAAATATATTGAGCTGAACGGAGTCAGATGGCTGAGCGGTTAGGGAGTCAGGCTTTTAATCAGAATGTTGTTGGTTCGATTCCCGGCAAAAATGACGTTTGTGTCCATGGGCAAGGCTCTTCACCCTACTTGCCTCGGGGAGAATGTCCCTGTACTTACCGTAAGTCGCTCTGGATCAGAGCGTCTGCTAAATGACAATGTAAATGTAAACTAAACATTTACTACACGGAAATTATAATGTGGTTGGATACACATTCCATTAACATGTGAGTAGGCTGCCCTGAGAGTCATCACACATGCACACAAACAATCTGTGACTCGCTCATTCCCCTCAAGTTAAAGATGTTCTTTCGAAGCAGGCAGGATGGCTGCGAAAGAACCAAACGCTCGAGAAACCGGGTGAAAACGTCCTCTACCGTTGGAGTGGCATCGATATGACACCTACAGGATGTTTATACAGATGTATGCGTGAGAGAGAAGGGCACTGGGAGCCTTGAGATATTTAGCAAAGCCTGTCTAATGGCCCTTTACACACACACACACACACACACAAATACACTCGCCACGATTCCCCGGCAGCCCCTTTGTGGCGGTGCGTTAAATCGCGTTGAACCGCCTAGCTGACAAGTGTGCTGATTTGGTTAGATACTCCATTGTGAGACGGGTACCAGCGGACAAGTGCGAGGGAAGGGCTCTCCTGCTCTCTCCCGCTTCTCTTTCAGCAGCGTTTAGCCAGGAGGAGACGGCAGCTCCCCCGCCTTCGCCTCGCCTGTCTCCCCCTCACAATGCCTGATACGGCTCCAGGGGCTTTCAATGGAAGAAGAGGGAAGCTTTATCTCTCCTCTCTATCCAAGATCCTCCTCCTCCTCCCTCTCTCTTTCCTCGTGGTCTTGAGCAGGAGGGAAGCCTGTTAACTCCAGTGTGTCGGTGAAGGAGTGTGCCGCGCGTCCCCCGTCCCTCCCCGACCCACGGTGTTTAACGGTTTCCCCTGACTGTCCTCGTACAGGAGCAGCGTTGCCTGGCTCGAGCCAGCGGCTTTCTATCGTTGTTGATTTACTTTGGGGTCTTCTCAGGTGAGCAGGAAATGTAGTGTCTTCTTCATGTAACACAGATTTGCCGACCCCCTTGACCTTGTGTGTGTGTGTGTGTGTGTGTGTGTGTGTGTGTGTGTGTGTGTGTGTGTGTGTGTGTGTGTGTGTGTTTCTACAGTAGAAGAATCCTCAGCCGATCTTAGGGGGAGGAATGGATTGTGTGGATCCGGAACTACTGCCCTGCAGACCGACAGGAACTCGGATGCAACGGGAACACCCTCTCAACATAACCTCTGGTCAGTTCCGTGTGGGTGCCCGAGTGTGCAGGTTACATATGTGTGTCTGTGAATGCTTAACCTACTCATCCAACCATGTCCAAAGATTGTGAGATGAATTGAATAGTCTTCAGTGGCCAGTTGGCCTAATCCCCGTTTCCCCATGTAGACCCATCAATGACTGGTGTAGAAAAACACTTGTTGACCATAAAATACCATGCAGAAAGAGTGTGACTAGAAACGAACACTATACACAAGCAGACGCCAAATAGGGCAACCCATGGCAGGGTTAAAAGAGAGAGGGAGAAAGAAGGAGGGAGGGAAAGAGGACATGGATATGAAGGGGAGGGGCAGTTTACAGTTGTACACCAAGTAACATATTGAGTATTTATGTAGGATTTGGGTTTATTAGATAAAGGGCTCTTGTTCTTTTTATCCTTATAGGCTTTTCATGGCTGTTTGACTTCAACACTGATGACTCTGTCCCACCACCACCACCCCCAGCCCCCCCCCCACACACACACACACACACACACACATTGCACTCCTTCGTTTAAGCCCCCTCCATCTATTCCCAAATCCCCCCCGTATCTGCCAATTTAAACAGGCAAGGCCCAGAGAGAGAGGGTGAGAGAGAGAAAGAGAGAGAGAGGTGGTGGTGGGTGGGATAGATGGACTTAAGCTCTTTTTTTTTAAGGCAGTTGTGTAAAAAAAAATAAAGCAGTAAAGAGGGTTAGGGCGATTTGGCAGCCAAAAGCCCAGTTCAACCACACCGGGTCTCTCCCTGTACAGTGGAGGGCGGCTAAGGCAGACGATCATTTTACCTCCCCAAAGATAAGTCACGCACAGAAAGAGCCTGCTTTTTTCCCCCTAGCTTTGTGTTTGTTTGTCTTCCTTTTTGAACGTTTTTCTTATATTAAAACCCTGTCATAATCTGGTCTCCGATGAAGTTTTGCCTTTTCTCATGTGAAGCCAGTGAGAGCTTAGCGACATGGATTGTTGTGTGTGTTGTGTGTTTGTTGGGGGGGGTGGTGGTATTATAGTGCGGGATTTCCACCACGTTTGGCTCGCATTGCTAAAGAAGAGACAAGAGAAGGAGATGAGCATGGGGGTTTGCCTCTGCCGAGCAGCGATCCCCTGATCTGACGCTGTCCAAAACAGGGGGGTGGGGTCTGGGAACCATCCCAACGTTATTTTGACTGATGTGAGAAAGAAAGTACTCTGCCCCTCTCTCTCTCTGTCTCTCTCCCCCTTGCTGCTCTGCTAGTACAGAAAGTGGTTGATGTTTTTATTTAGTGGGAAGCTAGTCAGTCCAGCAACGTGTCCAAAACCAGTTTGGAGCAGACGGAGATTGTCCCTTAATACACTAGTTATGAATTGCGTCTGCTTTCACACAACACACACACACGACAATACAAACACGTGTACCACTTCCACACTCTGATAGGGGCACTCTGCTGTGTCTGGCCTTGTTTCACAGCCTGGCTGGCTGAGAGGCCTCACAGAACCTGATCTGACTCTGGGCCTGTGGTTAAAACCTGCTTGTGCCAGAAGGGAAAAGTCCCTTTACACAGGTTGAATTTGTGTGGTTTGAGAGCCATAAACCTCACACTTCACTAATGTAGGATCCAGTGCCATCTGGGAGATAGTCCTCTCTCGTACGTGTTTGAAATTAAGAGGCTGTGACCAATGTTCTTACGTTATTTGATCATTTGCATTCGAGACGTAAGTCTCCTTGCTTGATGTGGACAGTGTCTGCACAGGCTCATGTTGGTCATGTGATCGTCAGTGAGGAGCCGGGGAGGCGGCAGCCAGTGGCGAGCACACCTGTGACCATCAGAGCAGCTCCCAACTGGCCGTGGACAAATACAGGTGTGTGTGTTTTCTCTCTCTCTCTCTTTCCCACTCCCATCTTTTGGTCTCTGTCCTTCGAGTGTTCTTGTAACTGTAGTAAGGCATGCCTATCATTGTAAGGTAGCTCCTGTAAAATGTCGTTCTTTGTTTTTCAGGGCCGCATATTAGCCCCGCATAAATTCTCTGGCGTCGTTGGGTGTGTTTTATTCTCTAAATGTAGCCTGAGAGCTCATTTCTCCAGGTTTCAGATATCCAAGATGACTAACTGGCCATTTAGGGAAAATAGACATTAGTAAAACATTACTCCTCTTTCTGCCTCCTCTCCCTCTCTTCTTCGTAATAATTCCATTCTAGCGATTAGCAATTGTCTCGCCGCCGAATCGCTCTGTGATTTGGTAATCCAGACTGTAGGCTACTGGAGGGAATTTGCATCGCCTTTTTCAAATATCTGCATAACGGCAGGGTTTTAATGTCAATCATAGCTGTATTAACGCATGGCTCAACCCTGGAGTGGTGGCCTGGAGCGACAAACTCTACATATTCAGATGGTGTGAAGGAAATGTCTACAACATTTAGATTGAACTTGTATTGATTGTGTGTTGGATGTATGTACTCCTGGCCCTGTGCGTGTAGTGTATGCCTGGCCCAGGGTGCCCTGTTCATGTTTGTTAAATGTTTGTGTTTTTCATGCAGAAAACAGCCTTGTCAATCAAGATGAGAATGTAAGTTGGTTTTGGATTCTTAATATACATACAGTGTTGTCTCTGATATAAAAACAAAAATACAACTTCAGCCATTATGATGCTTAATAAATACATACTGGTAGCTCAAATATAGACAGGCCTAGTATTAAACTGAGTAATGGAGAATATTCCAGATCAATGAAGGCTAACAGCTTGAAGTGGGTCACCATCATTTATGTATATATTTAAATGGAGGGGGTCTGTTTTGGAAAGAACTAACCTATATTTCTCCTTACCTTCTTTGCAGGAGAATGAAGACACAGGGACACTCAAAGTGGTTCATTTTGGACTTGTTTGACCTTCTTTGACATGAACTGACGGTAACTGTATTTGAATGGTGACAGGGATTTTGTACACATTTGATATATTTTGTAAATTATATCTGATGGCAAGAAAAGGAACCAATAATTTTGTTTATATAACTTTATGGCGAGTGATCAACTACTGTAACTGAGTAAAGACATTTTGTGAAATCAAACCATTCAGATCCATCGAATGTAGAAACAAGATTTTTCCTTCTCATCTACCTTTGAAGCTATTAGCACAAAAAGCATTCCGTTTCAATGCACAGGAACACAATGACGCGCAAAATGTCTCGCTTTATTACGAAGCACACTAAAGAAGCGACCACGGTCTCCTCTCCTATCTCTCGTGATATTGCACGTGTGTGTGTGTACGTGTGTGTGAGTCTGCGTGAGGGTGAGCAACTGCCTTGTGTGTGTCGGTCGAGATTACGGGCCGCAGTTTTATTCATGAAAAGGAGCCAGCGAGCGACTTTAAAGCGCCGAGCCCCTTTCCTGAACAGCAGCCATGGCCGTGTCAGGGCTGTCGACGCGCTGCGCTCGCCGGCTAATCTGACAGCGCCGAGCGAGCCCTAATCCCTCCCTGTATCGTAATCTATTTACTTTGCATTCTAAGAGGATTTCCACCAAAACATATACAAGAACCAATGCTGGAAATGGACAGGAGATCAGTGAGGATGCTCTGCTGTGTGCTTTTTGTTTTGTTGGCTTTTCTAAAAAATCTTTGTATGTTTTGGGAGTCAATCCCTTCGCAAGAGGGACAGCTGAAAGGAATTACATTTGCAACTGATACTAATACTTCTCTGTTGTAAACATAACATGTTACATTCCTTTCAGTAATACACTCTGGTGGCAGTTGTTACAGATAAGTGTCATCTGTCATTGCCTTTAGTGGATCTCTTGACACCTTTTTAATTCACCAACCACTGGAATATTATCACAGAACTGAATGACTTGACAGCTCAAATGGACCTTCAAAATTGCTTAACAGTCAAGTAACACACATCAAGCTGATGGTTTATAATGGCGTTCTAGCTTACAAAGCATTCAAACTTCTAAACAACGACCCCGAAAAAGACGAATGTGTGTCCTTGGATGACACGTTTAGGCTGCTGTTGACTATTTTATTGGGCTAGCTAGAAAGAACATCTGTATTAAACTGCTTATGGACATTTGCTTAGTATGGCTATATAGCGCATACTTGTTTTAATGTTCAAATTGTATTGTTTTAAAGATTATGACTATTGTTTTATAAGTTCAATAGTTTTATAAACCTGACATTGAAATGGTCCAAGAGCATTTTAGTGGTACAGTAAAGCAGTGTAGGCTTCGTAGTAGTATTAGCACAGTGACCTTGTTAACATGTATAAATGAATCAGGCCTCCAGCACTCCCTATTATCCAGGTTGTCTTTCCCTTAGTGCTGCAGATGTTCCATGTTTGTATGGCCCCTAGCTGTCTGGGGATATACAGTAACACATGATCAGATTTAATGATGGGACTAAATCCAGTTCCTCTCTGTAGTATTGTGTTGTTTGTCTCTGTGTGTGTGATGGGGGTTTGGTTCCTGGTCTTACGTAATTGAGCAGTCCCTCATTAAAATGGGAACTTCCTATAGACGGGCTAGGTCCAATATATTATTGATGTGTGATGTATTTAACCTACAGCCGTAGCCCAAAGTATTGGCTGTGACATACATTTTGTGTTTGCAAAGTTTGCTGCTTCAGTTGTGGTGTTGATTCACATTGTTACTCTACTGTTATTATGCAGAGTGATAAGGTGGAAGCTTAATTGCCCACAAAAATGAAATTTATCACAAAAATCCCCATTTCATTGTTTTTGGGCCGTGGCAACATAATTTCAGTAAGTCATATCATCAGCACAATGGGAAAGTGTGAACTAGTTATAGTCAGGGGAAATCACTCGCATTCTGATTGGATTTTAAGAGCAGATTGATTGCTGTAAAATAGGGTACTATTTGAATATATTGAATGTTTTTGCCAATAAAAGCTTTTAAAACTTATGAAATGTGTATTATTGTTTTCCAGTATTCCATAAAAACATGATAAATGTATCCACAAAAACTGAACCAGACCTTGAAAAACACGATTTGTCACTGCCGATACTTTTGGCCCGACTGTCGAAGACTGATGAATCAGGCAAAGGCAGGTTTGGTGTGTTGTGAAGGGATGTGTTCTAAGTAGTTGCCATCTATATGCTCTCTCCCACAATGCCATTTCCTGTAAGTATTTACCAGGGTCATCTACTTCCTCTACAGAAGTGGTTCGGGGCCGTTTCCCCCTAGTACCTCTCAACAACACCTCTTCCTCGACTTAACCACGGATGTTAGTGGACGATTATGGAAGATTTGTAAGTATTTTAAACATGATTGTAACATTGATTGTAACATACTGTAAGCAATAGGCTTAAAATTTAACTCAATCAGTCGGTCAAATTGTTGAATGAAACCTGGACTGGATCAAACTTGTACTTGCTTTCCGAAATGTCATGAATGAAAGGGGTTACAAAGTTGTTACACTATGGTTGGTTGTTGTTGACTGCAATGCTATCCTGTGGGAAATTGTTCTCAAACTTTTACTCAGTTTGTGTGGAAAAAAACGTCAGATTCCAAAATGATCAGCCCTTCAAGTAGAAATGTTGGATGTATTCAAATGTCACACCTTCCTTCCCACAAACAATAGTATATTGAACAAAGTGTCTGAATGACTGGTTGAAATGTCCCCACCTCCCCGCACCCACAAAATAACCTATAGGTGCCCTTGTACTTTTAACACCAACCACACTTATCGTTTCCATTCCATCATGAACTTAGAGTTCATTGACAAATAAAACAATACCAAATACCTCATCTCTTTCAGAAAAACCTCCAGGCCTTGTCTGACAAAAGCCACGAAACCAGAGATTTTGCCCCCACCATACCCATGTCAGTACAGTTGACCCGCGCTTAAACTCTCTGTAAATCTCCTCCAAGGCCCCTCCTCCCACTCCTCAGACCGTCCTATCAACAGTTAAGGATGCAAAGGTCTGGGGACAACTAACAGCTTATAAATACTAGTTAAAAATAAAAGTTTTTGCCTTCAAAATACTAGACAAGAAAACTCCCCTCGCTCACAGGCTCCTATCTGATCTATCAATCTCATACTGTGTGGTATCTGTTCAAAACAGTATACATTCATGCACTCAATACACACACACACACACACAACCAAGTCCATTTCGTTTCACACACAAAATGACCCACACATGAAGGAGCCCATCAGATCCTAGATGCACACACACACACACACACACACACACACCACTGCGATATAGATCATATCCACACATGCAGTAAGGTTCACAGCTATTCCAGTTTGTGTCCTGGTAAAGTGAGTCTGCAAAATGTCAACAGGTATTTGAAGCTAACCAAGGGGAGTAGTCGGCCCACATACAGACACACACGTCCACTTGAGTTGAAGGGAGGCCATTGGGTCAATTGTTCACGTGGGGAGGTATGGTGCAATCGATGGCCCTATCGGGGAGACCATCAAAAAGGGCTCAGGAGGAAGTGTAAAAACTGGGAAATGCAGCACACACACACACATTACTCCCTATTACCAATCAATGGAGTCATATTATTATTTTATTAACAACAATGTGACTAATCTTTCTCCTTTGCCCACTGTTGGGTGGCCTTTTCCTCTGTATCTTTGTTGACATTTACCATTCACTGCAAAAGCTAATAATAAATGATAATGCTTGGGTAACTGTCTGACTTGAATCAGTGAGTCTCATCTAAAAGAAAAGACTAATCTAATTGGGGGGTATTGTTCAGTAAAACATTTAATAAATGAAACCTAAATTAAGCTTAACAACTTGCCAAAAAAATTGTCTGTGTGGAGTCATGTCTTCAAAGCCACGTGGTAGTTGACCCTGTGTCTATTGTTATTAGCTTGAAATGTTTAGCTAATCAGACATTGTGTTAGTAAAGCTTGTATTTATGATGTTAGGGTGAACTACTGATAAGGAAATTACTCATATAGAGGAGCAATTCTGCATATTTGATCTTCAAAGATTTACATGCCAATTGAACCCAGATTTTGGTAAGATATAGTCTTTTGTTTACATTAAGTGATTAGTAACCTTTCACACAGTATCACAACGAAATAATTATTATAGAGCTCTATAATTTCACTTTAAATAGATTTGAACTAAATCTTTTGAGACGGACATTTTCATTATGCCTATTAATTAATAACTTTGAAATGTTAATAACATACCGACGTGAAATTAAACTTGACTGTAGGTCTCAAAGTATTAATAATATTCCACGTTCTGCGTGCATGCCTGAATTTACAGTTCTACAAGAGCTACCATATTCTGATTTGTGTTCAAGAATGGGCAGGTGCTCCCACGTAAGAGCATGGGGCTACAGGATTCTTTAACCAATTCCCAAGATTGGTTGCTGTTTGTTTGATGCAAATTTGACAAATCCGCTCGTGTTTGTGTACATTCGCGGTGCTCCGCAAGTCTTAGCTCACGCATAGCCGAGCAAACATGTTTAATGTTCTCGTTGGCAAGGTATTTATTCAGCTGCTACATAGCCTATTCATAATTTACATACAGAACACGCATCGGCGATGATTAAAGACAGCAAAGCTGTTTATCGTTTTATGAATAATTTCAAAATGAAATAAAAATACTTTTAGTCCATGGAGATCAATCTAACATTTTTCAAAAAGCCACTCAGTGCTTTTAACGACTTAAGTTTATTGAGAAAGGTGAAAGTCCATGTCTTCATTCATTAGGCTAAATACATTTGGGGGAATGTGTTCATCGATAAGCGTGTTCCGTTGCTGCATCTTGTAGGCCGCAATCCACCCTGCCTTTTATGAGAATAAATTGTTAGGCCTATATAGTTCAAGTAGGCTATAGCTACGCATGCAATTCTCGCTGCATCTCTCTAGGTCTCTCCTCTGTTGCAAGGCCTGACACCGACTCTGTTGCAAGGCTATTCTCCATGTGTCCTTCAATGTTAAAACATGCAAGTCTAAACATCCCAAAGCACTGCCGATTTTCCTCTGTTTATTGAATGGGTTTATGCCTACGAGCAACCTCTCACACACTCCATCTTCACATTTTGACCCGATAACCTGGCCCCTCCTACGTAATTACCGCATTAGAGGCGGTGAAATTCCTTCAGGTTATTTTGGATAAACACACTCGGCGCTGCGCGGAAATGCCGCGCTGTGGTAATTATCACGCTTTTAAATTGGCGTTTTCAATTAGGCCGCGATCAATGTGCATCACGTAGCCTATGTTTAAGGTTTGGGGACAGATATTCTGTTTCCCTTAGACAAGAAATTGTGTAAAAAATTAAGCTGATAATTTAAAATAAGCACGACACATGGGCCTAGGCCGATGCATTTCAAAAAAAAGTTGCATCTTGTCCATCTGATTCATTTTAAACCAAAGCGAGCCATACTACAGAATCCGTCACATGATTTCAGACATAGCACTTGGAGTAGGGTAATTTAGACTAAAGGAAACTGTCTTAGACTCATAAGCCTGGCCAAATTTAAGTTAGGGGAGGACACAAAATTCACTATGAAAAAAATGAGTTAACTGAACTTTATTGGATGGACATGTATGTAAGGGTTGTCGCCTTAAAATACATTCAACATTTCAACGGCATTTGGAACTGGTAACATTCTCAGGCTAATGATTTGACTCCAACATCAAATCAAGTGCTGCTGTAAAAAGTTGTCACAACAAAACATGCCCAAATTAAGAGGCCTGTTTGAGAGTTTTTTTCAAATATAATTGCAACCAGGACCCAATTTTTTTGCATCGATGTTTTTGCTTTCATTTCTCCATGACATTGCCATTGTAACTTTTTTAATACGGAAAACAATGTATAGGCTATAAACTTCACCTTATATGGCCAATTCGTTCTCTTTGGAAAGATGTACATACAGTCGTTTCAAAGTCTTAATAAACAATTTAAAATTCAGAAACACCAACTAAAGGTGGTCATTGGAACTGACCCAAATACATATTTACATATTTCAGCTCCTTTACGTAGCTGACTAAAATATCTTTCATCCTAAAAATAACAAATTTCAGAAATAAAAACTATACACGATTTTATTGGGATGGAGGTAAGCAGCGTACAGTGCGGTCAGTCCCATTACGCGTGCGGACGGTTAATCCTCGTCATTAGACAGAAGCACAGCGTGAGCGAAGACGCTGGTGGTCAGACTCACAGGAGTTTGGTTGAAACATTTTGTTTTTAAAACAGTCTAGTAGGCCTATATAAAGATCTTCCATCGTCATCTTAAAACAATTCTTCATTGCCTAAAGCAAAAATGAACTTCTACATCTCTTCAGTTTAATTTAATTTATTTTGGAAGGGACGGCCAGGGTTTTGATAGAAAAAAGATCGTTGAGCATCTTCCAAATATTTAGTTATTTTTTAAGTCCATATACTTCTAATTTTTTCTTCAGAAATCAACACGCAGGAAACCAAAAGGAGCAAGATTTTTTTTTGAATTACAAGACTTGGAACCTCCAGGAGGCCTGGTCTTTGTAGTCCAAGCAGTCTGTGGCATTGAAGTTGAGCTTCCACGAGGAGGCTGCTGTCTGCTCTTTGTAATCCAGGCAGTCAGAGGAGTTGAAGGCCAGGCCGGAGCCCCCATAGGCCTGGTGATGGTGGTGATGGTGGTGGCCTGAGGACTGGCTGATGTGGTGGTGCGGGTGGCCAGACATGGAGGAGGCTGTCATGGGACTAAGCTGGTGGGGGTGGTGGTGAGAGTGCATGGGAGTTAGATAGGAGCCACAGTCCACCCCACTGAAGTAGGAGCTGGAGGGGGCGGGGTATCCCTGGCCGTAGCCGGCTGTCTGGTTGTAAGACATGGGGTAAGAAGCGGCGGCGGCGGAAGAACCGGACACGGAACGCTGCATGCACGAGGCGTTGGATGGGGGTCCTGGCTCGGGGAGGGGAGCCACGGCGGGGGCGGGGGCGTTGCCAGGGGAGATGGCGGGGCTCCAGATAGATGACACAGTGCTGATGGAGGTAGAGGTGCTGCTGAGGGCGGCCGCATGATTGGTGGAGGAGGAGGAAGAGGAAGAGCCAGTGCTGGAGACGGCAGGCGGAGTGAACTGGCCGCTACTCTCTGAGCCCGTGCTTTCCCTGGCTGGGGACGACTTCTTCTTGGCCGGGCGTGCCTTGGCACTGCTGCCACTCTGCTGCTGCTGGCGACACTTTGCTCGTCGGTTCTTGAACCACACCTAGAAGCAAAAAAGTAGTCCAGCAGTTAGCGACCACAGTATAAACAGGAACCTTTCAAACTTTTGTACAAGGAACATTGAAGGCATGTTGAAGAGCATTATTTGGTCAAATTGGGGTTATTAGCCATCAATGTTAATTTCCACCTTGGCCCCTTTGAGTCTACCTGCATGGCTCCAATTTCATACCTTGTAGACGCCACTGAGATAACAGGCTATTGGGTTTCTCTTCACAGTAGGGTAATTCAATAACACCAAGCACGACAGCTCATGTAAAGCATTTTGTTTCACATGCATTTTGAGAATCACTAAAATACTTTAAGATCTTTTGTTAATTTTTCACACGTCTATCATACATTTTTTGTAAGAGAGAGTGAGAGAGTTGTATGGACAGTAAACTAGTGCCTCGTCTTGAGTGAACATTAAATTGTCCCCCATATCAAAATATCATCAGTGCATGATGTACAGCATCTTAGAATGTATTGACTATACTGTAGTTGTGATTGCAGAAAGTATTAAAATGAAAAAGACCTTTCTGGAAGTTTGTGTAAATATTACATCATAAACGGGTCAAGAGGTCAATAGCAATCACTAGTCAATTTAAGTAACAATAATTAATACTTTTTTGAATGGGAGTAATCCAGCCAATTGGCTGGAATAGTCAATACTTCAAGATGAGGCAAAAATTGTAGTCTGTGTTCCAAACACACAAACGCCACTCACCCTAACAAGTAGCCTAAATGGAGCAATATAAGTCCCCTAGAAAATATTTATGGTAGAAGTAAAATGTTAAGTTTTACCTGGACCCTCGATTCAGGGAGATTGATTTTCAATGCTACTTCCTCACGCATGAATATATCCGGGTACCGGGTTTTACCAAAGAGCGACTCCAAGATGTCCAACTGGGACCGTGTGAACGTAGTCCGCTCTCGACGTTGTTTTCTTGGCGTCGCTATAAAGGAAAACATAGATCTGACATTATCGACAAAACTACAGAAAAATTAATTAGCCTATACATTGCATCGTTTATATTTTCAAGCATTTTGTGGGCACAACTTTTATGCATATAGCCTTGCCTAAATTCTCACTACCACTAGAGACTTCGCTTCTGGGAACTGAATGCACTGATAGTGAATCATTTAAAAGTAAATTGTTCTAAAATTCGTTTTTTGCCTGTAGGCCTACTTCAATCCCACACCGTTTGAATTTCAAAATGTCCATATAAACAACATTGATGAACTCAAACAAGCCGTATTGCAGACTGACGGATCGATGTAACACGATTGTTTGTATAGGTCCTTTTTTTGTAGCCTCCATTTGAAGAGTTGCCCATCCGTGGATCGGAGTTGCTGCCTACCTGGATAACCAACTGACGGATGCAGCAGGTCCATGGCAGCGCCGCTGAGCCCTAGGCCGTTCATGCCGTAGGGGGGCTGTTTGAGGTATGACATCATGCTAGAGGCAGTCACGGGTCCCCCCAGATCTTGCCAATAGTTCGATTTCCCCCGATGTTGCAGCTTGACGGGAGACGTGCCCAATGTAAATTACTGCGAACACAAGAAATGACGAATTAATTCGTTTTTCAAGCACATGCAAGAAGAAAATTATCTAGGCCAAGTTAGGAGTTTAATAATTTCAGTTTAATTGTGAAATGAAATATAGCCTATAGGCTGACTATGTATCGAACTGAATATGACCCAGACTAGTATAGAACAAAAAACTGTATTAAATATCCTCGTTTTAGGTTATGTAGGCCTACAGACTAATGTTCAACTAATTGTAAAAAAAAAGAATAAATACAACAGTTTGGCTTCAATCCCCTTCAGGCCTACCTCCAAGTAGGGCCATATTTTCTCCTTTGGCGTACACAACAAAAATGTTTAGAGGCTGATATAGCTATCTTAATATCCTTGTCGTAGTGTTTTTATTTATTTTAGCCTATATATTTTGAGTGCGTCGATCTACTAAAAGGCCAAACAAAGGCCAAAAATAACCTTCAATGGACGACGCAGAAGTGAGAGAAGTGAAAGGGAGACAATAAAAAAGGTATACAGAGAACAGCTTTATAATATAAAGCTGCTCTCTTCATTTACAAGTTATTGTAGGTTAGGCTTATATGCCATTTGTCTCCATTGACATATCCTAATTAGCTCTAGCCTATCAAATATTTCCACAAATCCATGGGCCGTACTGCGAACCAACACATTTTTGTGAACGATTCAAATAGGCCTAAAGTGCAGTTCAGATGAGTGTTTTATTCCATTGTGAAATCATTCCGTGGTATTTTCGTCGTTTTTTTTCTTGCAACATTGCAGGCTATGCTATAGGCTTTTAATTGCATATTATAGCCTAGATAGATTGATAAAACTACAGTCTACGTTAAATGTTAGGCTATATGAAATTCTAAGTGCATCAAACAATGCTTTTTATGCGCAAGGCCGATAATGGTCCCTATTCATCAAATGTCGGTGTCTCACAGCATAATATAATGCACAGTTAAGTATAGTCTCGCCTTGGCATTTACCTATATCACATACTCGTGTATTGTAATCCCAAGGGATCACCGTGTTTGTAACAAGTTATGGACAAAGTGTAGCCTATCCTTGTATTACCTTAGATCCTAAAAGTAGAAGTGGGTAACGCATGGTCACATTTCATTGTGTGTTAGATTAACATTAAGGACAGTTTAAATATGTTAATTAATTATAGCCTATAGTGTCAAGGAGAGGAAATTATTTAGTTTGAGATGCATATCTAGTCCCGTGCAAATTTCTGTGTATCCGAGTTTCTTTAACATTTTCAGCCCTGCGAGGCTTATTTGAAAAGGCAAAATCTTAGTGCAAATGAACCCAATTAGAATTTAGATTAGACCTCCGGGGAGAACATTTCAGAAGGGTCCTTATCAGCTAAATAAATTAACAAAAAACAAAACGACTTCCCAATTATCATCTAAATTGTTGAGATGACAGACGTCTCAAATTGCTTACTCGAGTTAGAATTTAAATAAAAATGATCTAACCTAAGGCTACGTTATAAGAAGTGGACTGCGTTTAGCACAGGCCCTGTCGCATTACTCGCCCACTTGTCAGGGATTTACCAAGACATTAAATAATAAGTAGTCTTCGTTCCTCTGCATAATTGCAATGGCTTATTGAACTACAACGTGAAACCTCGGTAAAGCCTAAGTTAGCCTCGCCTCTGAAACCCTCTTCCCGAACGCCTTTCAACTGACTAAAAGGTCCCGTTTCCCAAACCCAGGTCAAAGTTGGCTAAAAGCAACACAAATCATTTTAAGAGTAGGCTATCCTATCAACATCAAACTAAAAACGAGTTAAACTATATAAAAGTCTTACCTTTTCTCTCCTTCCTTTGCCCCGGATTTACTCCTAGGATATGAGCCTTGTTCTAAGCGAGTAGCCGTAAAAGTATCCACCAATAGATGAGGTTTGGAGTGCAACCCGACAGGAGAACTCAAGCAGCCGACTCTCAAAAACAAATACGGAGACAACGCATTACCGAAATAAGCGTCGAAGTTCTCACCACCCACGTGCACAGACGCTGTTTCAGTGTTGTGGTTTCTGGAGGTGTCCGTGGTTTTACAACCAAATAAATTAAACTAAATTACTTAGCTTGTCGTTGTGTCGATCACTGTGTTAAGGTGATTGCTAGACGGATGGAGATTGATCACCTTCTCTCTACACTGCCCCTCTATGAGTGTAGGACACCTGCAGATCCGCCCACTGCACCCAATCGGTGCGCGTCTTGTCTTTGATAGACTGTTGTGGCAGCCATTCTTCGCTTAGAGCGACAATCAATCCCCTCCCCTGTTGGTTGAGGACAACGAAAACCTACTTTGGGTCAGGGCTTAAAACAAAAATATCTGACATAGTCTGTAGGATACTGAGAATGTATTAGATTTTTCTACTTAACAGGCTAAGCTAAATTAGGTACGATCAAAATATATTTTAGTTTAAAATGGTTACTTATAGATTTCTTTTAATGGAACAGGTCACGAGAGTGGCCCTATATATAGTCTAATTTCAGTCTGGATAAACAAGTGGAAATATAGGCTAACTATCTTCTCACTTTGGGATCAACATCTAAATTAGAATGTCTTTATTCCATCCAAGAATGTCAACATGTTAAAGTTGTGGCATAGGCAACACTGCAAGAAGTGAGTTGAGAATTCAAAACAAGAATAACACTTAAGACCAATTGTCTTAATGTTTAAAGCTATATATACCTGTGGATTTATACACAATTATGGATAGGGATATATTCTATTTCATATACAAAAATAACACAACAAAAATCAGATTATCTTGTAGCAATGTATTTACTATTATCCTTTTTAACCAAAGGCATAGCCTATTCCTTCCAGCATGTCAAATACGATATCGGATTTAATATATTTATGTTTTGAGTGTTTAAAAAGAACAAATACTTCGAATGCCGTTGTTATATTTTACCTTGCCGACAGCATATAGGACGGGGTATAGGCTACTGAAAGAGTGGTATAGGACATGTGTGTTCATGCGTTTTCTTATTCAAAAAAATATCTGCCATTCAATACATTTGAGGTCTTCGGGGAATGTTGCATAAATAAAAATCAAAAAAGTTAAATTTAACCATTTTCATTTTTATTGTGACCCCCACCTCATGAATATTAATGAGGGCTAATCCCCACTTACATTTCAGAATGCACGCCGTAAAGTTTAATAGGGAAGACCTCCAAACTCACAGGGGCGAAATTTGAAAATAATCCAAGAAAAACTCTGCCGATCAAAAAGAGACACATAATAAAACACTTTGAAAATCTCACTTTTTTCAGACATGCCAACAAAAACAGTAACAGAATATCATAGAGGGCCCACTCGCCTTAACCGTTCCTCAAAGGGTCGTGGAGATGCTCACAGGACGTTAATAAGGCCTTGCTCGGCTCTTTTGTGGATCTCACAAAATCAACTCATTCTAATTGAGGCCCGGGCTGAAAGCGAGCTAATGTTCAAAGCAAGTGACCGCGGTTGGAACGAAATTACATTTTTACTTAGGCCTATGGGCTAACCAATCAAAGGCACGGATTTACGTGGCCTCTATAGATGTATAAAGTCATCGACAAGAGCACTTTTGGAAGGAGCTGATGCCACTAAAACCTTCAATAGCTGAGAACGAAGAACAAAGTTATTTTGGAGTTGTAGGTCTGTTCTACACGTACCCTAGTGATGTTAAATCCTGGTTTATTGGGTTAAATAATGTTGCATGCAACTCCAAAGAGCCTGAGAAGGCCCAGTTCAGGTCATATTCCATCAGCCTCCATAGCCTGTATATCCTTAACGTATGCCCTTTTAAAGGGCCCTTTAAAAAAATATGGTTCTCAAAATCCAGACTTCTTGTTTTTTCACCTGATTTAGGATAGTTAAGACTGAGATAAACCCTTGAACAAGTATCAAGTTATCAAGTTACAGCAACCTTTTGTAATAGAGTATTTTGTCTAATCCCAAATTGCAGTCGAATTTTCTTAATGCTGAGCTCGTAAAGCCTAGGATTAGGCAGCGAGGAGAGGAGGGGGAAAAGTTTTGTCCCTTTAGCCGGCAGGATTGGAGAGAAGCTCGCGGATGTTGTCGGTGCTTATTAAAACGATGATGCATAAAATACAATATTGTAAGAACCCAGAGCGAGAGGGAATGGTAAGGTTTTCCCTTGGTACATTTTTCGAAGCAGGGTAGGATATTCAGCGGTCGACCACTGCTCAACACCTGCGAGGTGAGGCCATGGGACATCAAAGTCTCTCCAGCCACAATGCTCAGGAGATAATCCATTCGCTCTCAAGGATTCTCAGCTTCACTATGCTAGAGAGCACAAAAACCCACTTTTACGCCGCGCGTTTTGAGACTGTCGTTTTTATGCAGTGTACAATACATTTTCACATCTCTTAAATTCATTCTTTTGTGATTGGTTAAGGACCAAAACACGAACATGGTACTCTTAAGACAGGTAAGCAAGTATTCATTTATATTATTTCATTTGGTCATATTTTGCGTTATGGAAAATTAACATCGAATCTACTCATAATAGCCAGGCATGCATTCAAATAACATGAGCGAAGAAGCCATTCTGTTCATAAAAGGATCCTCTGAAAACGATTACAAATTATTTAAAATTTAGCAGTGTTAAATTCGATTAATTTAAAACTAGGGCAAACTATATTTAACTAGTTTATTAAATATAAACTTTAGATAAAAAAGGCCTATGAAAAAAGTTGTAATGGTCCCATATCTGTAAGAAGATTTTCTTTTGTAGCCTAATAGTAGGCCTTGGCTATATTAATAAATAGTAAGTTCAAATGTATCACCCCAAGTCTGTCAAGAAAACAGCCTAGATGTGATTTAAAAAAATTGGGCTAAAGCATGTGTCAGCAAATTCATCCTGCATAACAAAATGAGACCGTAGGCTATCCTGTTTGTGGATATTTTTGTAATGTCAGTAACATAGCATATCCTCATATTCTGTAGTCCAAACGCGAAAGCTATTATAATTATTACTATCATAGGCTATGATTCATCATAGCCCACTTTAAATGAGTAAATCCTAACGATTTGTAAAGGCAGCAAACAAATGCCCTTCACCGGAGTGTAATCGTTTGTGAACGCTTGCTTTTTTTCAGCAGATTACAACCACCCATGATAACTGTAGCATAATACAAACTAAAACAAAGCGCCTTAGGGGACATAATATGGATGTACAGTCGGTCCCAAGCAGAGAACCGATCAGCAAATTAATTTGAAAGTATTAGAAAGGCCAGGGAGGACGTCGGCTGTCAAAACCCATTTTCCTTATTCAATCGCGGATGCAGGCTGTGACCGTGGCTACACTGCACGGTCGCCGCGCCTCCCCAATTCAGACCCTCTCCTCTGCGTCAAACTGGTCGAGGGAAAACATCTGCTACGTACAAAGTGATTTCGTCTAATCTTCCTCAGAGGAGCCGCACTCGGCACAGACCTCAAAGAAAACCGAACGCAAATACTAATTTATAAACATGCATAAAGCGCATGGGAATTCCACAGAGCAGCGTTTAATAAGCATAGCAAAAGAGAGTGAATGCATTGATACAGCAACATACTTAAATGCAGACGGACAACAGACTGGAATAAAAAGTTACAAATAAACTTCTACATGGTCGCAGGAAATCCCCCCCCCCTAAAAAAACCCCAAACAGGTTTCTTAGGTAGGGCCTAAATTATAGCGATTAACAGGCTTGTGAAACGACCGGTGTACATTCTTGTTTGTGTAAAACAAGAGTGCACATTAAAACATACATACTGTATTTTTTGTAACAATGAAATGCTAGGGAAGAGCAGCAAATTGTTTCAGCAAACCATACAAATGCATTGATGTTAAACATGTAGTCTTGACTCATTAAGTGCATCAAATGCAACCAAGAAACAAATGCAAACACGTCTCTGGAGTATGAAAGCACAAAGGGACTTTATTGAAGACTTGTGTTATGATAGTGGAATAAATAAACAGATAAATGTTCACAGGTAAAGACATTTGCACTGAATGTGGAACAGCTGCGGACATGAAGCATATTTTACTTCTTTAGAACACAATAAATATTAACAAAGTCCTTGAATGACTGCACATGAATGTGAGAGTATTCACTTCAATTCTGACAAACGGTAATAAATAATATTTGTTTTCAACTGCATGGATCCCGGAAAAGGGGGATTTGTAAGCTATTCCTCAGAGCAGTGATGAAAATATACACAACCCCGCCTCCCGTCCTTATTGCTCCCGCCCCCTATTCGCTGAGCCAGCTCTGAAATGTTTGGTAAACCGCATTCACGCAACAAATAATAAGTAAAACAAAGTTAAGATTTTTGAACGGCTGTATGTTCCCCTCTTAAGATTTTTTTTTACAAGTTGCCCTAAAACATTTACGTGAAGTAATTAAAAGATACATAGTCAGGTAATGAACATAGCTTGAAAAGACTGATAACATATCTTGATAACTGTTTTTCCTCTTTTTGTAGTTGGGTTGAAATGTCACTCAATATCCTCTTCAACATGAAAAAAACAATCCCAGATAAAACAACTTGTGCTGTACCTCAAACCATTTCAAACAAATCTTTCCTTAACATCGAAACACTCAATCTGTTTCTGTTATAAACATCTCTGGTTAAAATTATGCAACATAATTGTCTTTTTTTTTGCCAGAATCAGAACATAGTTACTGGAATCCGCTGATAGGTTTGCACTAGGCTGTATATCACATTATTTATACTACATACAAGTACCTTGCTTGCAAAACAAAACAACTTAAACAGAACATATGCTGCAAGTGGAGCACATTTTCAGGTCAGTATAATGTTGGTGCAAGGCCCACATTTAGCAGTAAATCTCTCACACCCCTAAACCAAAAATAACATCTGGATTTTCAGGGTTCAAAATAAAGTTTCTGAAATAGTTACCGTGGTAATAATCACAATAATGTTAATCATAACTATAATTATGAAAATAATAATACAATTCTAATATCAAGCACATTGTTTGTTGAAATGCCAATCATTGCAGGACACACTTCTCCTCTTTCTTGGCCATCTTGCCCTTGTTCTGCTCCAGAGTCCTCTCCAGGTGTTCGTCCTCCTCCTCGGCCCTGGGGACACAGGAAGGGGTCAGGGGTCAGAGGTGATGGGGTCAGGCGGTGGAGCGGGAGGCCTACAGGTACACATGGCTGACTAAGGGGAGCTGCTGAGACGTCATCCTGAACGGGCTCCAAACCAGCCCTTCACCAGTCCACTCCCATTGGAGGATGACTGGCCGTCGCTCCGGTCGTCAACCTCTCCAACCACCACACTCAGACAGGTGTGTGGCTACACCCCTCACAAACTACTGGTCACCTTCAGCTAGTGGACACGGTGGTACAGCGTTTGGGTGATGCAAGGAATTGGACAGCTCAATTCCTCCTCTACACCCTTCTCTGTACAGTGTGTGTATCAAGAGCAGGTGACTTACTGTTTCTCCTGGGCGTCCAGGTCTCTGACCAGAGCGTCTCGTTTGTTCACCAGTATGACCAGCTCATCCAGCAGCAGCTGCTCCCGACGCTTCTGGGCCTCCGTCTTCTGCCAGTCTGGAGAGGAGAGACGAGCACCAGTTAAGACCAGGGACTGAGGAGGGACCACGGGCTGGGTCAAGGTCCCCACATGTTCACTCGTTCATGATGAACATTAAATGTGTTCAAAAGGACCACAGGTCCTAGCAGCGCTACGAACATCCTTCAGACGGTTGGCCTGGTGACCAGGAGGTCCTAACTGCAGAGACTCATCCCCATGACTAGATCTAGAGTCCGTAGACTACGGCGTCTACGCAAGGGATGGACAGTTTGGCCCTCATGTAAAGGTAATCATAAGGACATGGGGTTCTAATGAATTCCCAGAGATGTGCCATTGTGGATAAACAGAGCTTTCATGTGACACCTCGGTGTCACGAGGGACTGTTCTGTTGTGCCTCTAACCTGCTGGGACCAACACAAGGCTTCATCTGATGACGCATGATGAAATGAATGTTGATTCTTTTCTGTATATAAACTGATTTAAAACCACATCGTTGAAATGGATAGTTACTTGCATGATAGTTAATTGCAGTAAACAACAAGACTGGTCTTGTTCGTGCATCAGTGTTAAATAGGCTGCTATTGAATACTAGGATTACACAGAACAAAATGAGTGCATGACCTCAATGCTTATATGACACCACTGTCAAGACACTCACATAAATTGAACGTTTAGGCTACACTGTTGATGCAGACATTGTAAACATTGACTAAGTTTTCTCTATCTTCCCAGTTCAACAAAAACAACAATTAAGTAAATAAACATGCTGCAACCCCCCGTTCTCCCGCCCTAACCAGGAGGAGGTCCCACAGGGCCCAGATGGGACCCTCGTCCAAATCCTCTCTCCCCGTCCCCCAGGGGGAAGCTGCCCCCGCAGGAGAGCACTCTCCCTGGGGCTCAAATATCCGCCCGACACCCCCCTGCCCCAGATACACCCAACACCACCACACACTCCCCACGTACAGGAGCAGCGTAGATTACCCTGCAGCAGCACAGCAGAGGCGAGAGCTAGCACAGCAGAGGCGAGAGCTAGCACAGCAGAGGCGAGAGCTAGCACAGCTACACTCCAGCTAACTGGGAAGGAGTGTCCTCCTAGCCTAGCAACGTCCCAGTCTCTCGTCCCCCGGCCCGATTACTCAAACGCAGAGGTTAACTTCAACCCTCTATATCAATATTTAACCTCCTATTGATTAGAGAAGAAAAGGAATGTTGTAAAATGTCAGTCCTAGAATAAGTGTGCTTTATTAAAAATAAATATTTCCCCCCTCGTTTGGTCAAATTGTGCTGGTTGGGGTGTGTGTGTGTCACGCTGGGCGCTGTGTGTTTGTCCTGAAAGGTCTGCTCTCTCTTCATTGGGCCTGGCCGGCCCTTTGAAGTCGACCACAGAGCGAAATGAACACAGTCCCAATATTTGGCCCTTTCCTCCCTTTCTTTCTCTCTCCTTTTCTCTCTCAGGAACCAAATCACTCTCCTCTTCCGACAGTCGTGTCATTAGTCTTTGTAGGGACTAATACCTAAAATATGCCAAAAATGTCCGATCCTGTATTTGATGTTTTTTGATGAGGGAAAAGGAGAAGGGGGGGGGGTGCTGTGTGAAACCAGAGAAATACATTTGAAATGTAAGAACAAAAAAAGAGACTATCCAATGCAATTGAGAAAACATTACCAACCAAACTAGAGAAATTAAAAGTTTACAAGCCCTGTTCTCCCCTTTACTGTCATACTCCAGTATTCCACAATTCCCTTACCAAAAGGCCTGCCTAGAAGCTGAGGGTACCACCCACTTATAACAAGTACAGAATAATCCTCCCCTTCCTCCATGCACTTTCAAGCCAAAAAGCTAAAGTTCTACTCGGCCAGGGGGAGCTTGTGTGTTGTGTGTGTGAGGGAGGGAGGGGGGGCTCGCAGCTGTCAATCACATCTCCTGCGGTCCCGCCCCCCTCATTTGGAAGGTAAACAATAAAGAGGGCCGATGAGAGACATGGCCGAGCAAACGAGAGCAGGGGAGGCTGGGTAACCAGACACCTCCAGGAGGGAAAAAAAACACTGCAGTCCTCTCTGGCCCTGATAGAGCAGAGAAAGAGGACCTGGTGCTATGACTGTGTGCAATCCTTTTTGGATTACCTCCTCTCCCTCCCTTTCTCTCTCTCTCTCTCTCTCTCTGGGCCCTGGGACATCACGTGCGTATTCAGATAACCCTACCAGTGCACACCAATGGTAACCATGTGAGTCTGCACAAGGCACACAAGAATGCGCTGGTTCAAATCCCTGTGAACCCCCCCCTTCACACTCCACCCACTAGTCCCTCCAATGTGAGATTTATTCTGAGAGGGAGGGGGGACTTCTGCACACTAGTGCCGCCTATAAACACATTCAGACTCACAACTTTGTACATGGCGTACACACAAGACGTTGGGAGGGGAGCCGCGAGAGTGACGTAAAGCAGGGGGTACCCGAGTGAATCAGAGATTTTTATTTGCCTAAGATTCTCTCTGTGCCTCCCCCTCCCTCGCTCTCTGTCTCTGCTTGTTATGTTGCTCTTGTTCATTTGGAATGTCCCCAAAAGACTGCTTTGGATGAGGGCCAGACCGAGTCAAGAGACAAAGACAGACGGGGCTAGAGGAGGAGGATGATGACGGGGACCTGCTGGCAGCGTCCGGCTCACTTCACCTCTTTCAGAACAAATATGGCGGACTGCGACCTGAAGCTAGGTAACACCAACACTGTGGACTATGGGGAGACAAAGAGACAGCTAGCAAAGATGCAACAAGTCTGTGTTTGGAGGGGGGGGATCTTACTTCGTCAGAAAACGGCTAACTTTCGTGTTGTTCACATATGCCACTATTTCAACAAAAAACACTTTTGGTAACGCTGTGAAGGACTAACAGAACGGGCAGAACTTCAAACTTCAACAGCTTCACTACAGCAGGGAAGGAGGTGACGGGAATACTGAGGGACCAATCGAAAGCGGTTAAAAGTCGACCCACAAAAAGAAGGAAAAGTGGTCCACAAAAGTTTTCCCCCCCCCGAAAAGGTGCACACTTTCGTTTTCTAGTTTGGGAGGAGGCACCCTCGATGACGGGAATTTAAAAAACCAGCTTCCTTATCTCCAGTTCCAGTCAACTAGCAACCCTGAAAGAGCCCGCCTCGTCATCAAAGGGGGCCCCATGTGATCGTATTCCACACTGCACCTAATCAATCCGGGTCTACAGCGCACGGCCCCCTCGTGTAACAAAGCCCAAATAGATTTACAAATGGAGGCTGGGGCTGTGTGTGAGGAGAAGTGGGGTGGGTAAGCTCCTGCATAGGATTACATATTGATTTTGAACATATAAAAAACCTTATCATATCAGACCGTAACAAGGAAAGCTCGGGGACCTGGCTATGCATAAATCCCTTTTAGGTGGCGAGAGAGCGTCCACTTTCAAAAGGTGCAAGTTTGTGTGTGTGTGTGTTTGTGTGTGGGTGTGTTTGTGTGTGAATGGTTAAGCAGATAAAGGGGGCATAGTGGATCAATTTGGTTGCGGGGAGATGAGAGCGTGGCATACAGATGGCATTTTTGGGCCTGGCAACAGACCAAGGAGATACAAGGAGGGTATTATCGCTGGACATGCCTATAAACAACATTAGGTGTGTCCCGTCTTCCCCATGTCCTCTATCCTCACCCCTGCGGGGGAGATACAGTACTTTCCTCACTCTGTTTCTACTCTCCCCCCTTCCCCGCCCCATCCCGTGCTCTCCTTGTTTTGCTATCACTCATTCTCCACTCTCCTCTTTTCCTTCACTCTGTCTGCCTCGCCATGTCCTGACAAGCAGGGCTCTCGGTGGAGGACAGGACGTGCAGCCTATGGACTCCACGGGCCCCTGGAGTGGGGGCGTGGCCTGGGAAGACATTTGCATGCTGGAAATGGGCAAAGTCTCTCAAACCAGTTTGGACAGTACTATTCTTGTCCTCATACAATGTTGCAGGTAAAACGTCCACGTGACATCTAAGACGTTCACATCATTAGAAAACACCTGGAAGTACGGCTACATTCAGTCTTTCAAAATTGCGTCAGGGTTTAGGAGAGGGTGAAAGAGT
The DNA here is from genome assembly GCA_903064625.1 of Mallotus villosus. NCBI lineage: Eukaryota > Metazoa > Chordata > Actinopteri > Osmeriformes > Salangidae > Mallotus > Mallotus villosus. The sequence continues at coordinate 138,557 of CAEFZP010002528.1, read as the reverse complement.
TATGGAGTGAAAGAGAGAGTGGTTAAAGAGAGGAAGAGGGTGAGAGGGTTATGGAGCGAGAGAGAGAGAGAGTGGTTAAAGAGACGGAGAGGGTGAGAGGGTTATGGAGCGAGAGAGAGTGGTTAAAGAGACGGAGAGGGTGAGAGGGTTATGGAGAGGGAGCGGATGGTAAAGATGGCGAGTGTACTGGAGAAGGGTTAGTGTGTGTATATCTCAGTGGTGTGTGTATATCTCAGTGGTGTGTGTATATCTCAGTGGTGTGTGTATATCTCAGTGGTGTGTGTATATCTCAGTGGTGTGTGTATATCTCAGTGGTGTGTGTATATCTGTGTCTCTCACTGGTCTGCCTCCCCCAGTGCTGCTCTCTCTCTGTCATCGACTGGCCAACCAAATCAGCAATTACCTGCACGCCCGGTCATCGCTCAATGGACCTGCCCAAGCACCAAATAAGAGCAGTAGAGGGATACACACACACGTGCACGTGGCGCACACACACACAGATTTCCTCACTCCTGACACGCAACCAATCGTTTTCCTTGCAGGTTGTTTACACACACACACACACACACACCGCTTGCCTCACCAGCCGCTCAGAACTATCTCAGCCTCGCCACAGAAAGGTTGAGCATGTGAATGTTAAGTGCTTCCCTTAAGGGGGGAAAATAGGGCCAACTGATAAGTTAGTCACTGGGAAATTCAACAAGTCCGCATGAAGCCAGCGAAGACTACAGCTGTGTGTCCTCCTCTTCTCCACTATCTCTCTCTCTACGACTGAGACACACACACGGAAGCAGTCGCATTCATTTACTTGTGCATGCACACTAGGCGTGCACACACACACACTGTCCCAAAGCTGATGTCAAGAAATACAATAATTTACTGAAATGTAATGCAGTCAAGGTCTTCAATAAACGAACAACCTGGCCAAGGCCACTGTGGAGGCAGACCAGAGCAATCAAGCCGAGGAAGCAGGATCGGCATGTGTGGCTTCCCGCTCCACAGCTCCCGTTCGGCTATGCATGTCTGTCTCTTCCACAGCCCACCTCCCAGCTAATTACAATTGATTTATTATGGATCAGGGAGCTTATCAGTTGCTATAAGAAATTACCATGGCGGCGTGAGAGGGTAAGGGGGGGGTCAACATCGAATGGCAAAATCAATTTGCATTGATTGCGCAAGGTTCATTTTGCCAAAGAGGACACAGTCGAAAGGATTTAACTTCTCGGGGCCCCGGCAACTTTGATATGACACAATGGATGCTCTCCGAAGCCCTGGTATAAATAACAAGCTTTCTTAGTAATATGTACCTCCAGTTTACCTGCATGTCTGTGTGGCTAGATTTCAAATCAGGCATCTGCTATTCAGGCGTGGCGTACGGAGACAGATAGCATTGATCAAGTGGCACCGACCCGAGATGGTGGTCGTAATCCGCACAGGGGGCGCACACACACACACACACACACACGCACACATACACACACGCGTGCACACATACACACACACGCACGCACGCACAAACACACCAGTCAAGAATTAACGCGCTGTCCTGTTTTCAGGACAGGTAAGACGGATACATATTTCCATTACAATGAAACTGATCACGACGGGTGATAAGTGCTTATTCCGTTTTATGAAGGATGTAGATATTCTCTGCTGATCCAACCACCTGCAGCCCGTCTCTCCCCCTCGCCCCGTCTCTCCCTCCCCCACCTCCCCCCACCCCTCCTCCCCCACCTCCCCCCCGCCCCTCCTCCCCCACCTCCCCCCCGCCCCTCCTCCCCCACCTCCCCCCCGCCCCTCTTACCCTCGATGGCCAGCATGGCCCGCAGCTCGCGGTTCAGCAGCTCGAAGCGCCTCTCCAGATCGTGCTCCTTCTCCCTGTGGCAAGTTGGAAAACAAAGTTCATCGATATGTTAATGAGGAAATCATTAAACACTTAAAGAAACCTGTAATAAACATTGATCACGCCAGTCGCCGGGACCTGCTCCCGCGCCACATTAATCTACTGCACATAACTGATACAGGACACATCCACCCTGTGGGGGCGCGGCCGCGGGCGAGCGTGTGGGTGCTCAGGTTCAAAGGTAACGAGAGAGACGGACTGAGACGGTGGAGTGGTAGAATAGGGCAGGTAAAAGGGGGAAGTGTGTGTGTGTGTGTGTTCTGGGCGTTGGCACACAAATTAAATTCCCTCCATCTTTCGGGCATATTAGAAAACGAGCTAATTCTCCGCGTAATAGAATTTGTCCTTCAGAGGCGCCTTTCTCTCCCTGCCACAAAGAGAGGAATGAAAGGAGCTCATAATCAGACCCTCTGTCAATTGGCCACTTTAAAATCCCCCCCCCTCACCACCACCCGCCCACCCCCCATCCCTTTTCCCACGATATAATGTGATTATGAATACTTCAATCTCTCATTTGCCCGGCTCTTTGAAAACCTCCGGTTTGAAAACCTGCTTGTTAAAAAGGTGTGCTTGTCTGGCCGCTGTCATAACCGAGCACACAGAGGGAGAGGAGGAGGAGCCCTGATCTGCCGCGGCCTCATTGACTCCTTATAGAGTCAACGTGGACATCGATGTATGGATAGACGGGACGCGGAGAGTCGGACGCTCTGATAGGATCAAAGGTTGAAAGCTGCTGTGTGATGTCGGGGTTTGTCTCACAGAACACATGTGGATTTGAATGTGAAACGCTGTGTGTGTGTGTATGGGGCGGTTGGAACGGAGATGTTTTAAACATCAGGACAAGGCAGGCAGGCAGACAGACAGACGACAGACAGACAGACAGACAGACAGACAGACAGAGACAGAGACAGAGACAGACAGAGACAGAGACAGAGACAGAGACAGAGACGAGACAGAGACAGACAGAGACAGAGCAGAGACAGAGACAGACAGAGACAGAGACAGAGACAGAGACAGAGACAGAGACAGAGACAGAGACAGAGACAGAGACAGACAGACAGACAGACAGACAGACAGACGACAGAGACAGACAGACAGACAGACAGACAGACGGCAGGCAGCAGCAGCAGGCAGCAGACTTACAGCAGAGACAGTTGGTTCTGTCGTCTGATGAGAGCATTCTTCTTGTTGACCAGCATGAACCACTCCTGCATCATGGCCTCCTCCTCCTCCTTGTTGTTCCCTGGAACGAGGACACACACACACACACACACACAGTCAGACCTATAACTGCTGGTTCACACACACACACACACAGCCCTATAACTGCTGGATCACACACACTCACCACCACCAAGCTGGAAATAATGTTTCAATAAAAATCAGAAAACCACAATGAAAAGCATCACAAACATCACTCGGGTATCCCATACTGAGCACCACAAACACATGGACTAATGTAAATAAACATTACACTCTCAGGAGGTGCTATTTGTGCCATTACTCCAGGCTGTGTGTGTGTGTGTGTGTGTGTGTGTACATGCACGCGTCTTCACAGGGTAAACGCTTGCGTCGCCCCATGCCTTCGCGACGTCAATATGACTTCAACCGGTGGCGGGATTAACTCTGCGATTACCAGTCGAGCCCTTTTATAGACTGGAGCCCTGCGCTGTCGGCAGTACATATCCCTCTCATCACTCAGCGGGCGAGCAAACACACAGGACTAACACCTCCACATACTAACGTGATACCTCTACCTGCTAACATACTCTATACACAGCTTTGAGGTTAACCCGTGCTGGTCTCACCCAAACCCGAGGTCGAACCTCCGGTTCACACGGCTGAACGGTGATTTAGTGCTGAGGCTCGGTAATAAGCCTCCTGACTTGTTAATGTGTTCTGAATAGCAACATAATGATATGTTTGAAAGGTATGTTGAGCCAAAGGGAAAACAACTCTCAAGCCCCCGTCAGATCTCTCACGTGTGTGTGTGTGTGTGTGTGTGTGTGTGGTGTGGGTGTGCGTGTGGTGGGTTTGAGTCAGTGAAGTGTGTGTGGAGATGTACGGATGGCGTCGGTGTTGGGTATTAGCAGCATTACACTGACACTCATTATGTCTTCTGAAGGGGAAGGAGGGGAGAGATGAGAGATCTCTTTAGGGCTTATGTTTTCACCTCTCTCCGTCTTTCACGCTCTCTGTCTCTCTACCAACTCAGCAGGTTCCCTCATAGCCGACATGATCTGACAAGCCTAGACAATAGAATTTGCATGAGGACACAACGCTCATATTTGTAATTGGGTAGGCAGAGGGAGAGAGACTAAGGAAGAGATTAAGAAAGGGGCACGCACTTTTCACGAGGGCTGCTGTGATCACAAAGTTCGGTGTAGGACTATCCGTTTCAGTTTCTCAGAACCAGGAGAGACGAGAGAGTCATCTGGGCAGTGTGTGTGTGTGTGTGTGTGTGTGTGTCTCTCTCTCACACACACCGCAGTGTCACTCAAGCCGGAATAGAGGGATTGTTCTGCACCGAGGATGACAATAGGCTGCGGTACGAACATTTCGGATGCTCTAAGCTATACCAGATGTATGTAATTTCATTTAGGTGTGTGTGTGTGTGTGTGTGTGTGTGTGCGCGCGAGTCAAAAGGGATGTCAGGATTTAAGGAATCGCCGGTGCCTGGATTACTGTAGTCAACTTTGAAATGGACGACATTTGGGGCGGGGAGGGGGGGGCGGGGGATAAACCTCCACTCTGACAGGTCATTGTGCCGCCACACTGTCATATAAAACAAGCAAATAATAATGGCCGATATTAAGCTCCTGTGACATTGTGGCGAGGCGGGAGGAAGACGAGGGGGGGATTAGGGAGGCTATCCCCCCGCCGCCAGCCGCCCTCATCCTTGAATGGAGAGAGAGAAGGAGACGGAGGAGGGAGAGGGGGGACGGAGAGAGGATAGAAAAATGAGGAAACCGTACGGAGAGAGAAGTTTGGGTGAGAAAAAAGGGGTGATTCAGGATAGGGGGGAACATAGTGAAGGGGGACAAGGGCAGGTGTGGAGTAAGATAGGGAGGAGCACGTGGAAGGAGCCGGAATGGTCTAGAGGGGCAGAGGAAGGTGGACGGAGGGAGGGGGGGGTTAGGGCACAGAACAGCTGCTTGTTTACCCTCTTTGTCAAGCTCAACTCTGACCTCAGGACACCTCAGGTGTCTGCTTTGTCTTCTACCAGACACACACACACACACACACACACACAACAACAACAGTGTCCCTTAGAACATCCTGAACTGTCCAGTTGTTCTGTGAGCACATTGGGACGTTCCTCCCACATAATATACAGTGTGTGACACAATGTGTTATGGCTCGCCCCCCTCTCTTCTACCTCCAGGCCAGGGTCTTGTTCTTACACTGTCTAAGAAAGGCTTGATGAGGCCACTCCCCACCAGCTTCCCGTACCAAGATGGTCGAGCACACATACGTCAAGATACCATCAAAGGCCGAACACGCGTTCACACAGAAACAAACAAGATACTCGCGATACATCCTAGCACTTGATCAGATTTCCGTTCGTCCTCACACACACACACACAACAAAGAACAAGGTGCATCACGAGGCTCGTGGCCAAGTGGAGAATGTGTGTGTGGGTGAGCAAGCTAGCTTCTATAGCCAAATAAGATTAAGATAGCCATCTTGGCCCGTGTTCCATTCAGACCAGATAGGAATAATGAAAAACCCCTGTGGTGCTAAACCTGCAGCTTGTCCTGGAGGCCCACACTGATTATCACCTGACACACACACACACACCCACACACACACACAGACACACCCAGACACACACACACACACACACACACCCAGACACACACACACACCCAGACACACACACACACCCAGACACACTGACTTAAACCATGCAAATAAAAAAATATTTTTGGACTGGTGCAGACACTTTATGTAAATAAGTGAATTGTTTACATCGTTGGAAGCCAAACCTAGTTCCTCTGTTTTCAATCAAATGTCTGCATGTTATGATTTGATCCAACCTCACCAGTAATAATTGGCTTGACTGGTCAGGCAAAAACCTTTGTTTCTGTCAATAAAGGAACACTGGACAAAGGGAAGTGAAAGGGGAAGAAAAGAGAACAAGAGAGAAAAGAAATATAATATAGCCTGTGATCACAGCACGCTCTTCTCATTTCTTATCCATCTGTTTAATCCAATAAGAAATAATCCAATTTGTCTATCAGACTTTTAAAAAGGGAACAGGGCGTGTGTGTGTGGGCATGGAGGGGTGGGAGGGGTGGGGGGGGTGGGGGGGCAGCACACAGCAACTTCTGCTCTTGGGCCGAGTCCTGAAGTCTCCACAGTGTGTGACTGGGGTACGAGCCTCGTGTCCTGCTCTACGCTCTCCCCCTCTGCTGCTGCTGGGGCTGTCCAGCAGGGACCACGAGGAGGGACACACACACAAAGGCAATACAGGAGGGGGGAGGGGGGGGGAAGCACAAGATGAACATTGTTTCCCGTGATTAAGTAAGAGCTCATTAAGAAGCCGTCGCCGTGGCGATCTGAATATGCATGAAGGGGGTGGGGGTTGGGGGGGGCTGAAGTAATCTGATGGGTTTGCAGTGGTGGTGACCGGAGGGGGTGCGGGGATTGTGGGTAAGTAAGTAGCCTACTAAAGGCTTGATTTAATTACTGTGAGTGGCCGAGCAAGCTAAAGGAGCTAGTGCCTTGTTAGCGGACAACAGAGAGTGTGTGTGTGTGAGAGAATTAGAGAGTGTGTGTGTGAGAGCAAGAGTGTGTGCGTTTGTGTGTGTGAGAAAGAGAGAGAGAACCCACTAGCAGGCTAGTTAGTTTAGCTTTGGTCTAGGGTTCTCGCGCTAATCTTCTGGATAAGGCAAAGCAGGCCTTTGTACCAGAGAAGAGGACTGTCACTGGTGGCATAACAGGTCAAACACATTCTCTCTTGTTCAAGCCAAACTGGTTAAATGCTAACTCCAGTTCAGCCTCTCTTCGGCACTCTCTCTTTTATATCCCCAAGGGCTTTAAAGGACAGCTACACAGTTACCCAAATTAACCAATCCCTCCAATCTCAATCAAATGATTGAAATGACAATTAGAATGTAAACCCCAAATCACCGATAGGGTATTGAAACTCATATCCCAGTCACACAGTTTCCATCTCCATTTCCGTCCCCCCCCCCGTCCCCCACATCCCTCCCGGAGCAGCGTGGAGGGGTTGAGGGAGGGTGGAAGGCCTTTTCTCTTTCTTCAATGCTACAATGGTCTGGCGAATGGAGCAAATTCCTGCTTTATTGAACCTGGATATAATGTCTGTGAATGGAACACATTAACCAATTCATTCTCGCCTCCCTCGGTAAAGGAAGAGAAGAAAAGTGGGGGGGGGGACGCAAAAAAAAAGCCTCGCCTCGTACAGGTTTCAATGGCCGCCTTTTCCACTGGTGTCAATTGTCAACGAATGCTTGCTTTACGGCTTACAATGACAGCAGAGGGGAGGGAGGGAGGGGGTGGGTGGGGGGAGATGGAGAGAGGAGGCGGAGGGAGGGAATTCATAATCATAAGTGGTGTTAAACGGCAGGGAGACAAACTCCGAGGGCGAGGAGAGGGGTCGGCAAAGTCGCTTTTAATGAGATGGGTACTTTGAGTCTGTACATACACCGTTATCACCCCAGCGCCTTTCATGTAATTGTCTGAATGTGTGTTCCCTGTGTGTGTGTGTCAGTGAGAACGCTCGACACAGATGATGGATTTGCCCCCCAAATATTTCTTCCCCTCATCTCCCTCTCCCTCTATCCCTTCTCCCTCTCGGTACACACACACACACCCCTGGACAAACACTGCCGACCCAGAAGCCAGCAGCCTGACAACCTCCAAACACCTCTCACTTCACCGCAAAGTTCTCTGTGTGTGTGTGTGTGTGTAAGGAGTAAGGTTGGGAGAGTCTTGTGCAAACAACCCTCAGTAATAGATTTCCTCTTAAGCTGAAATGTGTATTTCGGCAGTTCACCTTGCTGAACAGAGCCCTCTCATCAGAGCCTCTAATCCAGCTCCTCCCTCCTTGTGTTTTTCTACCCCCCCGTTTCCATACGGTTTGTTTGGGAAAACTCGCATGCAGAAAAAGTGGGTCAGACGACACCAGAAGTCATACCGCCAGTAAATTCATTTTGTCTTGCAGCATCAGACGAGCCGTGACAATCACACAAATACACTCCTCCACCCCCCCCCCTTCCTCTCTCCCTCGCTCCCCCCACTCCATCAAATTGTGTTTTTCCTCCAAATCAATAAACATTATCAGAGAGTGGCAGACTATGGGCTGGTGGCAGCAGTCCCTCTCTCTCTCTTCAGGTTCACACCGTCCTGTCTATCTCAGCCCGGGTTAGGAGGCCAGACGTGTGGAAAGACGCGAGCGCACACACACACACACACACACACACGGCACCACACACAAACACGTTAGCTTGTCTCGCTAGCACACACATACAAACAGGGAGAGAAGGAACAAGATAGACAGGGACACATTGAGCCCATTGGGCCGTACGCGCGCACACACACACACACGTATATTAAAGCACATCATAGCCCAGTATCTGTATGAACCTAACCACAACATGAAAGATGAACAGGTGAAAAAAGCAGTACTGAACGTAATCATCATAACAAATACTGCCACAGTCACTGAACCATACAAAATGTATATACAGTATACTCATTTAAGAGTCTGAGAAACCTGGAAACCATTTGGAACAATGGTGTTAAAGAAAAAAAGTATAATTTTGAAGGTAGAGAATAACACACTGTCTGTTTGAACCTGGACCTTTCTTATTAAAGCCACCATGGACATTGCCAAAGGTCTTGCTTCACTTTCTTCTCCGGCACTTTAGGCTAGCTCCGGCTGTGTTGTACGTGGCGTGTGTCTGAATCAAGAGCATTTCGACAAGACCATAACACTTCAGGTAATTAATATAGCAAGAAGGGGCAGATGAGGGGATAGGGCGGGAGACAGAGCGTGTGTGTGTGTGTGTGTCAGTAGCAATCGAGTATCTGACAGTAGCTCACCTGGTGTTACCCCCCTATAAGGTATATCATTAAGCCCCTCTTTTCTCCTATACAAGCACCTGCACAATGCCCCGGCCTGGTCCTCCTCCACCTCCACTCCACTCCACTGGGCCTCTGCAAGGCGCCGTGTGTGCATGGTGCTTGGAGAGCTGAGAGGACGACAGGAGAGGGGAAGCTATCTGGGCCTAATCATCTCATGACAAAAGCCAAAAGACATCATCCTATTAACGGAGGAGTGATCTCCACACTCCCTAATGCGAGGTACTTCCACCACGGGGGGGCTTTTTTGATTATTAGAAGGGTGGAAGAGTGGGTGCAATTATGGAGGGTGTGTGTGTGTGTGTGTGTGTGTACGCGTGTGGAGGGTCCGGGGGCAGGACGGAGAGAAAGAGACAGAGGGAGAGATAGAGACCACATGCTAAGTGCAGGCTGCGTCGTGCAGGCTGCGTAGCGCTCCCTTTCATTCGGGGGTCTTTCTCTGGAGAAGCAGAGCCCCTTGTCGCTTCAGGGACCTTTACAGGGAGCGAGTGTGTCTGTGTGTGTCTGTGTGTGTTTGTGTGTGTGTGTGTGTGTGTGTGTGTGTACAGAAGAGGGGACAGTTATATAAGAGGTGTCAGCATCATGCACATGTACCGAGCACCATGTACAAGGAGAGAAAGACAAATAGAAAGAGAGAAACAGAAGAGAGAAAGAGATAGCGGGAGAAGGGAGGAGAGACAGGAAAGAAAGAGAGAGACAGAAAGAGACAGACAGAGACAGACACAGACAAACAGACAGAGAGAGACAGACAGCGTAGATGCCCCCATGGCTCCTACTCTATGAGCCTCAGGTTTCACTTGTGGGACAAAAAAACCCCGCAGTGTCAAAGAGGAGTGACGTCGCAAAGTATCGCACCAATGTAAAATACACGCTCATCGCTCTGATCATCATCAACGTAGTCAATGATATCCTGTTGAATATGATACACTAAATACATACCTTGAGGACCTGGGCCTAGCCCATGGTGTCACTTTCACTCCCTCTCTACGTTTGAGCCTCATCCTCTCCCCACCTCTCCCTCTCTCTCTCTCTATTGAATTCCCCCCTTCTCCCAAGCTGGAAGCAAAATGGGCTGTGGAGAGGTTTGGGTAAAGGTCTAGTGGTGTGTGTGTGTGTGTGTGTGGTGTGTGTGTGTGTGTGTGTGTGTGTGAGGTAGTGTGTGTGTGTGTGGGGGGTTTATCAGTGTGATCCCGGCGATTGGCCCCTGCTATCTGGCGATGATGACCCCGCAGAATGTCAACAGCTCAGCTCATCCCTGGAGCTGGAGGGAGCAACTATGGCCAGTTATAATCTGCTGGCCCTCGCGACACCCTCCAATCAGGGCTGGGATTCCACACACACTGTCAGTGGTGTTCCACAGGGCCTGATATGGCTCACATACACATACACCTGCCTGCTGCCTGCTCATTTCCTGCTTTAAATATGTGATGAACATTGAACGACACAATCCACTCATTCGTCTGATACAAGCCTCCCTTTCTCTTCCTCTCCATCCATCTCCCGTCCATCGTTCTACTCGAGTCACTTGGCGACCCTGGTTTGTAGGTTATCAACCTTCAAAGGGAGACCTTCATCAACCACTGAATCACTGCGAGGCCTCTTTTCTTTAATCAACTGTGGAATATTGAAACATGTAAATGCGGTCCATCCTATTCGCTCTCGCACGCGCTGGTCGACTGTTGGTTATGGCTGCGTGATATGGACCAGATGTTACAGAAACGATCAACAATTGAGGGGACAATGGCTGTGGGTGTGGAGATCGTCGGGCGGGGGGCGGGGGCGGGGAGGTCGGAATAAATTAATGGCCGATTCTTAGCCCTGCTTTGATGGAATTAAGAGCCCTCCTTTTCTCAATGTGCCATGTGAACGGCTGTGGCGTTAAACACTCTCCTCCCTCTCCCCCTCTTTCTCCCCCCTACTCTCTTTTTCCTCCCTCTCCTGCAGTTGCCCCTCTCTCCCTTCTTCTCTTTGACAAGGAGGGCCACCCAGCAGAAAGCAACTGATGCAAAACGCCAGAGTAATCCCCTCTCTCCCCCCCCCTTCTCTCTCTCTCAATCTCTCTCTCTCTCCCTCACTGACTCCCCCCACCTCCTCCTTTCTCTCGCCATGCTTTAGTCTTTAACACAGCAGCCATTATCTCTGGGATTTAGCCGAGCCTTCATGTATTTGTTAGGGCCTTGGGTTAGTTGGTTCTTCACTGCTACTTCGTTTGCCTGAGTCACAGGAGCCCACCTAGGCCCCTTGCTGGGCTCCTATTCCAATGTAAATAGATTTGTATAGAGGGGGGCTACAATGCCATCTAGCTGGGGTCTGGCGAGCACCAGCCTTAAGGGATATGGTGCTCAAACACAAGCTCCAGAGGACAGTGTGTGAGAGAGAGAGAGAGAGGGGGGGGGGTTTGGTGAGTAGAGCCAGGTAGGAGGTTTCTCCCTGAGTGTATGCTCACACACACACACACACACAGTTGTTAAACATCCGGGTTCCTCGAGGGGTAGAGGGAGGGTTGGAGGAAGGGGTGGAGGAGGGAGGGGTGGAGGGAGTGAGGGGTGGAGTAAGGGGTGGAGTGAGGGGTGGAGTGAGGGGTGGAGGGAGGGGTGGAGGAGTGAGGGGTGGAGGAGTGAGGGGTGGAGTGAGGAGTGGAGGGAGGGGTGGAGGGAGGGAGGGGTGGAGGAGTGAGGGGTGGAGGGAGGAGTGGGGTGACTTTTGATTGTGAACAGGAAGACAAAGCCAGGCTCCCTGCAGAGAGCACCTCACCAGACAGCTTGCATACAACATCTGGCCACTCAACAGTTGAGTCAGCGCTCAAGTGATCTGTCGGGAGCATCTGGGTGAAGGAACATACAAGGAGAGAGACAGGCCCGCTAAGAGATGGTACTACAACAACAACAACAAAGGCTGAGGGTAGGGGAAAGGGGAAGGAGAGGAAGCTTATAGAAATAAACAGAGAAAATAACATCCTTATAGAGAGAGAGAGACAGAGAGAGACAGAGAGAGAGACAGAGAGAGACACAGAGAGAGACACACAGAGAGAGAGAGAGAGAGAGAGAGAGAGAGAGAGAGAGAGAGACAGAGAGAGAACAGAGAGAGACACAGAGAGAGACACAGAGAAACAGACCAGCGTGATAACCCCCAGAGGAGCTGCCCCCTGGTCTGCTGACAGACAGCCCGGGCCTGCTTTGCATAATTGGGCCCGCCCCCTCCATTAGCGAAGGGGAGGCATGCTCACCCCCCCCCGGGGACGTGGGGATGTTAGAACAAATTTGAGAGGTGTCATATTGCACGCCTTTCCGCGGGAGGCCGGAGCGGTTAATGTTGAATTTGCTTAATGAATTAATCGGCGACTCAAGTAATGGCTGTGCGTGTGCTAACACCATTAGTCATCCTCCCTTACAGCTTGATTGTGGATTCTGGGGTTCCTTCCACTCACTCACTCACTCCCCCCCTCCTCTCTCTCTCTCTCCATCCATCTCCTTTATTCAAGGTTTGCTTAAGGACAGCCAAAAATCACCTTCCCTTGTTATAATCAGCCTTGATACTAAATACTACTGTATCGCTCAAGAACTGAAATAGCGTATTATCCCTGAAACCTGGCAAGAACAGGGCGGCACATCCCCACCAATACTCAGGCATGGAGAGTCAATATACACATGTTAACTGTCCCCCTAAACTGCTATTCAAATGGGAATGTATTGGGAAAGACAGCTGTTGGAATCTGTAGCCCGGAGTGGTCATTACAATGGGAAATGGGATGGAAGGGGGGGGGGTGACAAGAGTGGCATAGTGGGCAGGCGTGTTAGCAACTGAATGGTGTCATTACTGGCCCAGCCCCGGTCATTAACCTGCATTGTGGAGTGCCTCTGCGTCAGTTACCATGAGAAAGGCTCTATTAATTGACTGGCATAGCTGAAATTCAATTATGTCGTTGGGCTGCAATTTGTTAACCAAATAATGATCAATTATGCAAAAGACTGCACCCCCACTCCACCATAAACCACAGGCCTATAGTAGCATCCACCAAAAAATTCAAATTAATTTCCCTAAATACACAAAGAAAATAAAGTTTACATTAGAACACAAACACCAAGCATACATAAAAACGGATTAAAATGTCTCAGAGCTTAAATTCAAAACCAAAACGCAGAGATAATTTCAAATCAAAGGAAATATTTTGCATTGCAAAATAAACAGGACTAAGCTCCAACACAAAAAACAAAAACTAGAAACAAAACAAAAACTAAAAAGCTACTCTCTGTCTCTGTGCCATAATGTTTTTGGGGCTGTGTGAATGGATGTACTCTTGCACTGTGTGTGTGAGTGTGTGTGAGAGTGTGTGTGTGTGTGTGTGTGTGTGTGTGTGTGTGTGTGGATTTGCTTGGCAGCTCTTTTTTTTGGAGGGGGGAGGGACTTCTGCTGGGGTCGCAGTTGGAGTGGCGGCTGATAAAAGCGGTGGCGGGACGGTGCAATAAAGAGGAGATTATCATAAGCACCAGCCCCCACCCCCACACCACACCAAATGTTAATCGGCCCTATCACTGGCGGCCCGAGAGGCAACTTTAGCTGGTACCAAAAACGATTCGAAGACCCAAAGCAGCCAAACTGCAAACAAGGACACGAAGGGGGGATATAGGATACAGAGGAAAAGAGAAAGGAAAGAGGAGGGAGGGAAGGCTGGACGCCAATTATTTCTTATGCAGGTTTTAATGATCAAAATCTAAATAACAGTTCTTCGGATGGCAGTGGGCAGTTATTTAGTGTCCCCGCCCCCTCCTCCCCCTCACCCCTTCTCCCCCTCGCCCCTCCTCACCCCTCACCCCAGCCCTGCCTTCCCCTCCTCTCCATCCCTCCCTCCCTCCCCCTCCTCCTCACCCCTCACCCCAGCGCTGCCTTCCCCTCCTCTCCATCCCTCCCTCCCTCCCCTCCTCCTCACCCCTAACCCCAGCGCTGTCTTCCCCTCCTCTCCATCCCTACCTCCCTCCCGTCGACTTCATCCACCCCAGCTCGTTTTATCTGAGGATTCCCAGACAATGCCTAGAGGATCCCCGCTCCCTAATCTTCCTCAAAATCCCCCTTTCATCCTGACTGTTAAAGAATGTTTGAAAGAGTTGACACCGAGCTGGGAAGAAGAAAAAAAAATGCACATCTGGGAATGGAAGGATGGGGTTGGGAGGTAGGGGGTTAAAGTGAAAGAGTCGGAGTGGACTGGAGGGGGGGATGGGGGGGGGTTTGTGAAGAAGAGTCCCCTTGCAAGTTAACTAATTAAATAGTTTTGCTGCTCAAACATTCAAATGGCCGAGGAGATTAAGTGAGGGAGGGCGGGTCTAATCTGTGTTCTGACTCAATGAAACCCTGCGGCCAGCGACACACACACACACACACACACACACACACACACAAACAAGCCAAAAGAACCATTGTTTGGACCACTTAAAAACAAGAGCAAAATGGAAATGTGTTCACATTGCTAACGGCGCACGCAGCTTTTATTTAACCATTTGTGTTGTTGTCGAGAAAACTGCAACTTCACTATGACCTATTAAGGGGTCTATCAGCCTGTACTCTTAACGAGGAAATGGTAGCAGGTTGCAGACGATATCAACTGGGGAATCCTTTCCAATCCTGCTTCCCGCACTGAAGGCAAACTGTTGAGGAAGTCGCTTTGTCTTCCTTTCACAAGGGCAAGACACGAGAGGAAACAGACATTCCGTGTCAAAGACAATCCGAGAGAGAATATCGGAGAAAAAGGAGCTGGCGACGACACAACGACCAATAATTGAGTGAGAGAGCGCTCATTACGGACGACACCAGAGCCCTCTCTCTCTCTCTCTCCTCTCAGGACGTATTATGGGCCGTGCACTTTTTCCCTCCTCTTAGAGCTGAAAGATTATACTGGTTATCCCATTAAAGTTGGTAAAATGCCATTCTTGTGTCTTTAAGCTCTCACACAGGAGGTCAACACCAGGCTGCCTCTGCTTACAAGGCGGCCGCGGATGTAATCGGCCCAAAGTTACAATAATTCATGTTAAGCTTCTTTCGCAATACGTCTCTGAAAGAACAGGGCCCTGATAATATACTGAAAGCTGTGCCGGCTGTTTGTGTTGCCACGACGAGACGGGAAGTGTGTGTGTGTGTGTGTGGCGTGTGAGGAGAGAAATGCATCCTCCCCCATGCCACTCACGTCGCTGAGCTTAAATCTTTAGTCAAACTCGTGGCTGACGCCACCACAACACTGGCTTATACCGACGGGCGCGCGAGCACTGGAGAGGCACACACTTCTTCCTTAAAGCTGCAGAAATATGAACTCGCGCGCACACACACACACACACACACACACAACAAACGTCACCACGAGAGCCGGAGAAAGATACGGCCCTAATATCAAACCCCCGGAATGTTTACACTTACAACAGCGCCGTATTTACATAACCGACCATGACACACTGTGTCAAAATACACCTATCTTTTTCACAGCTACGGTACGGTTGAAAGATGCGGCCCACATCCGGCGTGCCTCCGGGGGCGACAGGTGGACGAGGTGTCGACGCAGCGCCCAGAACACAGGAGCAGCTGGGAGGGACGACTCAAACGGCAGCATTCAGATGTGAAGGCATGTGTGCGCCTCTCTCCTCGCACACAGGGCTGAAGGAGAGGATATAGAGGGGGCTGGGGCTGGCTGTAAACTTGCATTAAGCCCTCGCTGGATCCTTCTGGAAAGATTCTCCCGCTTCCCCGACGCCCAGACACAAAAAGGGATTAGGGGCTGGTTGCAATAAAACCCTGTGTCAATCTTATCGGCCTCAAGAGCAATTTTTAAACGTATGTTAATCTCGGGGTCTAAAACTCATTCTTCTCTCTTCTCCCTGTGTTGTTTATCTCTTATCACATGCTCAGTAGGTGAGGGGCTGGCTCGCCGGCACGGCTAAATGCCATTATTTGGATAATTGCGTCCATTGTTACGCGTTATATATTCATTTGGAAACGGTATGTGTGTGTGTAAATAGGCGCTGGGGCCAGGTAGGGGGTTGCGGGGTGTATTCAAAAAGAGGCCAGAGGATTCCACACATGCAAAGAATACATCTGAATGCTTTCCAGTATCTGAGGCTGGATTTTCAATACAAGAGAGTCAGATATTTGCGGGGCTTTCTTTCTGCACAATAGCCATTGAAGACATGACACCTACACAACCAGAAGTATATCAGTGGTTCTATTGAGTGGTACTGTAACTAATAAAGACATTAAGTGACAGAACCTTGTTGTTACGCTTACATAACCTGCTATGCAAACAGAGAAACCATGTCAAACACACAAAGGCATGATAAGTGACAGCAATACTATTTAAGGTAAATGAATTAAAGTGTTATTATTAGAATAACTAACATACACCAAAATAATTATAAAATGTCAATAAAACCCATATAAACACTGACAATGTCAACATGTTTTAACAGCTCCCCTCCTCTCCTTCCCATGTTACCGTCAGAAGGTTAGGTGAACGTTAGGTGAACGCTGTCCCGGCGTTGCCGCTGTGAAGGACACTGCTTCCCCCGGTGCAGAAATAACAAGTTCATTAGGCAAAGGGCCGCCCCCAGGAATTCAAATTCCCCCCCCGACCCCAGCTGGCTGCTGATTGGCTGGCCGGGGCGGCACTGCGGGCCTCATTAGAGCCCAGCAGTAATTAAGAGTTGTTAGAAAGTGAATTCTCCAACCGCAGATTAGAAAATTAAACTATTTACTGATTACATATTAATAGAAGACAACAATGGCGCTTGCCATAAGCTTGGAAGGCAACCAAGGAATAAATCTGTGTACTTAATTACCATAAACAATGGGGGCATAGAAATTGAGTTTTATGCACACTCCCTCCTGTAATGTGTCTGATATCAGAAGACACTTGACAATTCTTGTTCAATTATCTCTATTATTTAATGTGCTGTGAACTGCCTCTGAGTAAATAAATTAACCACCCCAATTACTTTGAATTCATCTGGGGAGCCCCCGACGTAATAGAAAACGCTGCAAAAATTCTGCATTGTGCCTTAACTGGGGAACGGGGGGGAACGGGGGGGAGAGAGAGGAAGGGGGGAAGGAGAGAGAGGAAGGGGAGAAAGAGAGAGATACCGAAATGAAAGACTGAAATGGCATGGCAGGGAGAAAGAGAGGGGAGGGGGAAATGATAAGACAGAGCGATGGGAGAGATAGAAAAAAAGAGAGATGGAACGAGAGAAGAGGAAGAGAGGAGGAGGAAGAGAGAGAGAGAGCACAGCAAACCTGAAGCAGAATTCTGCTGAAGCAGAGAGCAGAAATCAGTGACGGGTCAGCCTCATGTCTCCTCAGACATCCTCATCAGACCTAACAGCTGTCCGGGCCATGCACAGCAGACACACACAGCACACCACACCAGGCAGAGTCACACTCCTGAACTTTACCATGGCAACACCCAGACCTACCGCTAGTTTGCACCTGGGCAATGTTTCCACCTGTACTTCAGTGAAAGGGAATACAAATAAAGAAGAAACAAAAAAGAAAGATCAGCAAAACATACCCATCTTACCAATGAAGTATTATTTCTTTAACCTGGATGTGATCACTCCATTGCATGTTTGTACATATGTCCCTTTAGTCAATGGCGGTGATGTCATTTCTAGAAACCCCATTCTTTCTAGATCCTAGCCTCAGTCAGTAAACACAGACCATGTTGCTCCTCAGCCACTAGCAGGTGTTCCTGAACGACAGGCTAGTCCTGTTCCTCGGTGGGCTGAGACTCCTGCACTAGGCTGCTGACGGGCCCCGTGCTGGGGGAACAGAACGCAGCCTGCAAGCTGCACGTCGTGCTGCGGGGAGCGCTGACTGACTTTGGGAGACAGCTACTGCAGGCTGCCGTGTTATTTTCAATCAACGCGCAGCCTGGTGGCTCACAGGGTAGAGAGCCTGGTGGCTCACAGGGTAGAGAGCCTGGTGGCTCACAGGGTAGAGAGCCTGGTGGCTCACAGGGTAGAGAGCCTGGTGGCTCACAGGGTAGAGGGCCTGGTGGCTCACAGGGTAGAGAGCCTGGTGGCTCACAGGGTAGAGAGCCTGGTGGCTCACAGGGTAGAGAGCCTGGTGGCTCACAGGGTAGAGAGCCTGGTGGCTCACAGGGTAGAGAGCCTGGTGGCTCACAGGGTAGAGAGCCTGGTGGCTCACAGGGTAGAGGGGCTGGTGGCTCACAGAGTAGAGGGGCTGGTGGCTCACAGAGTAGAGGGGCTGGTAGAGCGCCCGGCACGTAGGCCTTACAGCAGGAGCCCCGAGATTGGGCCTTTACCTGCATGTCCTCACTCTCTTTCTACATTGCCTGTCACTCTACACTGTCACTATTGCAATAAAACAGGAATGCAGAAAATACAGAAAGTTTCCGATGTGCTAATAACCCGATTGGCACTAAACATAAATATAGCATAAGTACAGGTTTGACTGGTAGTATATCACAAAAGCTTTCATGTAACAGTTACCTCATTCCAAATGAAGCCCTTGGACACATCGTAAATTGCATTCCTCATACTTGACTAAAAGTCCTACGTGTGTGCTTACCTGGTGCATACTTGTTGCCGACAGTATGAATGAAATAACGTGGTCAGAGCAGTGCTGGCTTGCATACTGTGAAATGCCAGTATTGAAGACGGAGCGGATCCTAATTGGATGGTAGCATGCCACCTGACAGGCAGGGGCTGAGCTGACCATCCCAGTGGGGGAACGGACAAGGTGGCACTGCTGGCAGTTAGTGCAACTAAGGCTTGTATTAGCCTCGGGAGGCGTTGGTTTGGGAGCGGGCTCGGAGCAGGTAAGAGCAGGGACTCAGAAGGGGTTCCCGCAACCCAGAGCGCCCCGTATCACGCAGAGGGGTCAAGAGCGTGGAGAAGGAACATCAAGTCCCTGGTAAGCCGAGGAGTTTGGGGGAGAGAAGGAGCTGGGAGGGGGGGGGAAGCAGCGGCATAAAAGCAGCAGCGGTGTTCACTCCCGTGCCGCGTTTCCACCATTTCATTTGTGACTGATTGTACAAGGTGGTTTGGACGCGTCCGGGGGAATGGCTCTCCCTGATACTCCTATTGCTATTCTGTCCTCGCTTGTCTGTCGCCTCTTCTTTCTACAGAATCTCATTTTTAGACGGGGGGCGGACGGGGGTGTTTGTGTGTGTAGATATATATATATATATATATATATCTCTTTTGGCTGAAGGTGTTTGGAAGTAAATAACCTGGCTCCTCGCTGGGTAGAGCTTTATCAGTGGGAAAAAGCCCTTCAGATTGACACAATGGCATGGGCTTCGACAGGGGTAGAGGGCATGGAGGGAAGGAGGCGAAAGGAGGAAAGCAAACACAACAAATGGAGAGATAGTCTTGATATCGGCCCAAATGGGATGAGGAGGAGGCGAGTAAATCCCACCGTTCCAGTTTCCCTTTCTCTCTCTTTCTCTCCCGCCCTCCCTCCCCATCTCTCCCATCTCTCCCCCACCTCTCTCCCTCCCCCATTTGAGAAACTGACTTGTATAGGGGGGGGAAGTATTGTTTAGTATCATTGACTAGATGCGTTTCTCAAATTTCAGTTACAGACTCAATAGTGTCGTCGCCACCCCCCCCAGCCCCCCTTTTGGCTGTGCACACCGTCATGTTTTTTTTACAAAGCTTTGCTCACACCCACCAAATCTAGCAAAACCACACAATCTTGTGCCGTACACTGCCAAAATATTTTTTTTTGTGTGTTGTGTGCGCGAGCGTGAGTGTGTTGTAGACTATAAGCTGTGTCACGTAGCCATTCACGTTATTTTACAATTCTGTACGCACTCTCACCCCCATAACTCAATACAACCCCCCCCCACCCCCCTTCTCTTATGCAGCGTATCAATGAAGGCCAGATATGTACTAGGGGAGGGCGAAGGGCTGGGGGGGGGAGGAAGGGGGTGTATCCTTGCATGGTTGAGCGCACTGTTCAATAGTGTCGAGGCTGGCAAGGCTGAGGCTGTGGGCCCCTGCTATCAGACCCGGTTATCGTTTCCCCATGAAGGCTCCCTTATCACCCGGGCCCAGAGAGGTCTCCCTTCTTCTTCTTCCATCCCAGACTCCATCCCCCCCTTCTCCCTCATCCCTCCATCACACACACACACACACACCCCTCCACCACCCCCTCTTTTCATATCCACCATGCGGCAAAACTCAACTGAGTGTGTGTGTGTGTGTGCGCGCGCTTGAAGGGGGGAGGGGGGGGAGCTTCAAAAGATGCTCACACACACCCCGACACCAAAAAAAACTCCAGAAGAGTTTGAGCGCGGTGTGCGTGCGCGCGTGTGTGTGCGCGCGTGTATGAACGCTCAATTTGCCAAAACAGTTTTCCAGTGTAATTGGGCTTGGGTACCTGTGTCCATGAGATAGCGCAGCCTCTTCTCCACGCGAGCCGCGCGCGCGTCTATGTGCCTCTGCTCGCTCTCCAGCGCGGCCAGCTCCCCGACCACATACTGACTGGTGTCTTTGAACGCCTTCTGTGAGAGCGAGGGAGGAGAGGGGAGAGAAAGGGAGGGAGGGACAAACACGAGGGAGGGAGGAGAGGGAGGGGTGGGAAGGAGAGGGGAGGAGAGCGAGGGGTGGGGAGGAGAGGGGAGGAGAGAGGGAGGGGTGGGGGAGGAGAGGGAGGAGAGCGAGGGGTGGGGAGGAGAGGGAGGAGAGCGAGGGGGTGGGGAGGAGAGGGAGGAGAGCGAGGGGGTGGGGAGGAGAGCGAGGGGTGGGGAGGAGAGCGAGGGGTGGGGGAGGAGAGCGAGGGGTGGGGAGGAGGGAGAGCGAGGGGTGGGGAGGAGAGGGAGGAGAGCGAGGGGTGGAGAGAGGGAGAGGGAGGGAGGGGAAAAAGACATGAGAAGGAAACGGCAGAAAAGAGAGAGGGTGGGAGAGAGCAGGGAGGAAGGAAAGGAGACAGGGTAAAAGGAAGGGAGAGACAAAGGGGGCGGGACGGGTTGAGGGTGGGAATGGAGGGACGGAGAGGAAGGAGGAGAGAGCAGAGGGAAGGAAGGAGGACGAGATGGTGAGAATTCATCGGTGGGTTGGTGTTACAGAAAACATTCAGATGTGTCTCTTCTCCTGACGGCTACAGGGAGGGAACAAAGCGCGGGTTTACAGGGAGTTAAGACGGCCTGATAGCAGCCCCTTGATGTCGCTGCTGTCTAGATGGTTCAGCTTTGTCTGGCATCATTTTATCATGTACACAGGCCTACAAACAACACCGGTTAGTGATGGCAACAGCAAAAACTTGGATGGAGGTTGTCGTCTGGGCCAAGTCGTCTCGGCCCAAATCATGTGACCTGCGTCTCTGATTCAGGTGCTGGTAAGACTGGGTGCTGGTAAAACGGCTGTGTTTCCCACAGGAGAGAGTGAGAATGTTCTGGGTGAACCTTTGACCCTGGAGGAAGGTCCGGGGTCATGCCCCCTCGGAAGAAAACCTTTTACATTGTGACGCTCCAATGCATCGGTTTGGTGACCTAACTTAAGAGGCTGGAACTATGGAGAACTTAGTGGCCTTGTAGGCAATGTTGTGCTCTAGAACTTCATGACTCAGTGAGAAACGATGTTACATAATGAGGCGACATGCTGAACATAGTTGCGCTGTCAGAGCCGCTGGTTAGAAGATCTTTGACGTTATTCAGAGACGTGTCAAATGCTTTCACCTCATCATGAGACTATGGCACGACATGGCCGCCTAGGTTTGGGCTGCCATAGCCTGGGTAATTATATGTAAACACTGGGACTGTAAAGGTAGGTAGTCCTACTGCATTCTGTTCTCTTAAACATTCTTTATGTCACGCACACAAACCTAATTGGATGAGAGGATATACTGGTGTGTGTGATGGTGGTGTGTGTGTGTGTGTGTGGTGAAAGATGGACCGCTCTGAGCGTTCCCAAGGCGATTGGGGTCACTATTCCCATCCCCCCCAATTAGGGCTGAGTGTCCTCGACCTCGTCTCAACCTGTCCTCTTTCTAGTAAAACCACCACCTTTTCATCTGCGTCTCTCCGTCTCACCATCCCCCCCGCCCCCTCCTCATCACACAGCCAGCCCTTAAGCTCCACCCACTGGGCGTTAAGCTCCGCCCACTTGGAGGTTAAGCTCCACCCACTGGGACGTCTAAACACCCCCGTTGGCCCGCACACGCTGATGGTTCCAGACCCTGTCTGACCTCCTCTTCACCCCTCTCGTCCTGTCGAGTATCTCTACTCCTGACGAGGACGCCTCCTCCAAACACTGTGTGTGTAGGGGGTGATGTTTATTCATATGTGCCACTAAAGGATGCCCAGGAAATATCTACTGTAAATGTTGTTTTTCCTGCTGATGCACTCTATTTTCTTAATAGGAATGAAACTAGCGAGCGGAGAGAGAGAGAAACTTTACATTTTTTCGATTCCACACAGGACAGCACTTTTTGCCTCCTGCACTCTCTTCAAATGAGTGTGTGTGTGTGTGTATCTGTCAGGGGGCTGATTCCCAGAACCTCCCCCCACAACACACACACACACACACGCTAACCCCTTCTTGTGCGCCCGCGCCTCTATCACCATATTTTTTTCCCTGGCAAATCAATTTTACACATGATCAGCCCACTCCCCTTGCTGCGCTCGGCCCGGCCGTAATTAAGAGCTGGGAAATTACCATATATATTATATTAATGCAAACATCATTCAGCAGGTAATTCTTGGCTGATCGGGATAATGGAAAGGTTCAACACCCATTAACCCTGGGGCCCAGGCACTGGGGGGGTGGGTGAAGGTGGGGGGGGGGCAGAAAGAGATTTGCCCATAGTCTCCCGTGACACACACACACACACGCGCGCTGACTCTACACACTCCATTTCAAACAAACTGACTTTTAAAACACACGTCTACGCGCGCTCTCTTCAAAAGAGAAGGGCCTGCGATTATCTGCTACTGTAATAATTAAAATCTCACAGCCTCATGCCCCCCCTCCCCCCCCCTTGTTAGATCAATACAGGAAATCTCTTTGTGGAGGGGAAGGAGGAAGTGGTCCCTGATAGACATATCCAAGGGGAGGGAGAGAGAGAGAGAGAGAGAGAGGGAGGGAGAGAGGGAGGGACAGAAGTGGAGTCCAATTAAGAATGCATGAGAGTACTTCATGTTCCGTCGGCCGGCACACGTCCACCTCCATCAGGCCGCCCCGGTCCTCTGCTGCTCTCCTCAGATCCTCGGGCACCGACCTCTGCCTCTTCACCTCTGGGAGATGGGAGGTGGGAGAGTGTGAGGGGCCATGAGCCAGTTAGAGGTGGAGACACATCATGACACGTGTGAAGGTGGATGTCGGCTCGCCAGGGATCGTGAGGGGAAGGACTGCATCGCGTGTGCTCGCGCAGGCTTGTGTGGGAAAGGATTGTGTTTGAAGGCGTGTGACTCAATGGTGTGTGTGTGACTGTATGGTGTGTGTGTGACTGTATGGTGTGTGTGTGTGACTGAATGGTGTGTGTGTGACTGTATGGTGTGTGTGTGACTGTATGGTGTGTGTGTGACTGTATGGTGTGTGCGGTGTGCTGGAGATGTTAACATGAATTCCCGCTACGTGACCTCTTTCACCCAAGTGAGAAGGTGTGTGTGTGTGTGTCTCACCCGGTCTGGTCTCCACATACTGACTCAAGGTGTGTGAGAAGGTGTGTGTGTGTGTGTATCTTACCTGGTCTGGTCTCCACATACTGACTGAAGGACTTGAGCTGGGTCTTCCTGACGGCGGCGTCCTTGGTGAACACCACAGGACTGCGCAGACGCTCCGAGGCCCTGCGTAACCTCTCCGCCCGCAGCTCCTCCGCGTTACTCTGTGGAACACACACACGTACGCATGAAGGCATGGACGCACCTGACCTGACCTGACAAGGCCACCGACACACAGTAACACAAGCCTAGACCAGGAGCTGCGGCAAAGACCAGTAGATACGTTCTTCCAAATAGTTTGCATTAAACGTCCACACACACACTCGCGCTCATGAGTCGAGGAAAACGAAAAAACTAAACAAGCGGATGCTTTCTTATGAGAGGGGAGGTGGGGGGGGGGACTGAAAAGACAAAGAAGACGAGGCAATTAAGTTGACTTTCAACAAAACCCACAGCCAGAAAATATATTCCGATTATGCAAAACGCAAAGCACTATTGTTTTCAAAGTGAACATGTGTTTAAAAAAGAAAAAAAGGCTACACGCTTGCTACTCGCGCTATCGAGTCAAAAAGGGGCGCGCTGAAACAGTCTATTACGAGGCAGCCCCACCCAATAAGCCGAGTGTTGACGCCGGCGTCTTGCTCCGCCTGCCGCTGCCGCCGCGCCGGTAATAAGACGACGGAACGCGTAATAAAGTTGACAATTAGACGAAGACGTTCCACTGCTGGAGACGCCGGGGGGGGAAGTTAAGCAGGGTGCAGAGCAGGGATAATACAGAGGGGGCACACACACACACACACACACACACAGTTTAGTCTGCTTGTCCTCAAATTATAGATTTCAAAACAATGTCGGCAATTATGCCTGAGTATGCCTGCTTTGACAGTGAGCCCCTGCGATCATTTCTGCTGAAGCACTGCTTATAGGAAAACTGTTTTATTAGGGGCCCGGTGGCCAATTTAAATCTGTCGGGATGAGCGCACGGAAGCTCTGGGGACGGTTTTCATTATATATTTGTTTCTGCTGTTCCCCATGTAGACCCGTCAACACGCAAAGTTTTTATTTGATTCAAGTTTGCGTGCTACGCGTGGTTTGTGAGGGAGAGAGAGAGGAGTCCTGTATGTGCCTTTAGGCCCTCAACACGGAGCCACAGGTCAGAGGTGACCGAGGGAGAACGCTAGTGTGTCGCCTCCCCAGTCCTAGTCATCACACACACACACACACACACACACTCTCAGGGGACATGCATCATTCTTAACACACATGATAATGACCAAAGAAAACATACCTCCCTGGACCACAGACTACACACCGGGCCCCTGGAACCCTCCCACAGGAACAGGGGTGAAACTACATTACTCTCTCCCTCTCTTTCTTGCACACACACACCACACACCACCAGCCCTTTAATAATAATTCTCCCAGAAGAATAGGGGTTCTCTCTCTCTCTCTAAACACCTGCTCGCTCACCCCTCCCCTAGACCCCTCCGTGGCCCTGGGACAGACCGATATTGGGGGTCTCCCCTCTGCCCCTCTCTCTCTCTCTCTCTCTCGCCCTCTATCTGTTATCACTGTTATCATCGCAGCGGTAAGCTGTGGCCATGGTGATTCTGAGATGTCGGTGTGTGTGTGTGTGTGTGTGTGTGCGGGGCGGGCTGGGGGCTGTGTGTGACTAATGTTGCGGTCTGCTGAGCGTCGCGGGCCCTTATCGTGCACCACCGAGGCTGTGCATACACACAATCGCTAATGAGAGAGATCGCATGCGTGTGTGTGTGTGTGTGTGTGTGTGTGAGAGAGACACTTGCGGGCCGCTCCACCAGCCCCAAGGACTTTTGGGATGCTTGATCCTCCGGGGAAGAGTTTATCCTCCTTTTGTAAGGAGAGAAGGGAGTGTGTGTACACACACACACACACACACACACACACACACATTTGCAAAAACATTTGTGGGGTTATGCTTTGTTTTCGTGGTAGTTTAGCGGTGAGAAATGGAGAGCAGGGAAAGATGGGATAGAAGAGACAGACACACAGGCATGATGCAGTCTGTCTGTCTGTCTGATCGTTATTAGGATCAACCATTTTACATTGGGTGGGTGTTTATCATCTACCGTAGTGTGTGTGTGTGTGTGCGTGTGTCTGTGTGTGAGAAAGAGAGAGTCTGCATGCTTGTGTGGCACAGAGAGGGAGAATCGATGATGGGAGCCACCAGAGGTCCACACAGGTATCGAGTTCTAGCTGTGACACACACTTTTTTTTTAAAACAACATTTCAAATGATTAAACAGATGTCAGAACTGCCCGGCTGTGTTGTCAATACTTGAAATAACACACACTCCAAACTGCAGTGCACGCGCACACACACACACACACACACACACTTCCCTATATGAAAAGGTCATCGTCGATGTGACAGGCCCGTGATTTACTTACACCCAGGCCCCTGATTATGCTAGTGTGTGCGTTAGGGCTTTAGCTCCCGTTCATGTAAGCACGAGGGACAAGCTAAGTGCTACGGCTATGAGGTGGCCCGATAGACTAGGGCGCAGAAACAGGTCGAGAGCATTTGACCTGGAAGATACTGACTGGCCCGTTGGTGTCTGGAGGGGGAAAAGCGATGGGTAGAATGTATGTATGCATGTCTGTGTCTGTGTGTGAGTGTGAGTGTGTGTGTGTGTGTGTGTGTGTGAGAGATGGCAGCAAACGATGTGGGTGTGTGCGTGCGCGTGTCCATACCTCCAGTCCGTCCGCGGGGCTGAGCGGAGAGAGGGACGAGGTGGTGGGGGAGGAGGAGGAGGAGGTGGAGGAGGAGGAGGGGGGCGGGGAGGCCGCTGCTCCCGGTTGGTTCTCCACCAGCTTGTTCAGCTTCAGGTCCACGTGTCTGCTGTTGACACCTGGGGGGAGGAGACGAGACGGGTGAGACGGTGAGAGAGAGAGAGAGAGAGAGATGAGAGAGAGAGAGAGAGAGAGAGAGAGAGAGGCACACACGTGGACGGGAAAAACGGTATGAAAGGGGGCCGACACAAACGTGCATAAACGGGCACACACACACACACACACACACAGAGGTCCACGGGCACTTGGGCAGCTTGGCTTTAACGCGTGTCGTATCTGTGACATCAGCCTACCGTAGGAGCATCAGAAGACACGCGTGTATATACACAGATATAAGAGAGAGAGAGAGATAGACATCGAGGTGGAATAGACAGCTTAGAGCGTGTTTGTGTGAACGGAGAGAGAGCTGGTGAAACATTGAATATATATGGCCGCAGCTATCTGAATAGCCAGAGGGAGATAGAGAGAGGGATTTCATGTTGTTTACCCTGATGGGGCGAATATGAAAGTCGTACCCAACCTCTAGTCTTTTTTCCCCCCTCTCTCTCTCTCTCTTGCTTTCTCGACGTGCACGCGCACACACGCACACACGCACACAACTGGGTCTGGCTGATACCCTTTCCACTCTGGCCGGCACTGCGCTGCGCTCTGCACGGCTGTTCAAATTATGTTCTGATGTCACTTGGCCTCTCTCTTTGCCTCCCTCCCTGCCTCCCTCCCTCTCTGCCTCCCTCCTTCCCTCTCTGCCTCCCTCCCTCCCTCTCTCTCTGCCTGCCTCCCTCCCTCCCTCTCTGCCTAACTCCCTCCCTCTCTGCCTCCCTCCCTCTCTCCTCTGGTAGTCAGTGCTGTGTGAGCCGCGCTCCAGAAGCAGAGACCCTTGCCACGGGAGCGTGTTCCTGTTCTTGGATGTTCTGAGGGAGGGGGAACATTCCGGAACCCTCGGCCTGAGTGTTCCACCAGGACTGCTGCTAATCTCAGACCAACACCTGAAGCCAAAGTTCTCTCTCTCTCTCTTCCCTCCTATGTACTCTCCAGCACTCTCTCTCTCTCTCCTCCTCAAAGCTAGTGTGAGGAGTCACACATCTCCGGGCCTGCTCCCCAGAAGTCCTGGCCCTGTTGTTGCCCCTGCCCCCAGCCTCCCAGCCTCCTGCCCCCCAGCCTCCCCCGTACTGAGGGGACCTGCCAGGTCTGTGCACTGGGCTGGGGGAGATGAAAGAGCACGAGGGGGTGACCGTTTCATATGTGTGACCTCACACACACACACACACACACACACACACACACCACACAGAGTGAGAGAGAGAGGAGAGCGAGAGAGAGAGAGAGAGAGAGAGAGAGAGCGAGAGAGAGAGGAGAGAGAGAGAGAGAGGGAGAGAGAGAGAGAGAGGAGGAGAGAGAGAGAGAGAGAGACCGAGAAGAAAGGCTACACAAACGGATGCCTACATGCAAGCATCAGAGATGTTGTTTGTGAGTATGCACACATGCAAAAAGACACACCCATGCGCACAAGCACACACACAACAGGCCCAAGGACACTTTGTCAAGTTTGGGCAGAAACACTGTTTCAGTTGGTTAAGCGCTGAACTGGTCAATAAGTGCCGGGCAAAGTACAGTACTTCCCTGATAAGAAAAAAACTATTAATAAAATACAGTATTTATTCACAACTATCAACAAACTGTTAGTAACTGAATGCAGACCGAGGTAACTTACGTTGTTAACCAATTTGATTATATATATTTTTGTTGCATTATTATGAATCATGTTTGCGGGCCCTCTCAGAACAGAAGAGTTGAGGAATAGGGGAGTCTGTTAAAGACAACACTTTTCTTACAAGACAAAGGAGGAGGAATTAAATACCAAACAAACTGAAAACAAAAGACTAAGGAGAGACAAAACAATTGACAGAGAGATACTGGCGCTTCAAAGGGAAGGAACGCATTTGTCTATTTTCTTGTTTGTTTTCATATTCCCTGTCCATTTACTGTACTTTTTTTAATCTCGTATCGGCAGGAACTTGCAGTGGAAATCAACAAATTAATTAATTAAAGCAATAAAGCAATTAGTTTACTTTACCAAATACGCTTTCTGAAGATATGTTTTTTTTTGTCAAGGGAACACTTTTTGCATGAGTTTTTTAATTAAGCTACTACTTTTTATTTATTATTATGTTACAGAGGGAGAGAGAGAGAGAGAGGAGGAGAGAGAGAGAGAGAGAGAGAGAGAGAAAGAAAAAGGAGGGAGCACGTGAGGGAAAGAGAGGAAAGCAGAGAAAGGGGACAAGAGAAAGAGGAGAAAGAGAGAGACAAAGACAGAGAGAGAGAGAGGGAGAGAGAGAGAAGAAACTGCCCTTTCACACAACAGGATCCACTTGAGTTCCACCTGCCGTCCTTGACCCCATAGGACAGGGCTAGCTATGCCCCCAGCCAATAGGAGACAGAGGTCAAAGGGGAAAAGTGGAAAACAGGTTGTGCTCAAGCACAGCACGTCCGATGGAGAGGACGCGAGGCACAGAAAGAGCCCACTGGTGACAAATGGCCACAGAGAGAGAGAGAGAGAGAGAGAGAGAGAGTACAGCCAGTGTGTGTGAGGGGAAAAGAGAAAGTCACAGTGTGTGAGGGAGCAAGAGGGAAAAGGGCGAGTCGACGACACGAAGACAGTGGCAGAGGGACGAGGACAAACACGGTGCAGACAGAGGGAACAAACACATGCCACCACCAACCACAACAGCCAGAGCGGGCTGGTGCCTTTACCCAGAGAGGTTAGCTCAGAGGTGGGGTTAGTAAGCTCCTCGGGCCCCTGGGCCGGGCTGGAGGTCTGAGGGGCCTCCGGCAGGTTAGTGTCTACCACGGCCGAGACGGCGGCAGCAGAAGCATAAGCAGCATCGCCATCGTCATCATCATCATCATCGTCATCATCATCACGCTGCTCTTCCTCAGCTCTCCCCTCCTCCTCCTCCTCCTCCTCCTCCTCCACCTCCTCCACATCATCATCCTCACCATCGCCACCACCATCAACTCCGTCCAACATGTCTGCAGGAATGAAAGATACCACCCAAAGAGAGTCAGAGATAGAGGGAGGAAAAGAGGGAGGAGAGAGAGATACACAGGGAGGAGAGAGAGAGAGAGATACACAAGGAGAGAGAGAGAGATACACAGGGAGAGAGAGATACACAGGCAGAGAGAGAGATACACAGGTAGAGAGATAGAGAGATGGGTTGAGCAAAGGCGGGTAAAAGAAAGAGAAAGAAACTCGGGGTTAGTATTAGTGTTAGCATAGCATTATTGATAGCACTGGTTTGAAGCGTTCATAAGTCAGGCGAGAGGAGAGTAGAAGCCAGTGGTGTCCAGGAACCTGGAGACACGGTGCTGTGCATGCTTTGGAGAAGTTCCTCGGCTTAACGCTCACAGTCTCGCTCTCCAGCCACAGTGTGAAGAATGGTTTTCTTTCTCTAAGCACAATACTGGAACTGTGGGGTTAGAGAGCCGAGTGGGATCTGAAGGTATGGACTGGTGTCTGCCTGTCCCACTGTCCGTGTGTCTTCACAGAGAGGCAGCTGAAGCACAGCCGCCTCCATCTTCCTGACTCCCGTCACCGTGACCCGAGATAACGCCCCCTCCCTCTCCCCCCTGTCCGCAAACGAACACAAATGAAAATAAAACCAAAACAAAATAAATATGGAGAAAACGTATTCCCTTCTGCCCTCCCACGGGGAGAGAAGAAAAACACGCCTTTAAATCGTAAAACAACAAACCAAATCCAGGCTCAATCCTTCCACATAAAGACGACGGTGTGTCACTGGGACAAAACTCAAAAAGAAAAAGAAACATTTCAGAATATTTGATATGGTGACCACCACTTTATTCATTGCCACTTAGCTTACAGAGAGAGAGGGGGGGGGGATCCAGAGGGGAGGAAGGAAAAAGGTAGAGAGGGGGAAAAAAACGAGGGAGCGTTTCTCCCTTTTTTAATTTGCTCGCCGTGATGTGGAGCGTGCACGTGCGAGCAAGCGGTTCCGGCGCGGCTGGCTAACACTAATTAACGGGGAGGCCATGGTGATGGAGTTTGGAAAGTTTTTTTTTGCGGGCAGGCGCTTGGCGGGGGCAGCCCGGGCTGAATTAAAGGACCCTGAGTGGTAAGGGGGGAGCGCGGGGCTAGGATTAGCCGTTCTGCTCGGCAGGCCTTGTGTATCTGGGCCCACAGCATTTCACTCTCCCTCCCCTCTACCCTCCCTCGGAACAAACTCCATTTTTAATGAGATCCGCAATTAGCTGAATTCAAAAAGGCAGAAAGAGCAAATAAAACTGCGTCCTCTCTCTCTCTCTTTTTCCTCGGTCCTTTTGTCTGCCTGTCCTGCTTCCTTCTCTGGAACATGAGAACATCTCCTCTGGAAGTTCTCTCTCTGCCGCTCCACCAAAGTCCTGGTTCCTGTTCGTCGTTAGTGTAGCGGTTTCAGAGTGCGCGTGAGAGCGTGCGTGGGCAGTTTCTCTACCGGATGCACGTTTCCCATCCGACACGACCCCAATAACAGAGAGAAGCACTGCAGCCACAAACGGCCGGGTGATCCGACACAAAGAACTAGACAGGCCTAATAATGGTCATTACGATGATGACGGCAATTTCCAGCAAATGGAAATCAGTGGGACTTCGCGCTGCGCCGTCTCCAACCACGATAGCGGTTATTAGACGTGTTTTGGTTGCATTTGCCCGTAATTCGTCGGCACAAAGTGTTACGTTGATTAACTAGCAATTAGGGGTCAAATGAGACCAGAGGACGGGCATGGTAAATTGAGGTATAAATATGGAGCCGGGCTGCTTTACAGAACCAGCGGTGATCCAATGGCAGCAGCTTTTTTTTCTTCTCCCCTCGATGCATTTTCAAGGATTAGCGAGACACCCTTTAGTGAGAGCCTAATGGAAATGCGTCCACCGGTGAGTTCTTTCAGCTCAGAGTTGACATAAGTGCCTGTTTATGTGTTTGTGTGTGTGTGTGTTTGTATCTAGGGTATAGGTTGTGCTTCTGCCATGCACAGAGGCTGTTTGTCTGTGTGTGTGTGTGTGTGTGTGTGTGTCTGTGTGTGTGTGTGTGTGTGTCTGTGTGTGTGTGCGTGTGCTCACCTCTGACCACAGTGGTCTTTCCTCGGCCTGCGGTCGTGTCGTAGAGCGTCATGTCGGCCATCTTGACTCCGGAGCGCGCCTCGGCGATGAGCTGTCTGGCCCTCTCTCGAAGCTGCCTCCGTCGTTCAGCGTCCCGCTCCTACACACACACACACACACACACACAAGGTCTTGCATAGTCAGAACCACAGAGAAACATGCGCACACACCTGACAAAAACTCACTCTCCATTACCTCCACTTGTCAAATTGAGGCATAATTGAACACAGATGCGCACACACACACACACACACACACACACACTTACACACACTCACAGCCTCCATCGCACTCCTGCACAGATACAGTATTGAACAGCTGCCATCTAAGTAATGACAGAAATGCCATTTCAGGCCCATCCAATCTGATCTGTGGTGATAAGAGGGGCTACAGACATGTGCACGCCACACACATCACTCACTCACCACTCACTCACTCACTCACACACACACACACACACACACCTGCAGGTGGAGAAGACCTGATGATGTCAATTGACAAACACTCTACAGACAAGTTGATGAATGAGGGCCACACACGTGTGCAAACACACTCACCACACAAAACACACACAAACACTTCCACCTAAACACACACGCGCACACACACACACACACACACACACACACACACACACACCCTTCCTGCAAGCCTACCTTCCCAGAAGAAAAAGAAGCCATACTATATTTCCACCGTAATGTTTGTGCTTCCCTCTCTGATTTCTCTTAATCTCTGTCTTCCACACTGTAGAGGGGATTTACCAGGGGGGGTTGGGAGGCTGGGGGGGGCAGGTCCATTGAGCCGAAGCATTTAGCCATTAACAAAACAAGCGCCACCAGGCTAATGAGCTACATCTCTCTATTTCCATGTCAATTGTTTGTTTGTAGCCATTGTCAGAACGAGGACAATGGGGCGGAATTGCAAATGACAGCATCCTAATGTGGTGTGTGTGTGTGTGTGTGTGTGGGTGTGTGGAGCCCGAGGGGGAACTGTAGGGGCCACAGAACACCTCTGCGAAGGACTGCTCCTGTTTAGGGGTGGGGTGTGTCTTTATCAATCAATTTCTCCAATATCCTAACTATTGTTACCTAGATGTAATGATATAACGTATTGAACATGACACCCTGCTTACCCAAGTTTGTAGCACGTTTCTTTTTCAATTCAACTCTGCTCTGTTCACATGCAATGACACACACACACACACACACCTTTAAACCCCTTCTTTTCCAAGCACGGCTTTCCCTGATATCCTAAATGTAATATCACAGAATAGAATAGTAATACCACCTTCTGGCTCCAACATTGATATCATATCAAATCTGGTCTTTGGCAGACCCCACCACCGCCAACAAGGCCAAAGTGTGGGGAAAGATGTATTCATTTATATACACACACACACACAAACTCTGGCTCGCCTCGACTCAAAGCCAGCAAGCCCCACTTATTGTTGTCGGCCATTTTGGGAGGCCGGTTGATGGGAAATTGCCTTTGCCTATCCAGGGGCTAGGATTAACACTATAGAAACATGCATCTCCCCTAGTTCTACTGCTAGCTCAGCCAGCTATGGAGGCACTGATTAGAAGAAGAAGAAAAAAAATATGTAGGAGAATGTTTTGGAGGGAGAAAAGAGATTGGGGGACAGAGAGAGGAGAGGGTTAGAGGAGATTGAATGGTGTGTGTGTGTGTGTGTGTGTGTGTGGTGTGTGTGTGTGTGTGTGTGTGAGAGAGTGTGTGTGAGAGATATGTGTGTGTGAGAGAGAGTGTGAGAAAAGGCTTTTGTTCGAAGGAGAAAAGTGGAGGACAATATGAGACATGATCTCGATTCATATTCTTGCGAGTGTGTGTGTGTGTGTGGTGTGTCCGTGCAGTTCTGCATTGCAGGGTTATCTCCGCATCAGATAGGGAAAGTGAAAAGCAACAACAGCATGAAGAGGTGATAGTTTCTTTTTGCGAGCAGACAAACACACCTCCGCCCATATCACACCCACACACCTCTGGGCCCGCATCATCTCCCAGCAGAGAGCATCCAGGACGCCTGATCAAAGACACGCGCAAACCCCCCCCCACACACACACCCACACCACACACACACCCACACACACTTCCTTGGTGTCGACACAGAACCGCAGTCGACGACAAACAGAGAAACATAAAAAGGAAAATCTAAGTGTAAAGGGCACTGGCCACTCTGTCCAGCCAAGTCCCTCTTTGATGGTTCTCTGTGAAAAAGGACGAGACTGAGGATGGGAGGGGGGTCGGAGGAGGGGACCAGAGAAGGGGACCAGAGGAAGGGGACCAGAGGAAGGGGACCAGAGGAAGGGGACCAGAGGAAGGGGACCAGAGGAAGGGGACCGAGGAAGGGGACCGGAGGAAGGGGACCGGAGGAAGGGGACCGAGGAAGGGGACCAGAGGAAGGGGACCAGAGGAAGGGGACCAGAGGAAGGGGACCAGAGGAAGGGGATAAAGACACTCGGAGGGAGATCCACTCCTGTCTTTCAGGAACGCGGATCGGAGCGTGTTCGGTGTCTTCTGCTGGGAGGGCTGGAGAGCTCCAGGGAAGGGGGCCTCGAGGGGCCGTCTGCGAGGCTGAGACAGAGGCTGCCTGTGTGGGATTGGCGTCAGGGCGAGAGCCCCTCTCTCTCCGCTCTGGAGGTTTTTCTGGGGGTGGGTGGCTGAGTTGGCTGCTCTTTTGGGGGGGGGTAGCGGAAGGCACACACACGGGTGACCATGCACGGCGCCGGCTGCCGAGGGCACGGAGGGACGTGACTGACGCACGTCAAAAAAAGTGTTTTTGTCTTGAGACCGGCACTTGGTTCACACATCGAGAGAAATGCAAAAAAAACACACAAGGAAAGAATTGCACACACACACACACACACACACACGCTAGACGGAGGACATGCACACACACACGCGTGCTAGACGGAGGTGACACGTCAGGCTTCCAGATAGCCACGGCTGTGAAATCCGTCATGCACTCAGAGTTATTCGTCGTGAGAGTTGTTCACAGTCAAGAGGTGCTTTGGGTCTCTATCCAGCTCGCCGGCACACAAACGCACCACCTGATTAAAAAAAATACTCAAACACACGAAAACAAACACGGCCCATGCAACAGACACAGATCGAGATACAGACATCCAGCCATCAGAGAGAGAGAGAGAGAGAGAGAGAGAGAGAGACAGAGAGAGAGAGAGAGAGAGAGAGAGAGACAGAGAAAGAGACAGAAAGAGCAAGGGGAAAGGAAAGATGAGAGAGACATAGGGAGTGGAGAAGGCAAGCGAGGAGAAAGAGAAATGAAGAGAGAGGAAAGGGGAGAGAGCGAAAGAGGGAGAGAGAGAGCGAGAGAGGGAGGAGAGAGAGCGAGAGAGGGAGGAGAGGGAGCGAGCGAGCGAGCGAGAGAGGGAGGAGAGGGAGCGAGCGAGAGAGAGGGAGGAGAGGGAGCGTAGCTCTTGCTTATCGGGCAGCGCCAGACGGAGTGCGCGGATCAATAGGCGCGTGAGGCCCACAGCGATCAATGCATTTGATAAGGAATTAAAGAGGAGCCACTGTACATGGCTATCAAAGGACCTGGACATGGCCTAATTATGATTCGACGGATGCGTGCTGATGATAGGTGTGTGTGTGTAGGCGTGTGTGTGTGTGTGTGAGAAAGGAAGCGCTCGAGGGTGGTGAGGATGGGGATGGGTGGGGTGGAGGGCTGCCCCTTAGCTAGGAGGACAGGCACGGACACACACACCAACACACACCGTGGGCACTGGGTAGTGTCTGTGGGATGGGTTTGTTTTTGGGGGGGTGGCAGTGTGGGGCATTACAGTAACTGGACACAATGGCAGGGCCACAGAGAAAGCAGGAGATGGATCCACACACTGTGGCTAGGTCTAGGTCTAGGGTCTAGGTCTAGCGGAGGAACACCACTCCTCCTCAGTGATGACACACCAGACAGACATCCACTACAGGGCCCAATGTGCTCGGAATAAACGCTGAAACTCAAATAAATACAACTTGAAAAACGGGTCGGGTTTTTGAGGGTCGGTATGTGTAGAAGTGTGTACGTGGGTATTGGGGCGGGGGGTGAGCGAGCAATGAGAAGGTGTGTGTGTGTGTGTGTGTGTGTGAGTGTCAACCCCAGTGCTCGCTCTCTAACAAAGGGTGCAGAGAGGCTGGTGGCACTGCAGGACAGGTTAAACAGGTAGGGTGGGAAAACACACAAACACCACACAAGCAAACTCCCCAAACCCACGCACACATTTGCAGTGTGATGGGAAGAGCTTGCCCTTTACGCAGACAGACAGGATAATGAGAGCAGAGAATATGAGCTGTGAGCTGTGAGGCAGGAGGAGGATACAGGCAGCAGGATACAGGCAGCAGGGTACAGGCAGCAGGGTACAGGCAGCAGGGTACAGGCAGCAGGGTACAGGCAGCAGGATACAGGCAGCAGGATACAGGCAGCAGGATACAGGCAGCAGGATACAGGCAGCAGGGTACAGGCAGCAGGGTACAGGCAGCAGGGTACAGGCAGCAGGGTACAGGCAGCAGGATACAGGCAGCAGGATACAGGCAGCAGGATACAGGCAGTAGGATACAGGCAGCAGGATACAGGCAGTAGGGTACAGGCAGCAGGGTACAGGCAGCAGGATACAGGCAGGAGCAGCACGAGCAGCACAGCAAATAGAGAGAGGAACCCAACACACACACAACCCAACACACACACACAGAACCCAACACACCAACACACAGGACCCAACATAGACACACACAGAACCCAACACACACATACAAACCCCAACACACACACACACACAGAAAGCGGCTTGCACGTGTGGGCGAAAGCACAGATCGACTGTAATTAAACAAAGCTTTCGGTTCTCCGCTTCTGAACACACAAACCTGAGAGTTTAGTAAATCCACTGGATTAAACAACAGCAATTTCACATTAAATGAACATTAAATGGCGAGCTCTCCAATCTGAGCTTTTTATCCTTCATATTTTATTCATACAGTAAGAAGTTGTCTCTGTGCATCACATTACAGAGGGAGGGGCTTCTCTGGGAGTGCCTGTGTGGGATGAAATTCTTAACACTTTTCTGAGGCAGTAATTGCAGCCATTTCAAAAGTTGATGTACTGGATTGGATTGTTATAGACAATGTGTGTGTGTGTGTGTGTGTGTGTGTGTGTGTGTGTGTGGAGGGAGCAGGTGTGTGTAAATGTGCGTGCGAGTATGTGTCATAGTGCCTTGCTGCTGATGGCTTGATCTACTCTTGTGATGCAACTGAGAGCCCTCTCTCTCCCTCTCTTTCTCCCCCCTCTCTGTCGCTCTCTCTCCCTCTCCCCCAATACTCACCCCTCGATCTCTCTCACACTATCCCCTTCTCATTTATCCGATCTCTCTCGATCTCGCTCTCTTTCTCCCACCCTCTCTGTCTCTAGCTCTCTCTCCCTCTCTCCCCATCTCTTTCTCCCCCTCTCTGTCTCTCTCTCTCTCCCTCTCTCCCCCTCTCCCCCTCTCTCTCTCTCCCTCTCCCTCCCGGTCCCTCTCCCTCCCTCTTTCCCTCTACGTCTCCCTCCCTCTTTCCCTCTACGTCTCCCTCTCTCTCTCCCTCTCCCTCTCTGGCACACTCAATTTGGAGGCCGCCTTTGATCTCCGCTCAAGCCAATTCAGCAATGACACATACACACACACACACACACAGACCAACACACACACACACACAAGCACACACACACCAACCAAAGAAACTCCCCACCAAAACTATTTAGTTTCATTAGGGGCAGATTCTTCAAAACGAGGCACAAGAAAGGAGGGGGCAGAGAAGGAAAAAAAAGAGAGAAAAGAGAGAAGAAAGGGACGGGAGCGACATGAAAGGGAGACCTGCTGAAAAACTCACTTACTGCTGGGAGAGAAGAAGAGAAGAAGAGAAGAAGAGAAGGAGGCGGGGCGGGCGGGGCGGGGAGGAAGGAGGACAGTGTGAAAAAGCCTTTGCATTTGCATTTCCAAAATGGTCAATTTCTTCCTTTATTTATTTGATTTTGAACGCTGCATCGGTTTCTTTTTACCCCAACGCGGAATAAGAAGGAAACATTGACCCTGGAATGGTTTGCTCCTACCATCCTACCAGTAGGCCTGACGGGGGGGGTCAGTTTCTAAACTCAGATCTGTAATGGGCAAGTGGGAGACGCGTCTTAAGAGAGGATGTAGGACGGAGGGCAGAGCGGAGCCGGGAGAAGCAGGGGCGACTGGAGTTCAAAGGTTTCCCATTAGGACCGACTCAGAAGTCACCGCAATGCCACTGGAGGAGAAGACAAGAGGGGGGGCACAAAAAAAAATATATATCAAAGGGAGCCCAATTAAAGGAATCAGAACGACCCAGTGAGCATGAGAATGCTCACCTGGAAAACATGGCACACGCGCACACACACGCGCACTTACACACGGTATGTAGATGCCGTAAGGACATGCAAACACAAGTGCATTTGCATACTTGTCAGTACACACACAATATAACATTCACACACACCACACACTCTAATATACTGTACACACAAAGTGACATGGGGTCTACACACACCTCTCCCAAACCTAGGCAGCATCCTCATAATTACCTTGGCCACAGCTGTGTGAAATTACTGCTCTCATCTACTAATGGATGAGGAGACCTGGAGCGAACAGTACACACACACACACACACACCACACACACACACACCACACACACACACACACCACACACACACACACACACACACACACACACACACACACACACAGGGTGGGAGATACAGACACACAGGGCAAATGGTAGAATAAACTGAAATTCTTCTGAGGGCCCTATTTTGGGGACCACTGTTTTCAAGACATCCCTCTCTCAGCCCCCATTAAGGAGGGGGCTGGGGGGGGGGAGGAGGGGGGGGGAGGAGGGACCAACACGTCCTTTTTTATGATTGCTCATTAATTACCAATTTGCTTGCAGCAGGGGGTGTGACATTACAAGAGATCTGGGCTAAAAGTCCTAATAGATTGTGAAACCCACCTAGGAGGGAGGGGGGACGGGACAGGGGGCAATGAAAAACAATTAGTACAACTCCAGACTCTCCAGAGCTCAAACCCCCCCCATCAAAGCTCCAGCGCTGAGAATGTGTGGGACTATGGGACACACGAAAAAAGAGAATGTGTGTATGTGATGGAGAGAGAGAGAATGTGTGTGTGTGTGTACGCGCGTTGGAGAGAGAGAGAGAGAGAGAGAGAGAGAGAGAGAGTGAGAGAGAGAGAGAGGAGAGAGAGAGAGAGAGAGAGAGAGAGAGAGAGTGAACTGGTGACCTCAGATCAAAGAGAGAAGCTCTGTGGGCCACAATCAGGAGTGGGCCAGCCAAAACCTCACACACACACACACACACACAAGCACACACTCCAGTGAACACTGTCCATGTACCACACTCACTGTACCAGACAGACAGAGACCCGCTCATGACTCTTGGGGACAGGTGTCTCCATGTCTATGTTGAGCGCTACACAACACACATTAGTGCCATTTCCCTGGAAGAACGGAGCCTACTTTAATTGAATTAAATTATTCCTGACGCAAAGTCGCTACTTAGGGAGGCGGAGAGTGGGGACGTGGAGCCCTGGGCCACCATGAGCGATAACGCAGCTACACACGTGCACGTGCACACACACACACACACACACACAGGAATACATGGTCTGACACACACACACACACAGACACACAAAAACATTCTCAGGACAGACACACGCACAGGTTTGCTAATCAAAACAAGACATCGAGTAATCTAATCTGAATCGCTGACAATTATCAGACGTCGCTGAGAGGCTAGGCGGAGTCTTCTGATCAATGTTTCCTATTAAAAAGAGAAACAATTCGATATCCCCTCCTCCTTCCCCGCCGTGACTAATGCATAGGAGCTTATTAACGAGTTGTCCTTGGGAAATGAGTTTGAGTAACAGGGTGTGTGTGTGGAGCGGGCGGCCGGCTGCTTAAGCATCTAATCTAGCCGTGTCGGCCATGTTGCCATTTAACAAGTTTCTTTTTTTTTCTCTTCTTCTTTTTTTTGACGCAGAGAGAGAGAAAAAAAAACCCATACCGTCTGGGTGGGGAGGCTTTGAAAACTCTTTTAATTCTATTTCCCCTTCTGAAGACTTTCAAGGCGCCGCCGCTCTGTGGACGTGGCGCGGGTCTTTTCCTTATGATTATGCCCAAATCATGCAGTCACCACACACACACGGGAATGCATGCACACACAGGACACACACATTTAAAAAACCATAATAATTCAAGGGCAACTCGTCCTTTTAGGACACCCCCCCACCCCAAAAAAAGCTGGGCCGTGAAGCTGCCGCTTTCTAGATATTTCATTACTGAGAGGTTTTCATTTCACCACCCCACCCCCCCCACCACACACACACACACACTTCTATCCCCTTCAAACTTTAGACGTCGCTACTCGTGTTATTTATTTATTTTCCTCCTTCCTCCACAGACACAAACGTGGCTCATTCGTACGAGCGCCATCTTCAACCTGACCGCGTCCATTTTACTTGTGTCACATGGCCCCTCTAACGTCTTGTGCTCAGTCGACCACAGTTGGCTCGAGCCTTCGTGCGTCGTCTCCGGCTCGGCAGGCTGAGCGGACGAGAGCCCAGCGCCGCCGATGTGACATTTAGCACTACGTCATACGAGCCAATGGGAGACAGGTGACGTCCAGCAGGTCTCTGAATACACAAAACAACCCGTGGATCCGGGGACTGGAGGACATGGAGATGGAGAGCAGGCATGAGGGGGGGAACTGAGGCAGAGCAGCTTATAGGGGGAAGGACATGGAGAGAGAGAGGGGAAGAGATGGAAGGGTGAAAATAAAAAAAAGTTAGACCAAAAACCATATTTCTTTTTTGTTCGCTTGGCCAAACTTTTGACACCATCGGGCCCCCTGGTGTTTCGGGGTCCTGAGAGGCGCTGAGGCGGTTTAATAAGGAAGGGCCCTTTTTGGGAGGCCCTCTTACATGCCTGCTCACAAATCCAACTATCGTCCCTGGCAGACAGCTAGAGAAGCAGGGCTGGTGGAGAGCAAAGGAGCGCCCTGTCAGCGGACGGGGAGGACGCACAGTGTTCTAGAGCAGCTTCTCACTACGCCTGTCTGGGAGGAGGAGGAGGGAGAGGGGCTGACACGCAGAGAGAGAGGAGGACGGAGGATGACGGAGGAGCGAGGAGACTGACAGGGAGAGAGCGGGGATGAGGGCAGACACTGCAGGCCCGTCACAGGTGCTCTCCTACACACTCCACCACCCCCACACACACACACACACACACACCTACAAACTATGTCGCTCTTTTGCGACATACAAACATCCACAAAACACAACCCAGACTTACGTCGGTGGCGCTGGGGGCTCTGGCTGGTGCTGGCAGAGCCGAGTTGCCCGTGTGCTTGCTGCCGGCCTTCATAGCGGCGTCTCGCCGGGCCTGCTCCAGGAGAAGCCTGGCCCTTTCCTTCAGCTCCTCCTGACGAGACTGCACCTTCTGTGGGGATGAAGGGGAGCGTGTGTGTGAGGTGTGGGTGGAGGTAGCGAGCAGATAGCTTTGGAGGTCTACAAAAAAATGCTGGACAAAACATTTGGCACTGGCTATAGGACAGATTATTTGTATGAATAATGTGCCTGACAAGCAAAACAACGTGGTTTCAGTATTGGAAACATTTCGTGACTCTGAATGCATACAGGGTGGGGAGAACTCCAGAGAAAATACTCAGAAATCTTGACCGACTCGACAGTTTCCGACACATCTGGTAAACTATGAGTGGAGCTCAGTTGACATGAACGTTGCTCACCTTTTCTGCGGGTGGGCTCGACACAGGGACGGGGACAGGCTCCTGGGTGGGGAGGGGGGTCCGTGCGAGAGAGGGACAACAGGGTTAATGTATAGCACAACTTTCACAGAGGTCATCCCACGTATGACACTTGTGTCAAGGTGCCTTTTGACATCGGAGCAGAGGACATTCCCTGGCAGTCCCAAACGCTCGTTCTCATCACGAGGGGATGCGCGTGTGTGTGTGTGTGTGTGTGTGGGGTCAGACGGATGGAGAAGTGCATTTTGGCATGCGCACACACACACACATTTCCAGGATTGCATTCCGTCGTGCTATCTAGAATCCACGAAACACACAGACGGACAAACTCGTCGAACACCGACCTACACTTGGAAAAGAGAAGTGAGGATGGAAGTATTTGAGGAGATGACCGGCCTCGCAGACGGCTCGACGCGTGCCAAGTCTGACTGCAGAGCGGCACTCTCCGCTAATACAATAAAGAGCGATCAAGATGGAGCGCCATGGCCGACACGACCCCCGGCTGACCTTTCAGGTTGTAAACACTGTAAACAGGACACAGTAATCTGGGGCTGAGGCTAGCTCGCAGCCAGCTGTGTGTGTGTGTTTGTGTGTGTGTGTGTGTGACGAGAGGCGAGATGAGGTGTGCTCTCTGAGGCGTATCCATGCCTGAGCAGTCACAGCCAAAACTGCCATCAACTGGCAGG
This sequence comes from Mallotus villosus, assembly GCA_903064625.1. NCBI lineage: Eukaryota > Metazoa > Chordata > Actinopteri > Osmeriformes > Salangidae > Mallotus > Mallotus villosus. The sequence goes on along the minus strand of CAEFZP010002528.1, from coordinate 96,351 downwards.
ATGAGAAATATAATGAAAAATATAATGAAATGTCAAAGAGGCGCTCCTGAGGTGTTTTTTGATGATATATATTTCTTTCGTTGGCGCACCTTAGCCGCTCGACCCCGCGTGTCGTCTGGCTGTCGGGGGTTACGACGACATCGGGGACACGGTGAGCATCGCAATTTTCAACGTGTACGTCTTTGAAGTTAGTGGGAGTTTTGACATGTTTAACCCTTGCTACTCGGACGACAAATCATGTATTCTTGCGATCCATCGTCGTGCGCTAAACTTGCGTCACCTGCACACTAGATGTTGTGTGTTCACCTGCTCACCAGATGTTGTGTGTTTGTGTGTTTACCTGTGTGGTGGGCGTGTCCGTGTGGTTGAGGGGCGGCGTGCTGCCGTCGGAGGCGGGTCTCCGACTCGGCGTGGCGCAGGCTGGCCCTCTTCTTCTTGATGAGGTCGGCGTCCTGGTTGTAGGAGAAGCCCAGCTTGTGGGGGGGCGAGGACGCCCCTCGCCGGGAGGGGGACCCCGAGTCGGGCGCCCCGCCCTCTCCGTCCCCAGACGGCCCCCTGTCCTCCTCCCCTCCCGCCCGCGGCCCGTCTCGCTCCGCCCCTCTCTCGGCGCGCGGCGGCAGCTCGCTCAGGTCCGGCGTCTCCGCCTTCGCCATCGGCCTCCTCCCGTCGGGGAGCGTAACCCTGGCGGCCCGGGAGGCGTGGCCGTGAGCCTGGGGGCGGCCCTCGGGTGGGAGGAGTCCGGCGGTGGCGAGGCGGCGAAGGCAGCGCGGGGCGTCAGGAGCGGGGGTGGCGAGGCGGAGAGCCGGGGAGGCGGGAGAGCGGCCGGCGTCTCGTCCTTCCTCTCCGGCGCCGCGTCCACCTCGTCCTCGGCCGCGGCGCCGTTGGTGGCGCCGCCGCCTCCGGCGCCTCCGTCCTCGGCCGAGGCGGCCTCGCGCTGCTGCACGTCGTTGAGCTCGGCGTAGAACTTGTCCTGGCCGATGGAGGCGTTGGTGTCCGTCTCGAAGTCGCCCACCTTGTAGGTGCTGCGGCTGCTGTTGGCCTCGATCTGCACCACGTTCAGCTCCTCGCCGCTGAAGTGCGCCCGGATCTGGTACAGGTAGGTCATGACCGTCAGCTTGTCAGGGATGGCCAGCAGGACCATGTCGGACGGCTCCAGCAGGCGAGAGATGCCCAGACTGGCGAAGCCATCGTACGCCTGCCGAGAGGAGAGGAGGGCAGGGGGAAGAAACAACAGACATAAACAATTTGTTGGCTGAGGTACGTTTCAAATGATCATTTGTACTTTTTTCAAAACTTGAAGAGATTTGGTCGGTCTGGAGAGATTGGAGTCAGAGTTGATTTGTGTGTGTCTATGGGTAGAGTTTACTGTGTATTTACTCAGTGTAGGACAGGCCTGAATGGAGGGGTTGGAGCTGGAGGTCAAAGGGGTGAGGAGCAGGGGAGAGAAGGGGAGACAGGAGAGAGAAGGGGGGAGACAGGGCATGGTGGGAGAGTGAACCGGGGGTGCAACAGTGTCATGTGACTTGACCTCAAACGACTGGAAGGTGAGAACATATGACAGCCCACCCATTTGGGATGGGGCAATCATGGCTGGCAGTGTGTGTGTGGTGTGTGTGTGTGGGGGGGGGGCTGTTGACAGGTCATGTCAGGGATGGCTGTCCCTGATAAGACAGGCAGATACCCCAAGACAGAGCTTTTAATCCTGGAAAGGGGGGGAGGTGTGTGTGCTCGCGCATGTGTGTGTGTGCGCGCCGTTATCGCCACCACATCAACCTGCCCACGTTCTCCACCACGCGTGTAATTGGTCTGATTTAAGACTGATGAGAAAATACAGGTTCTGGTTATCAACTGACACATAAACCCAATCCCCCATCACCTGATAGACTGCTACAGACAGAAGTGTGTGTGGCATTATCGTAGCCAATGACAGGTAAATAAATAGATTAAAACCTTCCACACCCCCCCGAGTCTCTACACACTCCACCTGGGTATCTCGACTTGTATCTGAGCTGCTTGATAGCGTCCAGGTAATTCCAACCTGTTGACGATCACACGCTCGTTTGTTTTACTGCCTCCCAACTCTGCAGGGTCCATCGTTCCCACACACAACACACACACACGCACACACACACACACACACACACACACTTTAGTGGTCAAGAAGAGCAGGCAGGGAGAGATGAGGAAATTGAGAAAGGGAACGAAAGAAAGAAAAAGGAGAGAAAGAGAGAGAGAGGCGAACGAGAGAATTTTCTCAATTTACAATTAATTATGAGCCTTTTTGTTCCGGGTCTTTTCACTCACTCACTCCTTTTTGTCCCTTTCCACTCCTTTACAGAGAGGCTAACAATAGGCAAAGCAATGTATATACACTCGCACTGGGAGACGAGGTGTGTGTGTGCGTGCGTGCGTGCCTGGAGTACATGCAAGACCAGAAGAAAGGACGCGGAAGAAAAGAGAGAGAGACCAGAGAGGAGTCGGCCCCCAGTTTGAGTTTCTCCTCCCGTCTCGTCCACGGAGAGAGAGAGGGAGAGGAGAGGGGGAGAAGAGAGAGGGAGAAGAGAGCGAGAGCAAGAATGAAAGGAGGGAGAGTGAGAGGGACTGATTGGGTTTCTAACACGTATTCAGGGGAGCAAAGTGTGCGTGCATTGTTCCCTTCTCAGCCCCAAGTAGGCTGTGAAAGAGAGCGACAAGCTCGCAGCTCACGAGGGGACGGAACCAAAGAATGGGGGAGAGAATGGAGGAAAGCGAGAGTGGAGACAGAAGGGAGGAGTGCGTGGGGGGGAGAGGGGCTCTCATGTCGGGTGTTGTTTCAGGCGGAGGTTAACGTTGACAGGTGCTTTTTAACCTCGGTTTCACGCGCTCAGCCATTTTGGAATATAAAGACTACTGAATGTAACGTGCAAGTCATTAGATGTGTCCCAAGTACTGCTTAATAGGCTTGGGATACAAACAATATATATAATAATAAATGTACTAAAAACTCACAATTTTTCGGTTTGTATTTGACAGACAGTTAGAGATGGACAAGAAATGGAGGAAAGAGAGGGGCAGACTTGCAGAAACGGTCGAGCTGGAATCCAACTTGAGGCTGTTCTTAAGGCCTCAGCCCAGATGGCTCTGCCCAGTGAGACACCTGCCACCCCCAGCCATACGCGAGTCTCCTGATTCATTTCATTAGAACTCATTAACAACGAACTCAAATATATCCAGACGTATACACATATATACTCACAACTATCTATATATCTACATACCTAACTATATATAATAAGAACTCCATTGCTTATGGGTATTTTTCCAACACTTTTCAACACTCTGCACTGACAAAAGGGAAGGGTTGGGCTACTCTGCGCCTTCTCCCCCCCCCCAGGCTCCTCCCCCCTCGGTGATTGACAGGCATCCATCGCTGTCAATCACAAGCAGCTCCCCACTCCCCTGTGGTTGGGCTCCCAGCGCTTTCCCCTGGTGCTCCACGCACTTCTATCAGATACCATGGGAAATGACTTCTGCTCTGTCTCATTACACACACACACACACACACACACGCGCGCGCGCAGAGAGAAACACACGCACGCACACAAACTCACATTAAACAAATTGAAACACTTATACCACAGCAACACAAAATGGAACCAAAGAAAGCAAGGCTATTCACACTCCCAGATCTAGACTCCACACAGACAAACAGTCTTCATTCAGACTGAGTTAATGCATTGATAATAGATCTTTTCAAAAGGCTGGGAAAGCCTAATATTCTCATCACCCAACAGCCCCGCTCCCGCCAATCCCCCCCAATTATTGATTGTCCTTATCTATCATATTTCAATGGAGTCAGGGGTTATTGCAATCACCGCTCCCAGACAGAGAGAGAGAGAGAGAGAGAGCGGAGACATGACGCCCGCGTCCATCAAACAGGAATGAAAGGATGAGCCCGGGATGGAAAAGCTGCTGCAGTCTCTCTCGCTCCCTCTATCCCTCCATCTCTTCCTCCTTTTTCTCATTTATTCCTCCTGCTTCTCGTCGTCCGTCGCTGCTGCGGCCCGCCCCTCCCTCCACCTCACACCTCGCCTCTCCTCAGGTCCCTCCCCAACTCTGTCTCCCTCCCTCCATCTCCCTTCCACCCTCTCCTTTTCTCCCGCTCCCATCTCTCTCACTTTCTCCCCTCTCTCCCTTTCTCCCTCTCTCCCTCTCCCTCTCTCTCCCTTTCTCCCTCCTCTCTCCCTTTCTCCCTCTCTCTCTCCCTTTCTCCCTCCCTCTCCCTTTCTCCCTCTCCTCTCCCTTTCTCCCTCCCTCTCCCTTTCTCCCCTCTCTCTCCCTTTCTCCCTCCCTCTCCCTTTCTCCTCCCTCCCTCCTCCCTTTCTCCTCCCTCCCCTCTCCCTTCTCCCTCCCTCTCCCTTTCTCCCTCTCTCTCTCCCTTTCTCTCCCTCTCCCTCCCAACCCCTTGCCTCCCCTCCTAGCTCATTTCTGGTTCCCCCCCCTCTCCCTCTGGGGTCCCTTAACCCTGGACGCCCTGTGGACGGCCCCCCGGTGCCTCTGAGGCCTGCGGGTCTCCTCCCTGAGCAGACGGGCAGAGCTACGGGCCTCCGTCACCCAGCGCCTACCCCGAACGACGCAAACACGCGCACACAAAAACTCTGCAGTCCGTGCATGACAAACCTGGAGACCCACAAGCCCGAATGTCGCACGCACACCTTTCCCTACCCGCTCCTCCTTTGCTGACTCCTCCCCCTCTCCCTCCTGACCCTTCTCCCTTTCAGAGGCCCAATTCCAAATCAAGCCCTGGGCGCTTGTACCGATCTTAGAGAACAGGACAGCGCTGGCTCTATCTCGCCTGTTAAGGCAGAATATTTCACCATGTTGCTCAGACCCATCGTATCCTCTCAGATCTACCCAAGTGCCTGGGGAGGTGGAGGCAGGCAGCAGATATGGAATTGGCTTCTCTCCCTCCTTCTCCCCAATCCCTGTTCTCCCCTCTCACTCTCTCTCCCTCTCCACAGCGGTCATTGTCAACACAGCACCATTCATGCCTAACAGGGGCACCAGGGGTTATCAGTGTGTGTGAGAGTGTGTGTGTGCGGGTGTGTGTGTGTGAGTGAGTGAGTGAGTGCAGGAAATCAAGCTGCAGGAAACGGAGGCAGATCATTCTGTGTAGCCCCTCGGGCTGGAAAGGTTTCAGGCCGTGTGTGCAGAGGGAGAGTGAGTAAGCGAGTGATGACAGAGGAAAAGACAAGCAGGCGTGTGTGTGTGTGTGTGTGTCGAGGAAGAGGAAAGGGGTGAGGGCAATCAACATGAGGTAATAAGGGGAGTATGTGTCCTGCACTTCTGCTGACCCGTTGCGTGTATGTTGCCGGCTCTAACAAGCGAAAAAAAGACGTCCTTTTCACAAAGCCCTCTCTGAAAAGTGACATGTCTGTAAGGAAGCATGCACTGCAACACCCGTACGCCTAGACACACTATACAGAGAAAATATATCCAGGTGTGTCGGTGGTGAGGATGGGTGGTTGTGTGTGTATGTGGAAGCCTATTTGTCAGGCACCATTCCGCAGCAAATTCTTCAATGGGTAGAAAGGTGGAGGGGAGAAGAGGGGGGGGGGAGAGAGGGAGGGAGTGAATAAAAGAGAGGAAGGAAAAGATGCTCTGAAGGTAGACACGAGCCGAAAACTGGATTACAGCGACGGCGGGGGCCGACCCCGTGAAGTACCACGTCTTTCACCCAGCGTGCCTCCGCAAACTTTACAATCCTCTGTGTCTCGCTGAGCTCCCTCTGGGCTTCTGCAAAATGCCGGCCGTGTCTCTCCCAGCACACTCTCCTCTACCTCCGCACCATCACAGGTGCTCCTCAAATGCCGCCCCTGTCTCCCGGCACACTCTCCTCTACCTCCACACCATCACATGTGCTCCTCTTGAACACACACACAGGGTTTTTGTCACATTCACAGCAGGCTGTTCAGTTATGATCCCATCTCGCCTCTCCCAGGTGACTTTTTCCCTCACTCTCAAGATGCACGTGTGCCTGCAAACTCAGGATGAGACACAATTACCCCCCTCCCCCCCCATGTCCAGGGATTAATGGTAGATCCCTAAATAAGGCAGGATGCAGAGATGGTGAGACGGAGGGGGCTAAGTGGTGATGGAGGGGGGTGGACCGGCTCTGCAGTCGCAGACACTTACCTTTTTGTTGTTTTCTTTAATATCCTGAGGATTGAGAGCCTTGTAGTCTCTGGATGAACAGCAGGGAAGGTAGGAGGGAGGGGGGGGGGAGAGCGAAAGAGTGCTTTTAGATATGCAACACATGTAATGGCATTAGAACTGGAACATGCAATTTCACAGCGGCGCAATCAACCAAACTAATAGAGTGGAAAATCGCACACAATCACAAGCACATAGTGTGCAAGGAGACGCGTGCGCGCGCACAGCATGGCTTCCACACGGTGCTTTGATGATTTATCTCCGTCTCTCTCTTTCACACACACACCCACCTCATAAATCACAAGTTAAGTGTGTGTGTATCTCTCACATGTAGTCGTGTCTGAAGTGGTGCAGCAACGCGCAGAAGGCCAAGCCGTTCCTCCAGGAGGTGGTGAAGTTGGTGATCTTCACCCCGCGGTAGTTCTTGGTGACCTCGCGGCACCAGGCGAGCAGCGATTGGCTGGCGTTGGGCTTGCCGCCAAGCACCGGGCTGGGGATGGGGCTGGGCTGGAGACAGAGAGGGAGGGAGGGGGAAAGGTTCAAGTTCTCTATCCGGAAGGAACTTTGTATCCTGTGTGAATACGCAACCGTTATACGTCGCCCCGCTGCTACCGTGCAAATTTGATGCGCGGCGCACATTGGCAATGCTGAGCGCTGCTTTTTTTTCGGACGCGGCTGAACTGAGAGAGGGAGAGAGAGAGATGAACTGAGACATGGAGAGAGAGAGATGAACTGAGAGAGGGAGAGAGAGAGATGAACTGAGAGGGAGAAAGAGATGAACTGAGAGGGAGAGAGATGAACTGAGAGAGGGAGAGAGAGATGAACTGAGAGAGGGAGAGAGAGAGATGAACTGAGAGAGGGAGAGAGAGATGAACTGAGAGAGGGAGAGAGAGAGAGAGAGAGAGAGAGAGAGAGAGAGATGAAATGAAAGAGTCACTGAGTTGTTGGTGCTCACTCAATTAATCCTCCTGTTTTTACTCTGATCAAAACATCGCTCCTCATTTCTCCCATCCAATTAGCTTCGAGTGTGTCAAGCATATTGAGACACTATGGGGTCTCACACACACACACACACACACTAATGAGGGGGTCACACTCAAAGCTGCGTAAGACCGTGGATAATGTAAACATCTTATTAATTTGCTCCGCCTTTGAAGTCTTATCTGAGGTCCGGGCTTTAGCCAATGGGAGCGTCTCGGAGCCTAGCCTCCAAATCCCACAAATCCACGGCAGCATGGCGCCGTGCGTCCGTCTCGACGGCACCAGTGGCATTCAGACTGGAGCAAATCTGGTTACATGGGGCTGGACACAAGATTATTTCCAACTGTTTGGAGGAGTGATTGGACGGTCGGTTTTGGAACGCCGCCGCCCTTTTGAAGCGCCGCCCCGGACAGAGCGTGACCCCTCGTGACCTTCTGGTCCGGAGGGGCTCCCCCGTAACCCCGGGAGAGGAGGGGGGAGACCGTGACATCGTGAACGCCACAGTGGGCCGGTTCATCGTACGGGTCTGAGGCCTCGCTAGGACGCGCAGTGCTCGAGGACGGGGTTTGCAGAAAAGTGTGTGTGTGTGTGTGTGCCTAGCAGAAAGCAGAGAGAGTGTGCTGTGTTTATGACTGGTTGAGCGGCAGGGTAGTAGCAAGCAGCAGGACGTCAGGCTGTGTGGTGACCGGCCTGCAGTGGCCGAACAATGCCCTCCGTTGGACAGTCTGAGCTACTGCAGGAGAGCGGGGGCAAGCGAGGGGCGCCGCGGACGAGCGAGAGGGTGGGGAGGATCCCGGGGTGGTAATGGGCCTTTTAAAGGGAGCGCTGGTGTGAACAGACAAACCTACTGGTGTACACCTGTTGCTGCGTGTGTGAATATGTGTGTGTGTGTGTATATATATTTGTGTGTGTATATATATATGTGTGTGTATATGTGTGTATATGTGTGTGTGTGTGAGTGTATATGTGTGTGTGTATTTGTTTGTGTGTGCGCGCGCGCAGACACGGACGCACACCAAACACTACCCAAACAGACTAAAGTGACTACAAGACATTCAGATGAGGATCTCCAACCCATCCCACTGTCACAGCAGGCTGCTGGTGCGTTTGCGTACACACACCCTTCAGGAAACACTGGCGTGTCCGTGCGGTAGTTGTCAGTGTAAATGTTAGTTGTCAGTGTAAATGTTAGTTGTCAGTGTAAACGTTAGTGTAAATCTTAGTGAGCCTCAAGCTGGATCTCAAACCTAGAGTCTAGAGAGTTACACAACATTTGTTGTCTGATAGCAACTCATAACCTTTAGGTGTGTGTGTGTGTGTGTAAGAGTTAACGTGACATTGTTTGAGTGAGGTGATGTGTGTGTGTGTGTGTGTGTGTGTGTGAGTGAGTTAGCGTGAGATTGTTTGAGTGAGGGGATGTGTGTATGTGTGTGTGTGTGTGTAAGAGTTAACGTGACATTGTTTGAGTGAGGTGATGTGTGTGTGTGTGTGTGTGTGTGTAAGAGTTAACGTGACATTGTTTGAGTGAGGTGATGTGTGTGTGTGTGTGTGTGTGAGAGTTAGCGTGAGATTGTTTGAGTGAGGGGATGTGTGTGTGTGTGTGTGAGAGTTAGCGTGAGATTGTTTGAGTGAGGGTGATGTGTGTGTGTGTGTGTGAGAGTTAGCGTGAGATTGTTTGAGTGAGGGGATGTGTGTGTGTGTGTGTGTGTGTCCCTCCGGCGCTCTCAGGGTGACGCAGACAGACCTTGAGGGGACGACACTTGACATTTCCAGCTCGTCTTTAAAGAGGACCTTAACCTTTCCCCACATCTTCCCCAGACACGTTTAGGCGCCCTAAATAATGCCTGTTACCCCCCCCCCTCCCCCCTCCCTCCCAAACAAAATAACAAAAACAAAGAGCGACAGATCCATCTGAGAGGGTGATGTGGGGAGATTGGCAAGTCTGAAGGAGCTCTTGATTTCTATAGCGATCTTTTAATACCATAAATCTATTCCATAAGGGTGATCGTGGGCGGGCTTAATGTCATCGCGTGCGTGTACACGGGGCACACGTTCTATTCTGAATCACTGTAATTGAAAGTCCCTCAGAAACAATGAGGGGTATGGGGGGGGGAAAACATGAATGAAAATGACTGGGGTAGAGTTAAAACACACATACACCATACACACCACACACACACACCAGACACACATACACACACTAGACACACACACCACACACACACACACACACACACACACAGACACACACTCAAGCACTCAGTCCACGTCCGGGCTCTCCCTCTGCCAGTGAGTCATGTTGTCTTCCTCGGGGCCACATCTCTTTCTGCTCTCAAGTGATGGTAAAAGTAGCTGTCTAATTTCAGCCCCATAATTACCTGGGATTAGAGACCAGGTGCTATTAAAGCAATTAGAGCCCCAACACACTCCAGCGCCAGAGCCCCGGCACTCTAACCAACCCACAGCCAGCCCAGTGGAACACACACACACACAAAACGCAAGCACGCACACTCGCAGGCGCATACACACTCCCATACATTGACAATGATCCAAAAGTGAACGTGTCAACAGATACACGCGTGTAGATACCCACCACACACACACACAGACACACACACCATTGGCATTTCACTGCAGCGACAGAAACCCCCCGAAACTGTGTGTGTTGAATCGTCCTCGACTGTGTGCCCAGATTAGTCCATTATATCCCAGCGAGATAAAAGGTACACAAAAGGCATCAACTCACAAAAATGTATATTCATAAATCCAGAAAAATGCACGTCTCTCTCCTCGCAACCAAATAGGGTTTCCAAGAGACAAACACGGGGACATTTTATGAGGAGCAACAGACTCGCCCCGACTTATCTTACGGTTCGCTGTCTCGCCCCAAGCCCTCTCTCTGTGTGTGTGTGTGTGTGTGTGTGTGTGTGTGTGTGTGTGTGTGTGTGTGTGTGTGTGACACAGCCATGTAGCCAGTGAACCTCGGGGGTAGGATTAATGGACAACCTCCGCCTCGACCCACAAACATTCCATATTAAAAAAATGAAAAAAGGCAACCTTCATTACTATCAGTCGCACATAGCCGACACCCCGCCCCCCTCTTACACCTCCATTATAAACAACCCTTACAGCGTTGGCCAACCCACTGACGAGAAAAACACAACCCAGAGACAAGAGATTCCATTATTTCCTCTGCCTCTGTGTCAACAACATATCTGGCAGGGCTAAAGAGAAAGGGGGTGAGAAAGTATGAGAAAGAGAGGAGAAAGAGAGAAGAAAGAGAGAATTAGAGAGAGAAAGAGAGGAGAAAGAGAGGAGAAAGAGGAGAAAGAGAGAGAAAGAGAGGAAAGAGAGGAAAGAGAGAAGAAGAGAAGAGAGAAGAAAGAGAGAGAGGAGAAAGAGAGGGGGACTAACATGAAGCAGACAGTTTGATGTCCTTCCTTCAACACTGATCTGAGGTGGTGCGGTAGGAATGGAATCGGTCGAAAACGGGCCCACAACTTCAGTGGCAGGCAGGATGAGGCTCTACTCTGGAATCAGGGAGGTTTGTGCCCAAGTGCCCGTGTCCGTACTGACTGGATGTGTTTCCTTACAGCCTGGAGACGAGGTCGTATCTCCCCCCAAAAGGCATGAAATAGTTCTGTATGGCCTGAAGAATATGCAAGCGCACTTCAAATCCACAATATGCTGGACTTTGTGCATCACCATGCAAGGACCGTATCTCCACGTGACTTCAGCTAGCCCTCTCAGTGTCTTGAGGAAGATACAAGTCAAACGCTTTAAGCACCGGCTCCGGTCTCTCACTCGGGGGCGAACGCATGAATGAGAACTTAACTGGGCTCGGACGAATCACACAAAACCACAACTCTGTGGAGGGAACAGAACAGAACAGAGCCTCGCGTCTCTCCTCCAATCTCACTTTCATGTCTTCAAAAGGGGCCGTCAGACTGTCAGATTTGAGGAGGTGTTGAATCTCTTACTCTTTAAAACTTGTAATCCGCTCAGGGAGCCTCGGGCGAAACCCCCCCCCACCCCCACCCCCACCCCTCCCGAACACACGCATGCGAGACTGCACGCACACACATCGACAGGGCGCCTTTCACATGTTTTTGTTTGTGGAGGTGTCACACGTGTACAACCGTATAGAGTGGTCACACACACACACACACCCCTGCACACAAACACAAGAGCCACAGACAGAGACAGCAGTTGAACAGGACCGTCTTCAAGCCCGGACAAGCCTCACCGCATTGTTCGACCCAATAGCTTCGGGCTACGCACGCACGCAACTATTTTTGTCTTTCCCCCCTCGTGACGGGTGTCGTGGTAACCGTGTCACGGGGAAAAGCACGTGGGCCAGTGGTACCCGACACTCCTTTAAAGCCTTCAGGAGTGTTGTGTTGCGCTAACGACCACCACGTTAAAACCCATTGTAACAGCCACTCTTCAGCTACACAGAGCAGCAGCAGCAGGCCCACGCTGATGGGATGAGAACATCTCGATGAACCCACTGGGAAAGGGTCACGTCAGGTTTCTGCATCGGTCGGATCGAGGGGGGCCTCCCTACGGAACCTTCTAGTCTGGTTGTCCCACAGGTAGGTGTGCCATGCCAGTCGCCTGGCAGAGTTCAGTGGGTTTAGCGTGCGTTCGCATTCCGAGACGGAGTGGACGGGGCGCTCTCTCTCGCAGTGCCGTCCGATTGGGTTTTCCCGACCCCTTCCCCCGAAACACTCAATTATTTAATTGCGCCTTCAATCTAAAACGAGTCATTTGACTAATCGGTGCTTTACTCGCTCCGACGTCCTCAAATGTCAGAAGAACGGGAAGAGAGAGAGGGTGTTGTCCAAGGGTCGTCTCGTCATCTTACCCAGGAAAATCATGCCTTCGGATTTCAAGCAAGTGAGGGTGGGGGGGGGGATGGGGGTGAGCATGAGAAAGTCCAATCAAAAGTTCAATTATGTAAATGGAGAAGTGGAGTGGTGGGAACAATGGCGGCGAGGGGGGGCGAGAGACAAAAGGCTGGAACCGGAGAGGAGAGCGAGTGTACCGTGGAGAATGCACATTAACATACAAAGGAAATATCGCATTACTGTTGTAATCACGTCGGAGGAGAAGCCCTTTTCCAAGGAGTTTTTAGTGTGAGTGTGTGTGTGTGTGTGTGTGTGTGTGTGTAGTGTGTGTTATGAGTGCGTAAGAGCGTGTCTGGGAGGGAAGTCATGAGAGTGTGTGTGCGGCGTGTAAGATTGCGTTCCGATCAGAGGCCATGGCAAACTGATTGTGTTCACCCAGGGAGGAGGGACAGACCCAAGTTATAACCTGAGTCTAGCAAAGTTATTGGTTTAGCATAACCTGCTGTGAATCTGAAGGCATTGGATAGGCATAAGAAACATCTCTAGAATAAAGCCATGTTCCGCTTTTTATTTGGGTGCATCATGGACAAAGTAACATATTGTTTCACTGAGGTGTAAGACTGGTACTAGCGCTAGTGTGTGTGGGTGTGTGAGAGAGAGAGCGAGAAGGAGCGAGAGCGAGAGAGGGAAAGAGAGCGAGAGCGAACTACAGGAAATGCATATCCCATGTAGAACAGCGCCTTCTGGCCAAGTAAGCGAACCTCACGGCGTTTGGCTCCTCAGACGTAATATGCTAAATCTGAAACCAGTATCATTTTACCCAACACAAGCCTGCTCCACAGGCGTAGCCATGCAAAACAGCACAAATGGGATGTGGGGGGGCTTTCAGAACTTTCTTTCTCTGCGACACCAAATAAAATCTGAAATAAAATTTGGAGGAGGCAAAGACAAAGGGCTGTGTGTGCCAGTGTGCTGCGCTCGCTCTGTGAACATGTAGCACAGGCCGTAATGCCATGTAAGCTCTGACTTTAGCTTGTCAGAGAGGAGGTGGCAGCATTACCCACACTCACGCCTGTGCAAATTAGCTTTGGCTGCAAAAAAAAAGGCAGAAGGGGAGTGGGATGTGTGAGTGTGTGTGTATGTGAGAGTGTGTGTGTGTGTGTGTTTGGCAACACGGAGGTTGGAATCCTGTTAGGACAAAAACCACCACCAGCAGCAGCAGCAGCAGCAGCGGCTCCACCTTCACCGTACAAAACGAGGAAAACACGGCGTCTTCTCGCCTTTTAACACACACAAAAAAAGGAACCTCACGCTGGGTTTTGGAGAACGTCTCCACTGGGATCCAGAACCTCCCTCTGGGCCCTCCAGCTTCCATCTCCTCTTTACCATGCCTCTCGTCACACGCACACGCACACGCACACGCACACGCACACCTCCCCTCGTAAATCTATAGCGCATTAATCTCCTTTAACTGCAGTCTTCCAACAAACAAATTAGGGGTGCGGAGGGTTCAGTGATGGGGCCCTGGATAACGCCGGCGTTTTATCCACTTATCTAAGGCTGCTGCGGGAGAAAACTCATTAAGGGCCGACTACTGGAATTATATGCTCGGCAGGTAAAGAGGACGGGAGCGAGGAGGGCCTCCGACCACCCCCCCCCCAACTCCCCCCCCCCAACTCCCCGTCGACCGCCATTGTTTGGCGTGGCGCGGACTTACCTATGTGATGGGGGGGGGGCGATAGCGCAGAAGCCAATTATAATGAACATAATTACAAAGTCACCCCTGGTGACGGCGGGTGCCTGATCAGAATACGCGTGCATCATCAGAGAGGGTTCAGGAGGAGGAGGTGCATCATCAGAGAGGGTTCAGGAGGAGGAGGTGCATCATCAGAGAGGGTTCAGGAGGAGGAGGTGCATCATCAGAGAGGGTTCAGGAGGAGGAGGTGCATCATCAGAGAGGGTTCAGGAGGAGAAGGTGCATCATCAGAGAGGGTTCAGGAGGAGGAGGTGCATCATCAGAGAGGGTTCAGGAGGAGGAGGTGCATCATCAGAGAGGGTTCAGGAGGAGGAGGTGCATCATCAGAGAGGGTTCAGGAGGAGGAGGTGCAGGGAGAGGCGTCCTGCTGGGATGCTGCATGTTACCAGGTTAGGATGGGGGGGGTGACAGAGTGACCTCATTCAGTCACACATTTAAGTGCATTAGAGTACATACTTTTATCCGTCTACGATTCTGTTGGTTTGAGAGTATCATTGGCTGCATGATCTCCAGGGTTGCCTGATCAGCAGACGTAAAACATGTGTTGTGTGTGGGGAGGAGTTACGTCCTGATAACACAGCATTCCTCCATCCGCTAGATCTCCAACTTGTTCTGTGACGACACAAAAGATTACGGGCGAATCGCATGTCTCTGTCTTACCCCTACCCCCCCCCTTACCCCTTCCCCTTAGTTTTGCGCGTTCACGTGAGAGTAAGGGCTATCCCAAGTCTCGTTTTGATCGAGGGGTAGGGCTAAGGGGAAGGGATAGAGTAGCTTAAGAAGCCATGAGGGGAGCTTGTCAGAGGACAACAGGACCAAGCTGTTTGATATGGGGGTGAACACACACACCTGAATGCCGGCACAGTCCCCTCTCCTGAAGAGGGACAGCAGAGAGGAGCGGGGGGAGGGAGGGGGGGGCTTCATAACGAGGTCATTAAAGCCTTATCATTCTTCCTCTCTTTCTCCCTCTCCCATCCACACACACCGCACCTCATTTGACGGACAAATCACTCAGACTAATTTGTGCCGGGGTTTTGCCGTCGTCGCCGTGGAGGTGGAGGGGTGATTGGGATAATTTAATTAAAATGTGACAGTTGCCACTTCAGGTTGGGGGAGGGGGAGTTCAGATTTTGAAGGGGTGTGTGTTTGCTTAGGGCAGTCCCAGCATAATAGGGCTCGGGCGGTGGTATTGATTGGTGGGTGGCCTTAGAAGGACCCGACCCCAACCTCCTTCAACCCACCAAACCAAGAGTTTAACCCCCCTCATTCAAACACACACACACACACACACACACACACATACACACAGGTATGAGCGGGCTGTGGAAGATTAGGACCAGATTAAGCTAAAGTTACTCCATCCGTCCGCCATGTCATTCAAACCCCTCAACTGCCTGGCCGGTGTGTACAGGGCACGAGAGAGGGTGGGTGTGGGCTTTCTCCACAAAGCACCTTACTGACCATCATCATAAACCCCATTCGTCTGGCATACTCTCTCCAAGCGACTCTCATAGCAAATCCCTTCCAGCTAGACATCAAACATCGAAGGATTAGCAATCCCCCCCACCCGCCTTAAATTAGCGTCCGGGTAAACCTCCCTTTTTTAGGGTTTTTTAAGAGTACAACTTGATTTGTTTTCATTTTGCTCTCTTGATTTTTGGGACTTGGTATCTCTCTGACGCTCTCCGTCTCTGTCCGCGTCTCTCCTGCTGCTCCAGAACCGTTTGTGAGGTAATCCCCGGCAGATAAAACTAAGGAGGACTTAACCACAGGAAGATTACAAGAGAGGCGCTTTGCAGATGCCTTTTACACCGGTCGGCGTGGGTATTGGAGACAGAACAAGAGCTCTTCCAGTGCTTAACTCATGAACTTAACACGCACCGACTGAGGTGGTGTTGTATAGCGATATTGGCTATTACTGTAACTACATCAAAGTACCTCGTTCAGGGTCGCACCACACACACACACACACACAAACCACACACACACGTATATAAAACACATGTGAAACGGGGACAGTTACACCCAAAGAAAAGGAAGCGTCATATTTGTATCTATGGAAAACCCGCAACCTCAGAAGAAAGATAAAGTCTTTGAGCTTTGTTAAAAACGGATCCCAAAGGGAGGGACTTTGGGCACAACAATGTAGAAACACTTGGACCCACTGGGAAAATGGCAACGTTTAACCTACAGGGAAAGTTCAGAGGAAGAACCAAGACCAGAACCATAAGGACTAGCTGAGTTTCATGTGTAAGACCCACCTGAAAGGACTTCACCTTCAGTATTGACTGACCTTTGTATCTATGGGTCATTTGAGGTCGTATCAACATTTTACCCCAGCAGCTGCAACTACCGACAGTCAAAAGAACCAAGTGAGGGGATCAGCTGTTCTTTGGAGAGAAACACCTTTTAAAAGGTTTCAAAAAGACTTCTGCCAACTTCCTATCTCTGTGGACATTTAAAGAAAGTTGGATCGATGGATTAAGGGAGTGGGGCAGGGCTGTCCAACACTGCCATACCAGTTTCACCACTGGTACACAATATCAGTTCTTGGAACCTGCGCCTGAACCCTTAACTTCAACCCACAGAACTCATAACTTGAACCATGACCCTCTAGGACACCGAGCTGAAAACTTCTGTACGGTAAAAGCAGCATTTTTGTTGCATGGTCATCTTAAAGCAAGAATCCCCCCCTTCGACAGTTGTGCCCTCCAGGGCAGCCCCAGACAAATTGCGACCTGCGGCCTTGAGGATATCTACTCAGGTATGGATCTCCTTCCTCTCTCCCACCAGCTCCAATATCACCAAGCTCCCACAGAACGAGATAGTAACAAAAAATGGAGGAAGAAACATGGAGAGAGGGCCCGCGAGGGGAGTGCTTATTCACCCTACCCCTTAACCCTGAGGATTATTCTTCTAATATTACAGCTTATGGAGAGGCTGAAGGGGCCAATGAGGTGCACGGAGGGACTTCAATGCCCCAGTATCATGTCTCTTAATGGGGAGACTCATGAGGGCCCTGCCCTGCCTGGCCGTTAGCCATACCCATGATCACTAACCTGAACCCCTCGCTGACCTCCACCCACTCCCCATTAAGCAGACACACGTGGGTTTAATGGCTGCTCTACTGTAAATACACTAGACCCTTTTAACGTTGGGTATCAGTGTTGTAGTATAGTCCATGTTACTGAGCGGTTGAGACCGGCTCGGAAACCATTCAAGATAAACTTGAGCTAATCACAATCGCTAAACGCAACTGCCGCTTTGTAGTCAGTTAAGCTGAGTAAACACACAAAAAACAAAAAGTGTTTGAGCTAAGGGAGGGCAGTATGTCTGGAAAGAAGGAACAAGAAGCATATATGGGGAAAGAGGGGGGAGTAGAAATGAAGATGCACAGAGACAAAAAATGTGATCAGGAAGAAGAAAATAAATGAATAAATTACGGAATTAAGCGAAAAGAATAGTGAAAAGAAGAAACGGGAGGACAGAAGAAGTGAAAAGGACAAGGGCAGAGAAGAGGACTGGTGGCAGCGCTATTCTCTCAGGGTCCGTCCCCCCCCAACCTCCAAAAGCACTCCTCCGTCTTCTCATACGAGATCCGCCGACGACACAATGTCAGAACCGCGGGCTTTCACCGCTAACCCCGCTGAAAGCTAATTAAGAAATATCGCAGCCTTCTGCGAACTCAATTAAATAATGTTAATTTATTTTAATTTCAATTTACACACAGGCCGCGCTGCGGAAGGGCCCTGAAAACAAAGACAGGAATGAAAGGAGCACGCTGGCCTTTGCCTCCCCCTGTGTGTGTGCTCTCAGCTCCTCTGAAACTCCATTTAATTTGGCCCCTTTGAATCACAGAATCCTTTTATTGGAGGCAAAAAAAGAAACATACATTTCCTGTTGTTTCACTTTGCCAACTCTTAAGAGCACGAGACGTGTGTGTGTGTGTGTGTGTGTGTGTGTGTGTGTCCTTACTATAAACGAAGTGAGTGCTAGGGCCTCTACTAGAGCGAAATGTCTATGCCTCAAGCTAAAGATCTAGGTTCCAACCCAAAAAGCTCATTCTCAAAAAGCATTTATGTAAATATGAAGAGAATATATAACAAAGAGAGGAAAAACTTTGCGACTCAAACTTTTTTCCCCCCGACGTCGGCGGCCTTCAAACTTCTCCCTCATATGAAAATAAGGCAAATGACACACCAAGCGGAAACTTGATGAAAATCCAAAGATCAGATGCATGTAAGTGTAGAGCATCTTGACTGAAACCGAGGAGGAGGAGATGCGTCAGATGGAGAGAGCAAGTGGAGGAACGGGCGAGGAGGACTAGGGATCACTGGGGGGCAGGGAGGGTGAAATCGCCTCCGGGGGGAGATGGAGTGGATCGGGACAGGCGTACCGTACGACCCCATACCGTGGAAACTTCCTCTGTTCATTTAAATTAATCCTTCAGATGTTTTTTTTCTTCCATCCTTCCATAGATGGATGCAAAACCATAACTCAATGCACCCCGAGAACCTCCCATTTCACACTCTGCGACGACACAGGAAGAGGAGGCTGAGGAAAAACGATACGGGGAGCAGAAATATCAGGAATCAATTATTTTAAGTTCTTCTTCCGGATTGTTATCAGTCCAATGTCCTAAGCATGGTATAAAAGGAGACATCCATATTCCTGACAGGTTTGGTACATGTGGCATTTCTACTCACGCCACTGGCAGACATATCTGTACACAAAAAATGAAATCCTTTAAGCGTAATGGGTAAACGTTGGTTCGAGTGGGATTGCGTATAAGTTTGGCTGGGTTAGAGCCTCTGTCATTGGGATAGCAGTCGAGGTGAGTTAGCAGGTTAGCACCAACCGTCCTACGGCCCATCTAACTGTCGTCCATCATCATTTGGTTTTGCGGAGGGGGTAAAACTTGAACAAAAACAAGAAAGGTTATACTTTTCGCAGACATTTAATGGACAGGTTATGAAGTAGATGCGCCAACGGGCGTGAATGTACCCCCGTCTTCCCAGAGCCCCTCCCTGTCTGCGCCACAGAACCCCTACATGAGTCACGGGAATGGCAGCGGTTCAGATGAGGCTGCAGATCATTGCTATTGGACACGGCGACTTCCCCTGTCTCCAATTGAATGTAAATCGCTTTTGGAAAAGCTCTATATAAATCTAATCCATGATGTCTTATAGGACGTGTAGCTAACTGAATGAAGGCACGCCATGTGTCCTAGATGTCCTGATTTGATACAGTCTGGTGTTGAAGTAGCGGCTGTAATGCAATGACAGGGCGGACAATGTAGCATAAATAAACCATTATTCCAACAATGTCCTTGCCCACTGAATATAGGATTTATGCAAAGACGGGGCGGGGGGAAACAAAAACAGAAATGACTTCAGCTAAGCCTAAGTCAAATTATTCTGTGATCTATTTCAAACCTAACTGATATATGTAAAATGAGACATTGTAATCCTTTTTAGAGGGCAAGACTTGATTTTAACCGACCAGAATTGGATTTTTTCGGAACCTTCGGGCCAAGTTGTAAATGCAAATGTATATGGTGTGGCATTTACTATGTTTCAATTTCAGATTCACATTTCAAGATAAACTCTCCTGTCTTTATCTCGGGCTGACACCCCTCTCATCGCTATCGACAGTGTCAAAATGGAATATATCCACGCAGACACACACAGTTAACAGAGTTGGGAGATGGGGTTAATATAGCAAACCTATATTGGACACGAGGCCTTGGGCGTCCTGTAACCTGCACAAGCAGTGTGTGCACACACACCTAGCTATACTACCTTGACATTTGAAGTGAAATGTGTTGGTGCCTTCTCGACCCAGAGTGGGAATGTCTCCCCCCTCTTAATCCTCTTTGACTTCATATGTTCAGAGGTCATCTCACTGCCAACACATGGGTGTGGGTATGTAGAGAGAGAGAGAAGAGAGAGAGAGAGAGAGAGAGAGAAGAGAGATCGAGAGAGAGAGCGAGAGAGATAGAGAGAGAGAGAGAGAGAGAGAGAGAGAGAGAGAGAGACACGTGTGAGAGAGAGAAATAAAGATGTGGGGCTTAGTGTGAATGGAATAGAAAACTATTCAACACCTCAGTGTGTCAGCAAACCTGGCTCACTTTTTACACCAAATCTCTCCCCAGCATTCTCTCGCATTTTTTTCTTCTTCCTCAGCCGTCCCCCCCCGCCCCCCGCCCCCCGCCCCCCGCCCCCCAAACACACACCACCCTAGCTCCAGAGGCAGTGGGCTGCTTCTGGCGGAGTGCGGCCCACCACAGGCCACTGGCTCTGGGTAATTAAACTGGTTTAGTCCCCCTCACCCATGGTCACACGCAACTGCAGCTGGGTGATAAAGCCACAGTGCCATAATTACATACGGCCACCATTACCGCCCAGCTACACTAAAACAGCCACCCAGCCAGCTGGGGTGGGAAGGTGTTTGGGAATAGGGACGGTGTGTGTGTGTGTTTATATTAGTTTGACGGTGAAAGTATATGGTTCACACATTTGATCTCTGCCTGTGTTGCATTTACGGTATGAGTGTGTGTGTGACTGTGTGCCTGTGTGTGTGTGTTTGTACACATACTGTAGAGGGGTTCGACCCCCTTGTGATCACTGTGCTGGAATTAAGCCCCCAGTGTTTAAGCCCCACATATGCTCACTGCTTCCTGACACACACACACACACACACACACCCCCATAACCCCCCTGCCCCCACCCAATCATTCCTCGCCACTGGGCTGGCTCCTCCTGTGACTGTGTGTGACCAGCACCCATTTAATTACACTCCCCATGATTGACCTAATTTCAATAAATAAATAAATATAGGAACCCACCAACCCCGATAAACAAATACCTATATTCAAATGAGGAGGCTTTACTGAAGCATACAGAGTGGTCGAGGGAGATGGAATTTTAGGGGTGAAAGGGAGCTAATGTAAGGGCCACTGGACACGGACACACAGCGTACAGAATTAAAACAACACGCACACACACCCAAGCAATAATGTGTTGAGATATGAACTCAACAGCAGACACACACACACACGCACCTGTATACAAAAAAATACATCTCAAAGTACCCCCAAAAAGTACAAAAATAAAAAATGTTCTTGGACATAGTTCCCACCAGGTAATCCCTTCTTGGATATCCTCTTACCTTGGGGGAGGAGGAGGCCAGCTCCCTCCCTACCAGGGCTGCCACCGGGATGGGCCCTCCAGGCTGGGCTCTCTGCCTGTCTGCTGGCCCCGTCCTGGGTTTGGGGGCTGGGGCCACAGGGCTGGGGCTGGGTGGCAGGGGGGGCTCGTCTCTTCTGGTTCCCCCCTGCCTCCTGGGAAGGGGAGGGGCCACCGACAGAAGGCAGGACTGGGCTGGAGGTCCTCGGCTCGTAGAACGGGTTGGACCTGGTAGAAGGAGAGGAGAGGGGGGGGGGAGAAAGAGAGGAATTGAGGAGTAGGGGACAGGAGAAGAGATTGAGAGAAAGACGTGGGGAAAGGGGAAGGGTGGTGACGACAGAAGGGTTACAAGACAGTCAGATGTTTGGGAAAAAGTCTTCTCGAGAAGCCTGTGCGGTTGGCCTCACGGACGAAACCAGAGGGCTCATCCGCACGAGGCCGATACGCACGTACACGACACACAATCACGTCTGTGCGTCGGGGAACACAAGACACAGGTGCTGCTGCACCGGGGTCAGCGCTCGGTGACCTCATATCCTCGCCGGCTAGGCAGGACCACTGACAGACGCACACACGGACACAGAGCCCCTTATCTCTACACGGGCCTCGCCTCGGGCCTTAAACAGCGACCATGTCGAGTAACTCACTTAACGCCACACACACAAACCCCTCCCAATGCACACACACACACCTCTCTCTCTATCTCTCTCTTTCCCCCGCGCGCATACACACACACAATGGAGTGAAAGCTTGACTGACTCGGTATCGGACTGAAAGACAAGGTTAGGGCCACTCGGTGTCTATCGGGGCCCCCACAGAGAGAGAGAGAGAGAAGCAGGGGGAAAGAATAGCAAGGCTGGCCTCGCCGGGTCTGGCACTGGTCTTTAGAAACCTCCACCAGCTAAAAGACACACGTGAATGGGGCCAGTCACAACACGAGGGTGCCCTCTTGAACCCTCCTCACAGAGGGAACTCCTCCTGACTCGGAGGGGCGGAGAATACCCAACGCTCAGTGACCCCGTCCGTCCGTCGGACCCTAGAGATGTGCACGGGGTTGTTTTCTTAGTGGGGGCTTCGCGAGACGCGGACGAGCCTCGAAGATGGACCGCGCCGCTCCACCGCCTGGAACGTTCTTTAACCGTGAACTCGACGTTAACAGTTTGACTCGGGCTGCTTGTTGACGTTTCTCACACTATTGCGCCCCAGGAGACCCTGCTAACCTCATCCTGCTACTCCAAAATGGCAGGTTTGACAAACAGTTCATCAACGGTGAGTGGTGATGTAGCGTTTTGGAGGATGACTGAGGGACGTGGGGACAAAGACAAAGACTGTGGAGGGGGGGGGGCGCAAGGTGAAAGAATGCAGACAAACAACAGACTCCTTGTTTCTGTTGAAAGACCTCCCTCAGCACTACACTCATAAAGCCTGGGGTGGGTGGGGGGGTGAGCTACAAGAGTCTCTTAGTTGAGGGTCTCTCCGTTAGGTCCTTAGTTCCTCTAAGGTGCAGCAGCCTGGGTGCCAGTGTATGTCATAGTCAGCCATGAAGCTCATATGCTCACATCCAGGCTAACCTTTCAGTGTTACATATACAGTACAGCAGCGGTCCTATTAGACAAGAGTACAGCGGCAGCCAATCACGTGTCCCTTCACACTCCCCTCACAGGAGCCGACGCACACACTTCACTCCTACTTACTCATCCAGCTCGTCGTCCTCGTTCCGGGACATGTCGGCGTAGAGGTACTTGCTCATGTCCACCGGCCGCACCCCCTTCCTCTGTCTGGGTTTGGGGGGCTCCGGCTCGGGCTGGGGGGTCCTGGTCTGGCTCCTCAAAGGGGTTCCCCGATTGTGTGAGCGCTGGGGTGCACGTGTCGGGCTCGTCAGGGTCATTGAAAGGGTTGGATAGGTCTTCGTCGTAGTAAGATTTGTCCTCCTCTGGCGGTTTAGGAGTGGGCTGGCTGGGGGGGGTCTGGGGGGAAGAGGGGGAGACGTACGTCAGTGCTGTTGAGAAACTATTGTGGCGCACTTATAGCCCTGGCTTTCCAAAACACACGTAGCTTACATTTGGCAAGACCGTTAACTGGGTACACCATTGTTGAGGCTTTTTCTAACAGCTTAACAGGGGTGGCTGGTACATACCTTCCTCATCGGGGTCCCCAAAAGGGTTGAGATGGTTGGGCTCGTGAGGGTCGTCCTCTTGTTCTTCGAAGGGATTGGTGCTCATGGCAGAGGGCGGTTCCTGATCCTCGTCCTCCAGGAAGTTCAACTTGCTAATTAGCTCTGTCGCCACAGTTCCCGGAAATCGTCGACCAAACAAAAAGAAAATGCAGGGAGAGAGAGTGAGCACAACTCATGGAGAAGGGGACTGCAGCGAACATCAAAAGACCCACACAACCACAAGATGAAAAAGGAACCACGATGGATCAAAACACAGAAAAGTAAACTAAATATCTGCACTTTGGAGTGAACCTCGGGTATGAAGTTTGCCGGGGATTCTAGAACGTTCCGGCTTCACCAACGGACTTCTCCCCAGTACTCTCACTGCACGACCCGCTCGGGCTAACTCGGGTGTCCGAAGGAAGCATTCCAAGAAGATTTACAGGATGTTACCGAGTTGCCGTTGGAAACCTCTGGCGTTGCCTTGGGGTTACCATGGAGTTCTTCGTTAGGCAGAAGGAGGCTCATCCTCTTCATCATCAACACTGTGAGAGCTTGAATGCAAGTGTGTGTGTGTGTCCTGTGTGTGTGTGTCCTGTGTGTGTGTGTCCTGTGTGTGTGTGACCATCCAAACAGTCTGTGAAAGCGTAGGACAGAAACTGCCAAATCCGTGTGTGTCGCTAAACACAACGCGCTGGTCTTCAGTCAGTGTGCTGTGTGCCGCTAAGCGATGTGCCCAGACTGAGCGAGTGTGAGTACGGAGTGGCGATACTATCAGAAGCAGCAGAAGTGTTGGAAGGTGATAAAGAGGTGTGTGGCATTTCTCCCCTCCTCGCGTCCAGCACATTCTTATCCATATGAGGCCACCGGTACCATCACGAGTGCCAACTCGGGGGAGTGTGTGTGTGTGCAAACATGCTTTCACTGCTAGAGGTGAAGTGCGACTTTGACTTCTTATAGGTCTACTACTATGATATGCAGCTCCTATACTTAAGACTTGTGCTTGACTATTTCCAGTAGGGTTTCGGTCAAGAGCTGAGGTAACTTGTCATCCTTGACATCCTTTCCCATGCGGAAATGGTCAAAGAAAGAGCTTAGAATCAAATTGACAGAGTGTCACCAAAAGGGTTTTTAGTCAACATCATAGATTGGGTTCACTACAAATGCAGATGTCGAGACATTTAGGTCGGGGGGGGTTCAGGGTTTTGGGGAGACCACGATGGAGGAAAAACAACATAAGGACAGAGAACCACATTCTGGACACAAACCATATTGACTGGGAAAATTGAGATCATACACCAACACAACAGCACGACACTGGAGAGGGAGGGGGGGGGGCATGGAAGGAGAGGGAGGGGGGGGGGAAGAGGGAGTATTAAGAGAGCGTGAAAGATGGATATAGAGAGTAATGGTTTAAGAGAGGGAAAAGGGAGAGAACAAGAGCTATATAGAGAGAGAAGAGAGAACAAGAGAGAGAGGAGTCAGGGGGTGAGGAGGTAAAGAAAAGGGAGAAGGGGGGTGAGGAGGGAAGAAAGGGAGAAGGGGGGTGAGGAGGGAGAGAAAGGGAGAAGGGGGTGAGGAGGGAGAGAGAAAGGGAGAAGGGGGTGAGGAGGGACAGAAAGGGAGAAGGGGGGTGAGGAGGGTAAAGAAAGGGAGAAGGGGGTGAGGAGGTAAAGAAAGGGAGAAGGGGGGTGAGGAGGGACAGAAAGGGAGAAGGGGGTGAGGAGGGACAGAAAGGGAGAAGGGGGGTGAGGAGGTAAAGAAAGGGAGAAGGGGGGTGAGGAGGGACAGAAAGGGAGAAGGGGGTGAGGAGGGACAGAAAGGGAGAAGGGGGGTGAGGAGGGACAGAAAGGGAGAAGGGGGTGAGGAGGAGGTAAAGAAAGGGAGAAGGGGGGAGGAGGTAAAGAAAGGGAGAAGGGGGGTGAGGAGGGACAGAAAGGGAGAAGGGGGTGAGGAGGGACAGAAAGGGAGAAGGGGGTGAGGAGGGACAGAAAGGGAGAAGGGGGTGAGGAGGGAAGAAAGGGAGAAGGGGGTGAGGAGGGTAAAGAAAGGGAGAAGGGGGGTGAGGAGGGACAGAAAGGGAGAAGGGGGGTGAGGAGGGACAGAAAGGGAGAAGGGGGGTGAGGAGGGACAGAAAGGGAGAAGGGGGGGTGAGGAGGGACAGAAAGGGAGAAGGGGGTGAGGAGGAGGGACAGAAAGGGAGAAGGGGGTGAGGAGGTAAAGAAAGGGAGAAGGGGGTGAGGAGGGACAGAAAGGGAGAAGGGGGTGAGGAGGGACAGAAAGGGTGAAGGGGGGTGAGGAGGGACAGAAAGGGAGAAGGGGGTGAGGAGGGAAGAAAGGGAGAAGGGGGTGAGGAGGGACAGAAAGGGAGAAGGGGGTGAGGAGGGACAGAAAGGGAGAAGGGGGTGAGGAGGGACAGAAAGGGTGAAGGGGGTGAGGAGGGACAGAAAGGGAGAAGGGGGTGAGGAGGGACAGAAAGGGAGAAGGGGTGTGAAAGCTCAAAAAAGGACCTTCGGAGGAAGCGGCAGATTTAGCGGGCGCTTTATGTGCTCGCTTTGGGCCGTCATCGAACTCCCCATGAAAGCAGCTGAGGGCATTCAACTGGTTTACAATCTCTGTAAACAAGAAGGCCAAGGAAGGGAGGAAGAGGTAGGAGATGAGCACAGCGAAATAACACCTAAACAGAGTACACACACACACACTTACACAGACGCAACACACACTCCAACGTGTGTGTGTGTGTGTGTCGGTGTGACAGAGCTCACGTGTATACGTCAAGGCATAGAGGCGGTACATACATTTCACGGTGCACGGTTCGATTAGCGTTAGCAATGCTAACGCTAAATAGCCGCGTGCCGAGCGAGCTTGCTAGTTCCTCTAGGTAGCAAGCCTAGTGAGTGAGTTGGTGTGGGGTATAGCGGTATAGCGGTTAGGACACAAAGACACCCCCTAATGCATATGACAAGTCAAGCATTGCTGTAGGAGCCCACTGTATATAGATGAGAAGAAAGGCTGACTTGGGACATGGGGCTTAATGTGAAGAGCCCATGCTTTCTGAAGGTGGATTAAGCAAAGCAGGACACAGCGGGGCCATACATTAGACCCCAGCATGAGGCTCCCTGAGCATGTATGGAACAGAAGCCAGCAACTGTCAACTCTCCACACACGGAGAGGGAGGTGAACACGGGATGCAGGGAGAAATGAGGAAAGCTGACTTAGCATAATTTGACATTAAAGAAGTCAAAATGGAGGGTAAGCTGCAAAAAAAAGTGCTGCCCACAAACGAGACCAAACCCAAATAAAGTAGATAAGAGAAGCTGATGAACTTGGTGCTCCGCATCAGACAATCAGTGCAGCGGCCATTTTCTCGCGGTGAACATGTGACCACAGGATTTCTGTTAGAACTCCATATGAAGGGCAGGAATGTGCAGTTTTAATTTTCATCACATTACAAAAATACATCTTTAAATAACCCCCTGAATGTTTACTTATCAACATTTGACAACCTGAATATCACATAAACACACCTGATTCAAATGAATGGGTCGTTACGTAGTTATGCAGAAGCCTGCTAACGACCATTCATTTGAATCAGGTGTGTTGGAACAGGGACATATCTAAAAGATGCAGGACAGGGGGGTACTTGAGGACCAGGGTTGAGAACCACTGATCTAGAGAATATCTAGTCAATATTTTGAGCATGCAGAGTGAGACTCATGACGAGGCAAGGTCAACATGTTAGTGCCCCCCCAACCTTCCTCAACCACGTCCGACACACCTCCTACCGGGGAGGTCACCAGTCTGTCCAGAATACCCCAACACCTTCACTTCTCTACAACCACTGGAAGGGAAGATCGAACTTGATTCTCCCCATGTGATACATGTGTAGGGAAGCAGAGAGACTGGATCCCTGGGGGATAAGGGAGAGAGTGGTGGTGCAGAGTCCTCACCTGTGATCTTGGCGGCCTTCTCCTCCTGGTTGACCCGGTTCTCCTCGTCCTCGTCGTTCTCCTCTTCAAAGTCGTCCAGGTTGCCGATGTCGGCTTGTTTCATGCTCATCAGGCTGGCCAAGCTCTGCATGTCCTCGTCACTGGGGGGGGACACGTGACATTATTTTTAATGAATGTGTGCGACAAATAAATGCTTTGCTTGGTGATTTCCATCAAAAAGGTGACACCTATTACCACGGCAGGAATGGTGGCCGTTTTGTAGACATGGTAACAGAACACACCTCCACCCCTTTTACATAGGAGAATACCATGCAATTAATGCTGAGGTTCACTGTAAATTGGGAGGGGGGTGATGTCATCCAGCTCATCCTTCTCCCTCCATGTACAGATAAAAGGTTGGCTGAAAACAGTCTTGAAGCCCAGTCAAGAGTTGAGGTAACATATCCCTCCTCCTCCTCCTCCTTCCTCCCCTCGTCCAATCTAACCATTTCATCTCAGTCTCCTACAAGAATGCACTGTTCTTCTCTTTCTTCTGGGTCTCCCTCCGCCCTCCCCCCTCTCCCCCCCACCCTCTCTCTCTCTCTCCATCTTCTTCTTCTGTCTTCTTTCATGTTGTCAGCCCAGACACAGAAGCCTATTTGAACTGACGTGATGGAGTTTGTTTGTGTGTGGCAGACATCATTCCTACTAGGGTTAAGAGGGGTGACACGCTTTCGCTCCAATCACGCACTCCACAACAAAGCCCTCTGTAAACTAGCCAGTGAGTGTGTGTTTGTTTGTGTGATGCTAGTTCATAAAAAGTTAGCTTTATCCAGTTAGAAGCTATCCAGTTTAAGCTTTCATTCAGAGGTGATGAATAGTTTTTGTGGAACATTCTATATGCTATAATGGCAGTGTGTGCTTTCTGTCAAATAGCGTTAATCTCTATGTTCTCACTGCGGCGTCATTTATTGGACCTGTCTTGCACAAGGTGGGCGGTCTTCATATTGTTGTGCAACATACCAAAAGGCTACTGTTCAGAGTTTCCCAAACATCCTAACATAAATGTCCAATATAAAAGCTGGACATTTACTGAGAAGAACGCTCAAAGGAATTGGATTCAAATGCACCGCAGTCAGTAAAAATTATGCAATAGAGAAAACTTGGTTTACGAGAGTGATAGAAATACAACAGAACAGATGAAAAGGAAGAGAGAGAGAGAGACGGAGAGAGAGAAACGGGGAGAGAAAGAGAGAGACGGGGAAAGAGGGAGAGAGAGAGAGAGAGAGAGAGAAAAGGAGAGAAGAGAAGAAAGGAGAGGAAGAATGGAAGGAGATGCAACGCAGGGAGGAAGGTGGGACACCAGGGAGGGAGGGGCAGAGGGAGAGGAAAAGTAACAGATCGTAACGAAGAGGAGGAATGGAAGGAATGCTTGGAATGTCACATGGAGATACACTCGCTACACTTGCTGTGTCACTGAAGCAAAAGAGAGCGGGAGGAGAAAGAAAAGGGGGAAATGAGACACAGACGAGGGATGGAGAACAGAGATGAATTTAAAGATGTAAAGCGTGTGAAGACAAGAGTGTAAGAAGTAGGGTTCGTCCACCCTCCCAGCCTGTAACCTCGGCTTTTTACCTCTGTGCACGGTCTCTCTTTCCCTGCACCCGTTTGATTACAACAAGTCTCTCAAGGTTTCATTTTGACAAAAAAAAATGCATGTCCGTCTCCCTCCGTGGTACCAGTTGCTGGTGCATTCAACCCTTTTTCACCAAACGTTTAGAGGCATGTGATAATGTAATTGTTCGTTGTCCGGGTCGGGGGGGGTGAGTGTGAAGGGGGAGAGAGAGACTCACGTGGCCTTGCCCTCGCGGAGGAAGATGCAGGACAGGGAGAACTGCAGCGTGGCCGACACCACCTTCTTGGACAGGGGCTTGAACTTGAGCTTGACGTCCGTCTGCGTGGGCATGGGGCTGGCGTACTGCTTCATGTTGATGCTGCTGGTCGCCAGGGCTTTCCTCCGGCCCGACGGAGACTCCTGGGGCGAGAGAGACGGAGAGAGAACGGGTGTTAGGGGAAACCCCGCAGGTGACTCCACGCGGCGCGTGTCTGTCTCCCCACACGACCGGAACGGGTCAGCTGACGGAACCTGGGAGGAAATAATCCTGCTAATGGAGATAAACGGTTTGGCTACTCTGTTGTCATCACTTGGAGCCATGATGCCATATTCGAGGGACGGGAAAACGCATCAACTCACAAAAGGTGCTAAATTCAAAGCGACCCAAAGGCACCGAGTCAATTTCATGTAGCCTATCAGAGGGGATGGGGAGGGGGTGGAGGGGGGCTCGCGAATACTTATTCAATCCTTTGAGATGAGGGAGATGTGCTTCGGGGGGGTAGGGGCTAGGGGTTGATTTGGAATTTTGGGCATGTGCCACAGTCTTAGTGAAAAGGATTATGGGATTGCTGAATCGATAGTCTGTATGTCGCTCACAAAGAAAACCAAAAAACGACAAAACAACTGACATTTTGGGGGGGGGATGTTAAATTGCAGGAGCGAAAATAGATCTGCAGCAAAGCCTTGTCAGTGTTTCCAGATAGGGCTACGAAACAGTTGGGCATGTGCACACAGCCTCTCGCTCTCTCTTTTGTCCCCATCCCCAAAAAAGCGATAGGTTTCGTCTTGTGCACCTCTGGGTATTTCTGCGCCTCGCTGTCAGCGAATAGCGGATTTGCTGGCTCGCTGACTGTGTTGATACTGAGCCCGTAACATTTTTGCCTCACCCCCGCCCCGCCCCCCCCCAAACCCCCCTGTTTTCACTATCTCCCTTTTGCCCCCTCTCTCGCTTTCTTGTCCTGTAAGCAAGCCGCATTTCCCAGCCAAATAAGAAATGTGTGCGTGTGTGTGAATGGTGGCCTAGGAACATGTGTTTGTCTGAATCCGGCACAGTGAGACACCACAGAGGATGAGAGGACAAGCAGGGCCTCAACACACTCACCTGGCGTCTGTGAGGGACCAATGGTTACCATGACCGTTTTTATCTCCCCTTTCCCAGTGTGACCTCGACACATCGCCGTATCTTCTCTCTCTGTGTGTGTAAGTGTAAGTTGTGTGTGTATATATATATATATATATATATATATATATGTATATGTATGTGTGTGTGTGTGTGTGTGTGTGTGTGTGCGTACACGTGATCAAGGCTCAGCCTGTGCTCACTTGTCTTCTGATGCTCTCATCCACGTGCTCTAGCCTATTCCACAGTAGCCATGGTCAAATTGGTACGTCGTGGTAACATGGATCCATCTTCCCAACGCACTTGGCCTGGGACAATCACTTTGTGCTACCATGAAAAACTAGCATGGGAGGGGGGGGGGAACTAGCCGCAAAACCCTAAGGACTCAGCCTCTTGTGGGCACAATGCATCACACAGCCAGGTATTGGAGAACCCATATACATCCACACACGGTGAATGAGAGATGAGGAGATAGGAGCTCTTTTACATCTCCTGCCGCCTGATGTCTTCACACAGACACGCTCCCGCTCCGGTGCAGACTCAATAACAGCCTTATCACTGAGGACCATGGGGCATATGCACACACACACACACACCCACACCACACACACAGAGGGCTCCATAATAGTTTATTTTTTTTACACAGTTTTGCAGTGTTTGCACCTGCCGGGCAGTCGGGTGGTCAGCCTCAGTCCTTACAGCTGAACGGTACCCTGACCGAAACACTCACAGCAGATCACCCATACCCAGCTGTGAGTGCTACACAAGGGATGAACACGTGAAGGTATGTCCCCACCCTTACACCCAACGACTGCTCCACCGAGCAAGCCCACCCTCTCCACCTATCCTTCCGTTTCCTCCCTCCCTCCTCTCCTCCCTCCTTCCACCCCATCCCCCATCATCCAAGCCTCCTCAGACGAATGGGGGAAGAAAAGAGAGAAAGAAAAAAGCGTCAGAACAACCACAAGTGCAAGATGTGGCGAGTGGCGTTCGCCTGGCGAGGCCACTTGACATTTCCCGTTGACATTTGAGCCTCGTCGGATCGGTCTGGGAGAGAACGGCGTGCCGTCGGCCCTGAAAAGCACGTTGGATAGAAAGGCAGAAGAAGAAAAAAACACTCTTCTCCTTATCGTTTTCCAGATTACACCAGAGCTATTATACGAAGCTAATAGTGCATGTAGCTACTTTATGAATGAATTTGCCAAATGCATCAAACACTTAAGGAGGGGATTTAGTACCCCAAAAAAAAAGGGGTGGGGTGGCTCTCAAAAAGGAAATACTTAAGGATATGCAAATATGTGAGAGAAAGAAAAACGGTTTAAAACAGATTTGAGTCGGGCGGCAAACAATGAAAATGTGCTCTTTTCCCCAGATGCAGCTTGTCAATCAAGTGTGTGTATGTGTGAGTGTGTGAGTGTGTGTGTGTGTGTGTGTGTGTGTGTGTGTGTGTGTGTGTGTGTGTGCGCGGGCATAAGAGAACGTTGGGGAGGATTAGAGGGACCAGGGTACTGACGATGTGTAAAACGAAAAGAAATGACAATAAGGAAGTTTAATTTGTTACAGAGGCCATGACTATCAATACACACCCCCCTCGGAGCTTTTGGAAACGCTAACTACCTGAGTGTGGAGGGGAAGAGGTGAGAGGAGTGTGTGATAGGAGTGGCTGCATGCTGCCCCCTAGCTGCAGCTCTTCACCACTTCACCTGCAAACTAAGCAGCTGCTATCAGACAAGACAACACCAAAACATACAACATAATGTTTGTACGTGACCCAAGATGAATGTTGGTGCAACTTTGCAGTTTTTTTTTCCCTGTTCAAGTTTGCTAAATACTTATGATACCATAGCATTTTTGCAGGACACACGTGTAAATATAGGGTTTAGGGTACTAGTACGAGCGCACAACCCTGATGCCAGCTGGCCCAGTATTGATCCACAGCTGCTCCCTGGGTGGGGGGGCGGGGGTCAGGGCATGGGGGGTTCCGGGGGGTCCCGCTGTAGCCCGGCTAGCCAAAATGCCAATGGGACGGGGCAGAGGGGAGTGCAGGCGAGGGGGTGGGTGATGGATTAATTAGGCTGAGTGCTGAAGGAGCTGCTTTCAGTACAGGGACCAGGTTAGATCTGGAGTACACACACACACACACACAGGCTACAACATTAGTGAAGGTGTCCACACCCACAATCAGCTAATGGCTTTTAACACATGCCATGTGTCATTTGCTTTCTAATTGTAACAAATGCAATCCATAGTCCCTATTGATTAGGCAGTGTTCACTGAGCAAACACAGGTGACCGAGTTAGAATAAGCCCCTTCTGACACCAACTTACTTTTTAATGGTGAAAACATCCCGCTGACTTGAGATTCATTTAGATCCCAGTCTGTTACACTTCATCAAGACGGTTGGTTCACATATCCGTCACTGTCTTGCTACAGAATGTTGGTTAATGGAAATGCACGAACGCATCAAAAGTCACTTCACAAAATACCCAGCACATTAGGAATGGGCCGGTTACCGGTTTCAAGGTATACCGCGGTTTGACAAAGTCACAGTTTCAATACCACCAATTTTCCGTTATATCGTTACTACGTTATGAGCTAGGGGTTTTATGTAATAGACGGAAAGTTCAGGAATCCCTCAGGGTTTATGCAGCGGAGAAAGTAACCGTCCAGCTGGAACAAGTTGAGAGCGTTAGCGTGTTGAGCACTGGTGAAATAAACTTTTTATAAAACTTGAAAGCCCTGCTACAAAATGTATACAAAAATTAGGCCCTACATTTAGCTGGTTTCACATATATACTTTTATTTATTCTTCTTCCACCGTCTGTGTGTGTATAACTTCAATTAAAACAGTAATTATGTATTGTTCTTTTTAGAATTGAACTATTCAACTTGACATGTTTACTGCTGTTCCAAAAAATTATATGTTGCTTAAAAATAAAATATTGTGTTCAACAAAAATATTTTTGAGCTGTAATCGCAATACCGTGATAACCTTGAGAAAAAAAGACCATGGTATCATACCGTGAAAATCTGATAGCGGCCCAGGCCTACAGGACATTTAAACCAAATACTTTCATAATTTTGTACTCCCTCCCTCCCATACTCCCCCTCCCTTCCTTCCTCCCCTCAACCAATGTTTACAGTCGCCAAGGATGTGCAAATAAACAAACAGAGCCAGATCCCTCCATCCGTGTGTCACACCACATGCAGAGAGAGTGGCTGGGGACAGGACAGGGAGGGAGGAGTGTACAGGTACAGGTAAACACCTGACCTCGCCATGGGGACAAGTCGTCTACGACCCATCCCTCTCACTCCAACGAGGCGTCAAGAAGCTCACAGACCCAATAGGGAACATTTCCCATTCAAAGTGTTTTTTTTCTGCAATAGAAATTCAAACAGCCATAACACATCAGAGAGGATATGTTCAAGTCAAATGTAACCGTAAATGAATAAATGTAAACCGTAAAGCCAGAAAATACATTATAGAGGTCTGTCACTACCACACTGTGACAATCTGATCATCTTGCAAATTCAAGGCTATGGGCCTCGAGGACTGGTCTGATAGAGACGTCCAATAAAATCCACATCTGGCTTTGAATTCTTACACAATGGCCTGATTTCTCTGTCCATTCAGCTTCCCTCAATGACTGATGAGGTGGTGCAGTTTATCGCCAAGCCTGCGTTGAATAGGGCATTCTAGACGGGGACACAGATTACACCTTTTATTCATTTGCTATTCATTTGCTTTTATTGCAGGGGGGGGATTTATTCTTATGAGCCAAGATACGACCCTCAAGTGTGTTTGCTTCTGTTTGTGACTGGACACACGCTTTCAGGCATGTGTAAATGACTGGTGCTCCTAATAATAAAATGGTTTACGTGAATGAACAAAAACAAAACACAGAGTTCATAAACAAGTAAAGGAAGCCTTGAGTGCCAAGGGAGCTGGGCTACAATGTTCTAGAATAAGCCCGCTAGCTGAAAGACAGACGTCAAACAATTAGTGGTTCATTGTGCAGATGTGACTTGGTGAGTGTGTGTTTCTGTGTGTGTGTGTGTGTGTGTAACACATCACACCCTCATGTTGGCCAGGAATGTCATTTGTGCAGAGCCTTCTCTGATTGTGGGAGATGAAAGGAGAAGCAGTACAAACCAGGTTGTCCTTAAAAGGCCTAATCCTGGCTGAGAGGGAGGGTGGGGGGGGGGCACCTTTCTCCCCCTCACATTCTTCTATTGCTGACACACACACACACACACATCTAGGGGGGAGGAAACCAATGACCTCCACAGCAAGGTCACAGGTGAGAGAGAGAGTGTGTGTCAATATGAGTTGAATTGCGTGACTTGTGTGCAGTGTTCATAGTTTGTGTGTGTGTGTGTGGTGTGTGTAGGGGGGGGGTGGGGGGGACACACACACACTAGAAACACGATGCGCCAATATTACCACCAATGGAGAAAAGAAAAAAAAACACATCTCCTGCTCGCTCTCTCTCTGGTCTTATCAGTGAGTCCAGGGTGCTTCTCCTCCTCTCCTCTCCTCCTCCGGCCTCTCCAGCGCCCAGCGCCGCCCCTCTCAGACCCCGAGCACACACTTCAGAGAGGGGGCTAATGGGAAAATAAATTACTACCAGCCAAAAAGCCCTGCCACTGCACTTCCAACTGCAGACGAAGGAGGTAAAGGGAGATAGAGGGAGGGCGAGAGGGGGAAAGCGAGGTAGAGAAAGAGGGGAGGGTGAAGAGAGAGCGAAAGATGGCCAAAATGGTCAAGAAACGGAGGGAGGGCACAGAGGAGGAGAGCAGAGAGAGAGAGAGGGGAGGACAAACAGGGTTGAAGAGGGGGGACTGAGAAGGCAGAGATGGGACAGGGGACAGAGAACCAGAGGGGGAGAGAAACGAGGATATGGATCTAGTGGTAAAGAGTGGCCAGGCACAGCTCCTCACACAGAGAGATAAAGCCAGGAAGAGGAATTTTTCATTACTGTTGAGAGTTCACCCCTGGTGGGGAAAAGGGCCAGGTGTTTTACCCCCCCCCCACCCACACTTTCTACAATTTCCTACCACAAGTCGACCTTCTTAAAGGTCCAGTATGGCCAATGGCAACACAGTATCACCAACACACACAAACCTATGATAATACTCTCAGCGATCTGGGATTGATTATTTCCCCTGCACCAGGCACGATATCAGAACCCCGCGTTTACCATGGTAACGGAGCCGGGTCGGGAGGGTTTATCAACAAAGGGAAGGGAGAAGGCGAGCCGCTAAATTGATCCACAGGAGATGGTTTGCCCCAGACTGCTGGTGCTTTCTAATAACTGTAAATTGAGGGCAGTGCTGGTGTAATGGACACCGTGGAAGAGCTGACTGTGCAGTCCTGCAGAGCGGCCGCACACGGCAGACTTTACGTACGTGTGTGTGTGTGTGTGTGTGTGTGTGTGAGAGAGAGAGTACTGTGCACCCTAGGCCAGAGGTTTGGTATACACACTACAGAGCTTGAAGCTCAAAACACCGAAGCCAAACCCTGCCACATTAGAAGCCGACTGTAGATGCGTGATTTAGGAAAGAAGCCCCCCCCCCTCCCCCTTTGAAGCAACCTCCAACTCTATAGCGCTCGAAACATTGACACTTCACTCACTGCGTTCAGCCTTTAAGTCCATGTTTGTTTAAGCATTTTCAAATGTGCCTTAAGATCTGACATGGCTATGATATGGCCTTTAATCCATAACAAGGAGGGAGATTTACTACGCTGGTGTGTGTGTGAGTGTGAGTGTGTGTGTGTGTGTGTGTGTGTTAAGATTGATACTGACAAAGAACAATTGCTCGCTAAGAGTCTCTCACCGCTCTACATCACAAAGGTGTATACACTTGGAGCTGAAGGAATAATCTGGAGAGACAAAGAGTATTAGAGAGACGATCCCCTGCCTCAGTGGTTCTGATTGTGACCAACTCAAAGAGGAATCTAATATGGATTAAAGAAGGGGGAGATTAGCATAAAAGGGTGACAATGAACACCTACCATGGGGAATTAGTGAGATGAAGAGCTGTGTGTGTGCGTGAGAGAGAAAGAGAGTGAGAGAACGAATGAGTGAAAGAGTGAATGCAACAGTCTGTCCAACCATGGAAAGTACCGGGAGGTGTGAGGTCCAGGTGTCCCCCTCATCAACCTGCTTTCCAGAAATCCAGCCCCATCCAGGTTTGTCTTTTCATCACCATCAGTGTGAGGGGTGTCCGTCCATCCATCTTCACACCCCGAGACACACACACACACACAAACTACATGCTACACACAATGGGAGTTCCTTCACATTCCTCCCTCCCTTTCAGTCTCTGAGCCATTATTGTGCGTGTGACTCATATCCCAAACAGAGACAGTGATGAGTGTTTGGGTATCAGTGTAACTGTCAGTGAGCAGCTTACCACAGGAATTAGAGCACATCATAAGACCCTTTTCACTGTCACCTAGCGGAACAGCACCCACAAGACACACACACACAAACTGTGACACACACCTACACACACACCTGTACCCCACAACCCTAAGGGTCATAGAGAGAGAGTTTCATAGTTGGCTGTCCTCCTACACACAGTACACACACACACACTAATGACAGTATATTAAAAGTACTGATACACACTCACTACCAATCACACACACACAGTCACACAAGGTCAGGCTTGTGGATAAACAAGGGGATTTGGTGGCACGGTGTGTTGGGGGCCACAGAGCCTTGTCTCCATCACAGGCAGCCATCTTAAGACGCCAGGGGGAAAATAAATAACAGCAAAAGACGATAACAACCGCCTGAATCGCACCTCCATTCTCACCCACATTACCTCTAAGCCCCGCCCCCATCGCCTTCTGTAAACGGGCGAAAACAAGAGGGAGGAAGTGAGGGATTAGACCGGAGGCGGAGGACAAGTGAGAGTTGGGCCTGACGACACGCGAGGCGTCGGGGACAAAACACGGGGGTGTGCGGTTGACTTGAGGCGTCTGTTTGGTGGCCGCTACGGTGTCAAGGAGATCACTCGGGGAACCAAAAACCTTTCAAGGAGATTACCTCGTAGCCAATAAGCTGTCAAGGAGATCACTCACAAGTCAATGTGATATCGGTGAGGTCAGACAATAGCCAATAATAGTGGGAGTAAATAATAAATAGAATAAAAGAGAGACATGAGTGTCGGGATACAACAGCAGGTTATAGGCCGTGCTGAGAGGCCGTGCTGACCCCAAGACTAAGAAGGCTTGATGGACAAACAAAAGGAGCCGGCACCATTGTCCTGCCCTCATCATTTTCCATTCCCCTCTTCTTCCTCCTACCTCAAGACCTGTTTTTCTACCTAAAAACCTGATACATCAGACACCACTACTGAGCGCCAGTGTGTGTGTGTGTGTGTGGTGTGTGTGTGTGTGTGTTTCTGGGTCAACCTGAGGACACGACAATGTAACCTGAGGAGGAACAGGGAGTTTTAGCCCAAGACTCGCACGCAATTCGGAGCTCCCCGTTTCATATTGGGATAGGGTTTAGGAGAACATGTTGTAGTCGTCTAAACCCTTAAAATGTGACCCCCGACGAGTCACGGAGGCGCTCATGACCCCACAGTGCATGCTGCCCCACACTGCCAGACAGATTCAAGGCCACACGCCAAGATTAGCACGCATCCCAGGTGACGCTCGTGTTTTGATGTTTGTTTGGGCTTGAGCGCCACGCCATGCAAGGCCAAACAAAGACCGCTTCCGTCCTGTTTGGGGTATCGTCTGTGGAGTCAATTTTGTGTGTGCGGTGCCTTTGTGACTGTGTCGAGTATATGCACACAGGTTCTCCTCGCCACGGATCTCATGACATCTGCCGCGGCGTTGGTCACGACCGGCGCCCAGCGGGGCCTCCGAGGGCTCGCGCAGAGAGGATGAAAGACAAGGTCAGAGTGGGCCACGGAGACAGAGGCCAGACAGACCCATGGACACACACACACACACACACGAGTCCAAAATAAAGAGACTGACGCACCACTGACAAGACAAGGGCGTTAAAGACGAAACAAACAAATAAACCCCAAAGGAGACGACGTCTGGGATCCCAGACTAAACCCAAGCTGAGATGCCTGCGCTGCCGCAGGTCTGTGAGGAGAGGACAACCCACAGAGGGGGAGACGGGGAGATCAGAAGAGATCACGCAAGCCTACACAAAAGTGCAGCACCGTAACGTCTGGTGGCCACACACACACACACACACACACACACATATCTCCACCATCCTGGCAAGGACTCGCTCTCTGTCTGCCAAACTGCTAGCAGCCAGGTACAAAAGGATGGAGGAGGGTTAGGGAAAAATACGAAGTCATTTCAAAAGGTTTTAACCGATCTACGAAAACAAGAGGGGGAACGGCAGAATCAGGTTGAAAAACAACCACAGACGGGGCCCCCCCCCAACACAGCCACAGACATACACACGCTGAGACACAAACACAATGACACACACACACACACCTACACAATAGCCTGCGGTAGAAGCCAGTCAGCAGACTGACCATGTGACAGAGTTGCGCGGTGTGGATTAAGGACCTGTAAGCCTATTAGAGAGGTTTGGACAGGAGGGACCACCCGGCCTCCCCCAGTCACCAACACCGGACCCCCAGCACCAGCCTGCACTCATGTGTACACACACACACACACACACACAATCCTCATTTGAATGGCCAGTATTCCTGCCACCA
Source organism: Mallotus villosus (assembly GCA_903064625.1). Taxonomy (NCBI): domain Eukaryota; kingdom Metazoa; phylum Chordata; class Actinopteri; order Osmeriformes; family Salangidae; genus Mallotus; species Mallotus villosus. The sequence continues at coordinate 57,575 of CAEFZP010002528.1, read as the reverse complement.
AGGCTGCGCATTATCAGGAAACGCATGACTCATTAGCTTCTCCATCCAATTGACGGGCGTGCGCACACCTCTATGTCACCCTCACTAGGCCACGGGCTTACTTCAACCTCGGGGTACTGAGCATTCATCCTGCATGGGCTTTATTGTCCTTGCTCCTGTTTTCATTCCTCTGGTTTCTTACCATTAGTATCAATGGCTTCTTGTTGTGTATTTTGACCACTAACCCTAACAGGCTTACTTAGCAGAGTGTGCGCGTGGTGGGAGGGGGGGATTCTGAGAAGGCTGTGGGGTGATCGAAAGCATCTGTTAACTCCTAAGTGTGATTAATTACAGTCAAATGACTGTGTGTGTGTGTGTCCGGGATGTGGCCAAATCAAAGAAGGGGCTTGTGGGAGGAATCCCACGTATACGAGTTCTGGCCTTTGAGAACCCACGGTAAGAAAGCTACGGAAACAAAAGAAAAGAAAAAGAATAGCCAGAGAAGAACTTTGGAGACACAGGCACGCACACAAACTCAAATTAATCCTAATTTGTCTACCAGGAAAACTTTTGGGATTTCATACTTCATACCAGCTTTTGTCACCTTTGCGTGAATAGCCAGGGACTGAAATAATTGTGTTTTCCTTCCCAGAGGCCCACTCACTGCACACAAGCCAGTGGCCTACGTAATGTGTTCTAGGGGAGAGAGAGAGGTGAAACGCACTGGAGCCACGGGGACAATACTGAGGAGACTGTGTGTGTGTGTGTGTGAGTGTTTATATACAGAACGTGTGTGTGTGTGTGTGTGTGTCAGCGTCTGTGTGTACGTAGGGCAGAGTGATACGGAGTGGAAATGGCCTTAATGGAGTTGGAGGACGTCCACAAAAGCAGGACATCGGCTCATAGAGCGAGAAAGAGTTAGAGGTGGACGAGCGTGCGTGTGTGTGCGTGTGCGTGTGGAGGGGGGAGGGGGTAGGAAAGTGAGCATGATGGATTTCTGTGACCTATGAAAAATCTAAATTCTATTCGATAGACAGAGACTGGGACTACCTCCATGTCAGGCCTGTTTGTGATGTCAAGTGAATGGAGGAGGAGAAGCTGGAGAAGCAGAAAGAGAAGAGGGATCGAGAGAGAGACCTAGGAGTAGTATACTTAACAAGGCATGGCAGGGCTAGTGTGTGTCGGCTCTCACACGACTCAGGCTTTGTAAAAACACACAGAGAATACATATTCACACAAACATTACACCCTTTACACACACACACACACACAAAGAGTCCTGTCGGCACAATGCCGTCAAATATAGCAGTCCAATCTTTTGACCCCTCAATTTGCCCACCTTTGTGATAACGCGGGACCATTTGAAGGAGGGTGAAAAGGACGGGTTGCATGCAATTTAGAGATACTACTGAATAGTCATTTTCAGACGGCTACCTCTCCCTCTTTCTATCCCTCTCTCCCACTCTCTCTCTCTCTCTCCCACCCTCTCTCTCTCTCCCACTCTCCCTCTCTCCCACTCTCTCTCATCCTCTTTTGATTATGCGATTCCTGAGGCCCTGGCAGGCGAACAAATACCCGAGACAAGGTGCCGTTTGACACTCTGCCATTTTCACTGACAAAATACAATCTCGCCAGGGCAATAATTCGACAGGGGGGATTAGCGTCGCGAGAGGTTGGGCCCCAGATTAAGCACCGGCGGAGTCGCGGGTGAATCTTGAATTTCATCATCTTTGCCGCTCGGGCACAATGGCATATTCTTCCCTTTTCTCCCTGGGCTTCTGATGAAGGGTCAGGAGAACTCACCTCTCCTCTTCTCCAGGCGCTGCATTCATTTCACTCCCTTTATGAGCTCGATACCCTCCTTGATGGGTGTGTGGCCTTTTTCCGCACGCGCGTGCGCGTGGGAGAGCACGCACGTGCGCGTGGGAGGGCACTAGCGCAAACGCGCGCCGAGGACACGCAGTCTACTAATTCTGGAAACGCCGTCCCGCTCAACACAACAAAACACACACTAACTGAGAAGACACATTTTTCTTTCGAATGCTCGAGACCGACAGCGGCAATCTCTGTGTACTCACACACAGAGGCCTCCACATTGTTCCTGTGGCATACTGCCCTCTTGTGGCTGGTTCGTGTTATGCATTGGGTTCAATAGGAAAACAAAGTGACAGAGAAAAGGCTTGATAAATGACCTACAATTTACAAACGAGGGAAGGTGGGGAAATGATACCGAATGAAAGCACCTCGTGCCAATAACACTCATTGGGCTGTATCCTACTTTTCCTCTCACTCTGTCATCCCTGTACAGGAAGCATTTCAAATCCTCAACAGCTGGGACTGATTGTGCTCGTCTGCTGGCAGGCCCCCTAGAATAATCCAGAATACCTGGATTCAGATTAAAGCAAAGTACGGGACAACACAGGGACATACTCGACCCCCTGACGGATGAACAGTCAAGAAGGAGAGCGACTGCAAGCGGCGACTGCTGCACGAACAGCGGAACACAGCCTGACAAGGAGGTCAGAGTGTGACTGTGACACACACTGTAATCTGCTGCCAAGTAGGCCAGTCTGGAGGGCTTTGAAGTAAGTCTCACTTGGAGCGCCCTCCCAACCTCTTCACTTTCACTTATTTTCCCATTGTACCCTCTGTTCCCCCTCTCTTTCTCTCTGTTTATCCTGCCCAGTCCTCAACCCTTTCATTTTCGCCCTCTTCCTCCATCACATCTGACTCCCTCCCACGGTTTCTTCACCATAGTACTCTCCGGCTCTCTTCTCCTCTCAGCATTCCCCCCCCCACCCCCACCCCACCCCCTCTCAGCTGAGTGGACGAACGAGGGTGCAGTGTGGCCTCCTCCTCTCCCTCCATTCCTCCTGTCAGGCGCTGGGCATGTCTTTGATCACTCTGTTATTAGAGAGGTATGTACAGACACGGGCGATCCCAGGAATCTGGCTCCCCCCTCTGCCCTCTCCTGACTCGGGCTGCTCTCCCCCCTCTGCTCTTTCCTGACTCGGGCTGCTCTCCCCCCCTCTGCCCTCTCCTGACTCGGGCTGCTCTCCCCCCTCTGCTCTCTCCTGACTCGGGCTGCTCTCCCCCCTCTGCTCTCTCCTGACTCGGGCTGCTCTCCCCCCTCTGCTCTCTCCTGACTCGGGCTGCTCTCCCCCCTCTGCTCTCTCCTGACTCGGGCTGCTCTCCCCCCTCTGCTCTCTCCTGACTCGGGCTGCTCTCCCCCCTCTGCTCTCTCCTGACTCGGGCTGCTCTCCCCCCTCTGCTCTCTCCTGACTCGGGCTGCTCTCCCCCCTCTGCTCTCTCCTGACTCGGGCTGCTCTCCCCCCTCTGCTCTCTCCTGACTCGGGCTGCTCTCCCCCCTCTGCTCTCTCCTGACTCGGGCTGCTCTCCCCCCTCTGCTCTCTCCTGACTCGGGCTGCTCTCCCCCCTCTGCTCTCTCCTGACTCGGGCTGCTCTCCCCCCTCTGCTCTCTCCTGACTCGGGCTGCTCTCCCCCCTCTGCTCTTTCCTGACTCGGGCTGCTCGTTGTTTTCCGTGAACTTGGACTTCCACAGGGAAAGTGTAATGGACACTAAAGGTTTAACAGTGGCTTTTCATCTACAATGTGTTTCAATCGAAGGAAAAGTCAAGGAAATCTAGTCAGAATTTCCACACTGAGAACTATTTATTTGTTCAATTTGTCAACATTTTTATACAGTGGATCTTGCCACAAATTGATGGAATAAGTGTCTGGGGTGAGTGTGGGGAAATTACACTTGCACAGCCAGTTTCCATTTCTACATCAGAGTGGTGTGTGCGTGTGTGTGTGTGTGTGTGTGTGTGTGTGTTCTCCACTGGGGGAACAGATGGGAAGGAGACTCCCAGTTGGCACTGAGCCAGATTTCTGGTGCTGGTGCCCCCCCTCCTCCACCTACCCCACAGGAGACACCCCAGCCAAAAACAGCAAGGGCATCACTCTGCCTCACCTGGACCAGGAGGGAGGTGGAAGTGTGTGAGTGTGTGTGTGAGTGTGTGTTAGCCTCCTCTGCTTTGCAAGTTAGCAAACACACACACACACAGTACACAGTGTACGCCAGTGCTACAATGCCAGTCTTGTGTGCTCTGGGTAGCTGAGCCCAGCTGGGTCCAGACAGCAGGGCAGGAGGCTGGCACCATGCTGCCTCAGGGTGAGGGGTGAAGGGCAGGAGACAGTGGGGCAAAGGACGTGTGTGTGTGTGTGTGTGTGTGTGTGTGTGTGTGTGTGTGTGTGTGTGAGAGAGAGAGAGCGAAAGAAAGAGAGGGAAAGCTATCCATATTAATAAAGGTTGTTAGATCAACACGAGCACGCTGTGTGATGGCAAATCTTAGTATTTGCATAACGGTCCCACTCCTGACACGATCTGCTACTGACTGTGTGCAGTCTCTCATGGAGTTCAGCCCGCCTCACAATCGCTGGCAAAAATGTGAATGTGAGAACAGACACCTCAAGCCAGATGCTCCCACACGTCCTTCAGGTATGAAAGCCTTCGGCAGGGATCTCACTGGCGCACAAGCACAACTGGTTGATACACTGGCTCCAATAACGTTTGAAAAACGTTAAAAGACTTGGGAGCGCTTTGGATTTGTTTATATTTTGTTACATTTCTACATGCCTGAGAGAGAAGATTGAAGATATGAGTGTGGGGAGAAGTGAATGTGTATGTTTAAGTCGAATCTAACCCAAACACAGCCGATTCATTTCTTATACAAAGCCTGACTGACGATGACTCAGAGGTACCGACACTTCACCTCCTTAGGTGAAGTGATTAATCTAATAACAAAGATTAGTAGTTACTATAAATGGCATCATGAGAAAATCACAGGCCTGCTATATTACCAAAATGTAAATACTAAAAGAACAATTTAATTTACACTGAATTCGATTCCTATAAATCAATGGCTACCTGCCACACATACAAATACATATAACTTACTCAGAACAATATTTATTTTTGCCCACAAGCTGTACAGGGTGTATACAAGCTGACTTCAAAAGGTGCCCGTTACAACAGATAATGTTGCCAAAATACACAAAGAGAAACAGTATCACATCCGTGTGCCAAATGCTTTGACCACATGTAATGGGACATTTGAGCCTGTAGGTGGCAGCACTTCCATGGATAATACAGGCGAGTGGAGGAAAGGCAGGTGGAACAGAGGGTTGTACTCACATTCTCGATGACAAATGTCCATTCCTTGTCTTCAAACTCTTCTGCATGAGGGTCCTGACAAGACAAAATGAATCAAATATCCTCAGAATAGGACTTTCGTGAAACAGCAAATGAACACACTCTAGCTGGGCTCTCTTTAGACTTAATTAAAGGGCAGACAGGCTAGATTGATGGGGATCCTCGTGGATGGATGAGAGACTGTGGTGAGTTGACATGAGGAGATGAGGAAGGACAGTAATGGGTGCACGGTGACAGCAGCAGAAGGCACTTTTGTCTGATTGGACTATGACCTTCAGAACGCACGTACACACAGAAACAGACCTACACACACAACCACGAATGCATGCAGAGATGGCAAGCAAACACAAATATATGCGCCCATATTTGGCAGACAGACACATACAAGTTTCTCCTCACCCAAAGAGCTGAAGAATGTCACTTGTATCCTTTGCTGCAACCTCCTCTATGGTGAGGTGAGCTAGGAGCCTCCTCTATGGTGAGGTGAGCTAGGAGCCTCCTCTATGGTGAGGTGAGCTAGGAGCCTCCTCTATGGTGAGGTGAGCTAGGAGCCTCTAAGGTGATGTGAGCTAGGAGCCTCCTGTATGGTTAGGTGAGCTAGGAGCCTCCTCTATGGTGAGGTGAGCTAGGAGCCTCCTCTATGGTGAGGTGAGCTAGGAGCCTCCTCTATGGTGAGGTGAGCTAGGAGCCTCCTGTATGGTGAGGTGAGGTAGGAGCCTCCTCTATGGTGAGGTGAGCTAGGAGCCTCCTCTATGGTGAGGTGAGCTAGGAGCCTCCTCTATGGTGAGGTGAGCTAGGAGCCTCCTCTATGGTGAGGTGAGCTAGGAGCCTCCTCTATGGTGAGGTGAGCTAGGAGCCTCCTCTATGGTGAGGTGAGCTAGGAGCCTCCTCTATGGTGAGGTGAGCTAGGAGCCTCCTCTATGGTGAGGTGAGGTAGGAGCCTCCTCTATGGTGAGGTGAGCTAGGAGCCTCCTCTATGGTGAGGTGAGCTAGGAGCCTCCTCTATGGTTAGGTGAGCTAGGAGCCTCTATGGTGAGGTGAGGTAGGAGCCTCCTCTATGGTGAGGTGAGCTAGGAGCCTCCTCTATGGTGAGGTGAGCTAGGAGCCTCCTCTATGGTGAGGTGAGCTAGGAGCCTCCTCTATGGTGAGGTGAGCTAGGAGCCTCCTGTATGGTTAGGTGAGGTAGGAGCCTCCTCTATGGTGAGGTGAGCTAGGAGCCTCCTCTATGGTGAGGTGAGCTAGGAGCCTCCTCTATGGTGAGGTGAGCTAGGAGCCTCCTCTATGGTGAGGTGAGCTAGGAGCCTCCTCTATGGTGAGGTGAGGTAGGAGCCTCCTCTATGGTGAGGTGAGCTAGGAGCCTTCTCTAAGGTGATGTGAGCTAGGAGCCTCCTGTATGGTTAGGTGAGCTAGGAGCCTCCTGTATGGAGAGGTGAGCTAGGAGCCTCCTCTATGGTGAGGTGAGCTAGGAGCCTCCTGTATGGTGAGGTGAGCTAGGAGCCTCCTGTATGATGAGGTGAGCTAGGAGCCTCCTGTATGATGAGGTGAGCTAGGAGCCTCCTCTATGGTGAGGTGAGGTAGGAGCCTTCTCTAAGGTGATGTGAGCTAGGAGCCTCCTGTATGGTGAGGTGAGCTAGGAGCCTCCTCTATGATGATGTGAGCTAGGAGCCTCCTCTATGATGAGGTGAGCTAGGAGCCTCCTCTATGATGAGGTGAGCTAGGAGCCTCCTCTATGGTTAGGTGGGCTAGGAGCCTCCTCTAAGGTGAGGTGAGCTAGGAGCCTCCTCTAAGGTGAGGTGAGCTAGGAGCCTCCTCTAAGGTGAGGTGAGCTAGGAGCCTCCTCTATGGTGAGGTGAGCTAGGAGCCTCCTCTATGGTGAGGTGAGGTAGGAGCCTCCTCTATGGTGAGGTGAGGTAGGAGCCTCCTCTATGGTGAGGTGAGCTAGGAGCCATGAAGACATGATGGCCCTGCCCTAAAATCCAGCTAGCTGAGCTCAGCATTCTAACCGTAGGAGCACAGAGCTCACGCTGTGCCTGTTGCACGGGGAGCTAACGGGCAAGTACTCCTTCTGTACCCCAGTTTGAGTCACAACCCCTGATAGGCCAGGACAGGCACTGCTGTTTATTGAACGATGCAACTTCAAATGTAACTTTGAATCCGAGCTGAAGTTATAGATTCATGGATAGTGACAAGGTTGAACCACCCGTCTTTCAACAGCTACAACACAAAGTCCCCTAAAATGTGTGTAAAATAAGAGGGATATTCGGTGGAACTTGGTGGCTACGTGCGCAGCATGCAGATGTGGTTGCATTCTGTTCAACTATTTCATGCCTCGCCAAGGAACACATTTTATTACTTCCTTATGTTGAGACATGATATGTCAGCTCATACTGAAAGGATCACATGATCCATGAATTCCAAAACTCTGGCAAGAAGAAAAGGACACCGTAACTTTGCATATTAGAAACGTGACACTTGTCAGTTAGCGTTACACACACAGCGGAGCGTGTGTAACACACCCAGGGCGTCATGTAGCTTGAGTCTGGTGGTGTGGGCTTTACCTTAAACAGCGTGACGGTGATTTCTATGTTTTCCGGTACGGGCCACACCACTACTCCTCTGTACGGGTTCTTGATACCTGGCTGCCAACTGTGAGACTGGACAGGAGAGAAAACAGAGAGAAACAAAACCGTAAACACATCTGCTCAGCTTGCATGCAATCCTGCTTGGTTTTTCCCAAGTCAATGACTAACTGTGGTGTAGAAGATTATGAATTAGATCTTATTATGATCTTTTAGCCATCTCTGAAATGTTATTTCAGGCAGGAAAACTCAGGGAAGATGGTAGTTTGGCATAAATATTCATTGACCCGAGTCCAGACATAGTCTCTGGATAGTTCTGTTTCACAACGGTCTCGGTCTTCATCAGCCATCAGGAGCAGAGAGCAAAACACGTCCATCATGCTCCCTGACAGGTGATGACACCAACATGGTGTTGCTGACCAATGCAAAGCCCCTCAAGTCTCAAGCCCCAGCCTAGCCCATTCAACTCCCCATTCTTATTCTTATAGAAAGTGGAACGTAAATATATGCAGTGGCGTGGCTTCCGTCATGTTTAATGAGAATAGGAACAAGGCTTGGGCAGACAGTGAGTCACACCGAGGAGCAGAACCGGATCGAGCCGGGCCCAGTTTCCTTCATGAACCACCGCAGTGCAGTGGGTTAAAGCCCATTGAGCAAGTAATAATGGCAGCAAACAACTACTACTCAACAAAATGGCCGCTAGCTCTGACCAACCCTCGGAACAATGGGTCCTTCGGGCCAGAAAAGGCCTCGTAACACCGACCTTGGAAGATTTCCTCCGACTCCTCCGCGTCCATACCACCACTAGCTTGTCTGGTTGCCTGTAAAAGATGGGGAGAGCAAGGGCATTAAAAGAAAGTAACGAGATGAAAGGTAAAACAAAGAATAGAAGATGCATTTTAAATCCGCTTGTAGCCTCGTTGGATAGCCATTTCACATTCTGTTCTACCAAATACTGCAGGACAGCCTGTGACTATCCAAACTCCTCTTCAGAAGTTTCAGAAAAGGCATCAGAGAGAGAGAAACATATATCAGTGTCTCCACTGCTCCATCCTCTCTTTACATCAAACATTCCTCCACCTTAACCAGTCCTCTGAAATGTGACATGTGATTTGTGGAAGTACAGTCCAAAAGCCTTCACATAAAACATTTAGTGAGAAAGGTCAAAGCACGCCTCCTGCCATGTGAGGTACGACTTTAAATGAAGTGAGAGACGCGTGAGAATACCAACACACACACACACACACAGTCCAGAGCTGGTGCAGTATGAATTAATGATAAGCTCCAGTCAAGCTCTGGCCTAGTCCCAGTAGACCGATGCAGACACAGCACGGCAGGCGCACACACACACACACACACACACACACACATCTGATGTTTCTGGAGCAAAGACACAGCAGTAGACGTCCCATATTAATAAAGCGATGGAAAAAGAGGGTCATTTCAATAAAGTATACAAAGCAGTGTGTGTGTACACAAAGACACACAACTCAATCAGTTGACATGATGCAGCGGACTCGGCCTTCTTACACACGGAACTCAAATTCAAATATGCAAACGAGGTGGTTTAATTCCTATAAGGATATATCCTTAGGCCTTATCGAACTTCACAAACACTTCTCAAATCAAACTGGCTGTATGAGAAAGACAGGAGCGTGGAGGCATAGGCACATTGTAGCTTCTAACGCACCCTCAGATGCTGTAGGACAACAGGCTAATATCAAACCATGAGGAAAACAAGTGACGTAGTGTCAACCTGCCCCCACCTCTCATATGCAAAGATCTGGAGTTGCTCGACAGGGTCTCAACTTGATGGCTCTCACACCCCATTGTGTAACTTCCTGTAGCATTGCTAGTCATATGTTGATAAGTAAGGGTCAAGAAGTTGTCCGATTGGTTGTTATTGTGTATAAAGGCAGTGTTTCCCCTACCATTATATGGGGCCCAACGGCCTAAATGGCCTTATGTTATTTATCTTATTTACACAACCATCCCGTCGCCCGCCGCTGCCACCCCCAGTTTGGTGAACTAGTTTACCGGTAAGGTAACTTGCTTGTTGGACTCACTGGCTTGTTATGTTAATTTAGCCTATTCAGCCTCCCAGGTATGTTCTTTATGCTATTGTGTAGCTGAATAACTGTTAATGTGTCACGTTAACATACCGGACACCTATTCAGCCTGTTGTTCTGTGTGCTATTGTGTAGTTGAATAAATAGCCTTTCCAGATTAAAATATCTGTTCTTGGTCTGGGATTTTGTGAAATATATTTCTAAATAAATGCGATTTATAGTCCAGAAAATACGGTAACTATAATTTGTATTGGCATTATTTGGTTAATGCTAATACACTGCTCAGTTTCCCATCTTCCTGACCCCGGGGGGGTCAGATGGCTGAGCGGTTAGGGAGTCGGGCTATTAATCAGAAGGTTGTTGGTTCGATTCCCAGCTGTGTCAAATGACGTTGTGTCCTTGGGCAAGGCACTTCACCCTACTTCCCTCGGGGGGAGAATGTCCCTGTACTTACTGTACGTCGCTCTGGATAAGAGCGTCTGCTAAATGACTAAATGTTTAAACCATAGGGGAATTGGTTTTGATTGTTTGGCCAATATTTAACCCCCTACAGTTTATAGGTGTTAAACCGAAGCTAGCAGAAAAGCTTTGGTTAAAAGCTCATCCAGGCCTGTCATTACTGTCATTTGTGTGCATGGTGTAGGCTGTGTGGTTTGTGACAGAGAAAGATGAAGAAATAGAAGATAAAATGTGGGAGGAAAATAAAGTGATAGGAGTTGGGTAAGAGCACATGACTCTCCTCTCCAGTCCTCTTGTGCTGTTACAATGTTTCCTGTTACCCTGAAGCTGTTGTAGGTGTGCCAAATGGTGCCAATGGAACAGTCAAACAACTCAGACATTGCACAAACAGGAGAGAGAGAGAAGTGTGTGTGTGTGTCTTGGGATCTTGGGAGTTATGCGTCATGCAAGGAGTCTTGAAAGAGGGCCTTGGGGTTGAAAGGATACAAATGAGTACGTCTGTAAAACAGAGACAGAAACAAAGCAGAGAGAGTGAAGAAGAAAGAGGGGAGATAATATCAAGAGGACTGATGGGGTGAGGCAGACAGGCAAAAATGGAGGGGCGGGGAGGGGGGGTTAGGGAGCGACAGAAGAGAGACACAACTGAACACTCCTTGTCAGTCTGCAAGGAAAGGCCCCACACAGGGAATCTATTGTCCCACAGCACAGAACGCGTGTCACATCAGAACACACACACAGTCCCCCAGGCTCTGTGCTATGACAAAAATGCAACCCCCCCCCCTCCATCCCCCTCCCTCCCGGTAGTCCATCCAAAACGCCTTGATTGCCACATCAGTCTCGGACACATCTGTGTAGCCGCTCAGTCCCCCATTGTCTTTGTGTGCAAGTTCTGCACACGCGCACACGGTAACATTTCTGTCACACACACAAATCTCTCCCTTCCCTCCCTCTGTCCCTCATCTTTTCACTCAACGCTTCCCCCCCCCCTTTCCAGCTCCAGTCTTTTTCTCTCCTCTCACATTCCTCCCTGACGGCTCGAAGGCTGCCGTTTGACACAGGAGACACATGGGAGTCGTAGGAAGAAACAGCAAAAGCTCTTCTTACCGAGAGAGGGGTGGGGACGGCGAGTGTAACGTAGTACACGAGACAGGTCAGATACCCAAACCGCAGAATGCGGAGAATGGGATGAAGAGGAGCAGTAAGAAAGGACTGTCCCATAAAAGAGAAGCCAGGCATGGCCAAACCAATTCGCAATTTAGTCTGGAACGTCTCCGTTTATTTATGATGATGTACAAGGAGCATTATCAACGGGGTTCACACCAAAAGGCCTCAACACGAAAGGATTGGATAGATGCAACCAATCAGAGCAACAACACATCATCTTGGCTGTTTACGAAAAATGCCTCAACGTCGCTTCTCTGTATAGCATCGTATCAAACCCTTCCCATATTCGATAAACAGTTGTGATTGGCCCAGCACTTTTAAGAACGGGTGGAGAAGAGGAGGGTGGCCAGACTCATCGGCCAGAGCCGCGTTTCCCAGATTCGCTAAGAAGCTCTTAGCGTTCAGAGCTTCTTAACGAATCTGGGGAACGCGGCCCAGAGCAAGTAAAACCATCAACTAGCAGATGTGTCTGGTTACCAGGCTACTGACAGGGCACATACTGATCAGGAGACGTGTGAATGGAACAGCAGTCTGGAGATGCAGACATGAGGAAGGAGCCCAGGGACAGATGTTCACAACCACAGAAGAGGGAGTGTGAAAGTGGGTCAGACACGGAAGGGACAGAGATGGGACCTCTCCCTGGAGCTGATCGTCAGCACCGGAGTAGTTAGTCACACACACCTCAACACTGTAGTTACACATTTACACACATCCAGACCAAATGAGCACACGCACGCACACATCCAGTGGAATCAAAGAAGTCCTGCAAAGCTAAGAGGGTTGGTTGTGTATCTCCGTGTATCTGTCCCGTGTATGTGAGCAGAGAGAGACTGGAAGTGGAGGGCGTGTCAGGATACTGCAGCTCTGTGTTCTCACAGGAAGCACTTGTGATATTATCCTACAGTATGGAGTGCCCCTGCGCAAACCACTTCCTAAAGCCTGTGATCTCCAGCCCCCTCTCTACCTATCCAGTCCTCCTCCCTGCTCTACAGGTCTGTGATGGCCAGAAATGTACTTTACAGTAACTTATGAATGTATTATTTTTTATTTTGATTCTCTACAGTAGGTGCATATAATATTGTGTGTGTGTATGGTGCGCGTGGCGCACCCCCCACGGAAAGGGAGGCTCAGGAAAGGGTCTGAGGTAGAGAGGGGACAAAGGAAGCGGACACAGCATCGTCCTGGTGAAACGTTCATGACTCAAAAAGGGAAAAGGAGCTTCCCTCTCCACCATGCCGACTCGGTCAGCATGTCTGTGCTTTCAGAACGGGAGAGGAAAAAAAGAAAAGAAAATCAGTCTATATGGTGCCACTTGTGTTTGCGTCTTGTGACACAAAACAAAGTCTGTGCTGTTACACTGCAGATTGGCCTTTGAACAGCGCCAGACAGTTACAAACAGAGAGAGAGAGAGAGAGAGAGAGAGAGAGAGAGAGAGAGAGAGAGAGAGATGCTAGACACAGTACAATCTGTGCCTCTGTCGCACCTCTCCTGGTGGTTTCACTGGCGAAGCAATGACATTGTCGTAAGCCAAGCCTTAACTGGCATGTCCAATTTAAAGAGCTACATCCCTTAAAACCTTTTGCGAGAACAGGGACAGTGTGTGTGTGTGTGTGTGTGTGTGTGTGTGTGTGTGTATGTGTGGTGTGTGTGTGTGAGAGTGAGTGAGTGAGTGTGTGTGCACGCGCGCTTGCATGCGTGTCATGAGTTGAACTAACAAACCCTTGACCAGATGATCCAGTGTGTGGACAGACAGTCCCCAGAGAGGGAGAGTGACACAGAGCCAGTTGACACAGAGTGCTCAGATAAAACTGAAGAGTCTTGAGAGGGAGAGTTAAGCACCTCTCTGATGAGCTTGTGTGTATGTGTGTGGTGTGTGTGTGTGTGTGTGTGTGCGTTCTTGCATGGTTAGTCTGCCGAATGGAAGTTGTCTGTGCCCTTTTCTGCTGTGAATGAAACCCTCAACTTCATCTCCCATCACTCCTTAGACCACTCAGGTGTGTGATTCTCCACAACATCAAAGTGTATGAGTGAAATGAACACTAGACGCTGGTGGAGTAAGATGTTTGGCTCTGGTCTACTGAGCCTGTTCCTCCCCATTCTCTCCTCGACCCAGAAGAGGCTGCGGTAATGGAAACGTTCTTTTTATTGAGTTGCAGCGATAAAACCACAGCACTTTATTGCCCCCATTATGACACAGCAAACTACTAGCTAGTCATAAGACTGCAGGATGGGGGGGGGGAGCGAGACAAGGAAAGAAAGAGACTAAGAAAGCTACATGCCATGCACCTATACAAGTCTATACTATGTGTATTGCATTTGTGCATCATTCAATTATTTAGGAACTGTGACAATATCAGTAATAGTAAGCATGCATCAGATGTACTAAAGGTATCAAAATACTGGGACAGATATGTTGGTGGGAATATGATGCTTAGCCTGCGGCACAGTTAGTCAACACAGTCCATTCGTGAATAAGGACAGTGTTAGTTAAGCAAATTCCCCATTAAAAGGTGGCAGAGCAACATTGAATACAATCCACTAATTTAAAATATGTTCCATTTCTACAAAAATACCTCTAACAAAAGCTGTGATTGACAGAGTCAGAATCGAAAGAGTGCTAAAATAGGTAAACATGTACTCGAACGTGTACCGAAGCAACGTGACACCACTGGGGAAACGCTCTGAATGTCTCCTCAGAGATCTGAAATTCCACCCTTATCGTCTGTGTGCAGGGGTGGTGGTCTCGTCGATTCAGGATCTGAATGTGGACTATGCCGCATAGAAAAATACTTGTGGTCAGGCAGCATCAAAGGGATGTTTTCTGCCTCAAAGCTGGTGATTATCTCACAGCATTGCTTCAATACTCATCTACGACTTCATCTCACATTGTGTTGCCAAACATCACATGGGCCATCCGGGCCTGTTGACTGTGTTTACAAGGCTATCCCTTTGTATCGTTGGGTTTCAATATAAGTCGTTTTCAGTTTGTTATTCCATCGAAAAACATTTAACCCCAGCCCTTCCACACTGAGTAACTGCTACCTAATGTTGGCCAAAATCCAATGAAAAGACCACAAACTGAAATATTCATCCTCCAGCAAGATTCCAAGTCTGTCAAGCCTTGTTGGTGCTTGTACAAACACACACACACACACCACACATTACAGCTAACACATTCCAGCTCGATACATGACAACACACACACCATTACCAGAACCCACATGGTGACAGAGCCTATTGCCAACGCCCCAATGTGCATTTGTAGCTAGCGAGTCAGATAGAGGAGGGAGAGGAGGAAGGAGGGATGGTGAAGGGATACACTGAGGTAAAAGCAGCACTCAGCATACAGCCGGCAGCTTACTGTCACTAAACAATAGGACCACAGGCAGGGGAGCTGTTCCAAGAAAGACCTCACTTAAGTGTCAGAGGCCTGTGTGTGTGTGTGTGTGTGTGTGTGTGGTGTGTGTGTGTGTGTGTGTGTGTGTGTGTGAGTGTGTGTGTGAGAGAGAGAGGCAAAGAGCTTTGAGGCTCTGTGTCTAAGATTTGTAAGGGCTATAGGATGGATGGAGAGACTGCTAAATGATCAGTACAGCGTCTCCAGAGGAGTGGACCAATCCACTCTCTTACAGCAGCATACAGAGACCCAGAGAAACACCACTAGCTGCTGGATTCCCCTGACATCCCCTCCACCTCACAAACATCTGAAGAAAAACTGGGAGATACGGGTGGAGGAGAGAGAACGAGGAGGCAGAGACAGCAGGTGTTCAGTACAACTGTCAGAATCTGCAAGGCTTGGGTTTTAAATAACCAGAAAGAGAGGGGAACGGAATAAGAGAAGGGGAAGGAGAAAAAGAGGGAAAGAGAGAGAGAGACAGAGAGATAATGATATAGTGCCAGGAAGCTCTCTCCAGGACGACAGCAGCAGGCAAAGTGCGGGGAAACAATTACAGGATCGGAGAGAGGGAGGCATGGCATGGAAACGATGAGAGAAGGAAAGCGAGAGAGGAGATCACCACTGCACAGCAACAGCATTGGTGAAGAATCTTCCGGTGGCTGACTCCACGTCCAGGCCTCAGAGCAAGGAACAAGGCATGAGCTGTGAGGAACAGGGCATGTGAGAGGTTAACAGCCCAGGGACAAACTCTCTGACACAGGATGTAACAGTGAATGATCCACTTGGCACATGGGTAAGGTAACTCTCTCTCCACTCAATAGCCGTTAGAAAGGGCAAAGTTCAAACGGTAACATCTGGAAGGTGAGCGAATGGTCAGAGGTTGATCTCGGTCAGATTGATGAAGACCAGCCCCAGTATGAACACGCATGCATAAACAGACACGTATAAACACTTTCAAGTACACACATTGCGTCTTGTGACACAAAACAAAGTCTTTGCTGTTACACTGCAGATTGGCCTTTGAGCAGCGCCAGACAGTTACAAACACACAGTGAGAGAGAGCGAGAGAGAGAGAGAGAGAGAGAGAGAGATGCTAGACACAGTACAATCTGTGCCTCTGTCGCACCTCTCCTGGTGGTTTCACTGGCGAAACAATGACATTGTACATAAAATAGCTGCACAAATTCAAAAATGTTATCTGCCATTCAATCATGGCCAAATAACTTAGATACAGTTTATTTTCCCATGATTGAACAAATACCATCTACACTTTTCCCCTATGGCTTTGAAAGAATAAGACAAAATGGAGGGAGAGGGACTAGAAAACTAGAAACTAACTGCACAATAAGCAGCTGGGTTGAGTCACATCACACTGCAAAATGTCTGAGCGTCGCTCCCTAATCCAGACATTCCTAACCTGAAGATGGAGTGAGCGGAAGACAACAGTGTGGATGATGAAGTCATGGATGTGAGATGTACATCCAAAGACAACACACATGCATCACAGCACACACACACAGCACACACACACAGTGAGTGGGGGAGTGAGACGGACTGCAGGCAGGGAGGCCATGTCAATGTTTCTAATTGCTGGCTCCCCCAAAAAAAAAGAAGATTGGGACAGTGGCCACGTGAAACACATGTTTGCCATAAGATTTCATTTTAGCAAAAGCCTGAGGAAAGCCCGAGTGAATGAGTGTGTGTTTATATAGGAGAAAAGGTGCGTGTGCAACAGGCCGAAATCTTCTAAAAGTCATCAAGAGGTCAAAATAACTGTGATAATGCTCCTATTGAGACTGACATTGTGTGTTTCCCAAGAGTACGTAAGTGTAACTGGAAGTGCACACAGAGATTGGTGATTTACCAGTAAACAATTAGATCACTTTTTACTGATGTAAAAAAAGTCACGACTATGTGACTTGTGCAACTTGCTGCCAAAATACTGATGCTCTGCACCAGAAACAGAATGATATGGAACCAGCATTGGAGTTCAACGACTGCTTAAGCACTATATATGTGTAACAACAGGTCAAGAACACGTCTTGTGGTGAAAAATGGACTAATATGAATCATTGAGTCACTCAATTTGAGAACTATCATGTCAATTGGCAATTCTAGCAAGAGGATAACCCTTGAAGGCTCACAACTTAATTGCTTTTAACAAGCACACGGCTAGAAAATCAGCATTTGTTAAAAGATCAGACGTCTCAAGAAACAGTGTTGAGCTCTTGAAGTTGAGGTCAGCTAAGGTAAATAACAGTTCTTCCGGTGAGTCAGATTCAGGGATTGACGGTTCAAACCCCTTCAGGCCCATTAACGTCATCTCTGAGAAAACATTGTTGCAATAATGACGAGACTATGGCCTGGAAGTCATTCAGGAACCAGGGGGAAAAAAGATGCAAAACAGTGTTCATACTAGTAAATACATGCCTGATGGTGCTGAACTTAGTAGCTTGATCCTCTTCCTGCTTCCCCCTCTCTGTGTTACCAAATAATGTTCATGCTCACCATGTTTCTTTTTTAAGGCGCCCATTTGGCAGTCAGACTATGAAAAGAGATGAGATCAATGTGTGTGTGTGTGTGTGTGTGCACTTGTCTACACTATCACATGCAGACACTGCAGAATTAAGATGCTCAAAAGGTTTGGCACCTCTCACTTTAGCTGAGACAAGGAGTTTCCAAGAATAGTCAGAAGAGGAAAAACAGATTTAAAAATGAAATAATAATAACGTCTCGCTCATTCAAATCCAATTGAGATGCTAAAGCTAAGCACGTTCCTACAGTCCATCGCATGACAACAGTGGAGGGTCTGTAGTTCTATCAGAAGGGGATGTGTGCAAACAGCAGCAGTGTTAAGTGAAAACTGTCAAGTATGATTTATAAACCTATATATTACTAAGACTCAAATCTTTACATGATGACAAGCATCGTATCTGAGGGGCATTATTGATATTTCTGAAGACCTCAAAGGACTGGTGTACACTGGATAATGACTCCCACCAGCTTAGCCTATAGCCTGCCATCACCAAATGATTCTGGGTGTTAAGATACTGATCATACCTTAGGCATGGGAATTGCATGTGAAAAATGACACACACATTTTTGCTTTATTTTATAAGAGGTGATCCTTTAGAACACTCAAGATTAGAAGACCTATTTGTGGTAAAGAGCAAAACAAAGAGATAAACAGCTCTTTCAAGGCAAACTATTGCAAGTAACTCTCTGGCTCATATATCCACTTAGAAACATTCCGTCATCTGCCTGAGGTTGTTGTGGTTTACTTGACTTTGGCCCATCTTTACAGTCCATTCACAAGCATTGGATAGCTAACATGCCTTTCTTGCACTGTGAAGACGTACATTTTTCTAATGCCATTCCCCAACACGTTAACATCTGTCCAGTACCGCACCGCATAGCACAGTAGATGTGTTAGTCATGTCCATGTCACGCAACTCCATGGAAGCACTCTCCTCCTACATTACTGTACAGCCATAATGCACTAGTGGACACATACCTGCAGGTCACTTTTCTAATATCCATGATTCTCACACACTCACTATATACCTGTAAGCTACTTATTCATCCAATACACCCAGACCCACACACACACACACACACACACACCACACACACTTCAATGAGAGCACCGAAAGGAGCAGACGCAAACTTCTAGAAAATGATGACTGACAGCGACACAGCTCCATAATTGTGAAACATTCTATTTAGAATCTATTCTAATATATATCGTTCATACTGAATATTAACAATAAAAGAACATGCAACATTTGTTGCAAGTAAGACATGTCTATGGTCAGGAGTCGGCCCCTCCCAATACGCAGACATGCCCGCACACTACGGGGATTGTAAATTATGTCCACCAAAAACGTCAGCGACCAACTCAGCATTCCAGCACAACACAAGGAGCAAGGTGTTCAAAGCTTGTTCCATCATTAAATGCTAGTGTTCACACAATAGTTTTCGTATGTGTCTTTACTCACCATTTCTTTGTGCATTCCACCATGAGTTCTTGATAGGAAGCCACGAATTGGAATTTGGACGCATGCTTCCCCACACGTTGTAATCTTTTCCAAACCGAGGCCATGTTTCTTTAGGAGCGGATAGTTTTTTTAATGTAAAGCTACCTATCCCGTCCTGGCTTTATGCTTTCTTTGGCTGAGTCCCCACTTAACGTTGATATTCAAATATATCCACACGGATTCAGACTGTTTACAAACACCGTTAACATTTTACCAATAGATTACAAAAGGCAGTTCGTAGCAGTTCCACACGGTTTGGCATGCCTTTAAAAACATCCCGACAAAACCAGAAGAAGGTTCATGGAATTTTTGCCGCGGTAGCTGTCAGAATGACAGCGTGCATGGTTGAGAAAGTCAGGGGAAACGACTCCAGCTTAATCCACTGTCTTCGATTGCGTTGTAAACCAGAACACCTAAGAAAGATAGAAAAGAGTTTAGTAACACAGCTGCTAAAAGGGGTACAACTGTGAGATCACGTTGTTCCATAATCCACAAACATTCAACACAATTCCATAACATGGTGCTTTAAATGTCACTATGAAAAATGTAGTCTACCCCACAGAGAACATGTTACAAGATTTTAGTCAATTAGCTTCACTAACCGTATCCAGACCAGAGCATTTAAATTACAATGCCAGTTTTATGTTTCAACAGAAGGAAGACTGTTAACTATATAGTTAGAGCTAGCTATCTTGCGAACCCAGGTTGGCACAGGCTGCGTGCCAGTCCAATTAACTAGCTTGCTGGCTAGCTAACGTTAAAACCTTGCAGGGACTAGTAACCCACTGAGAGTATCAAGATGTACAGTGAGTTAATGCTAGCACATTTCGCTGGCATATTGGTGACTATTGTATGGTTGTAATAATTCTTTAAATATTCGTTAAAACGCAACATAATATGCAGAATGCAGACTTTGCTGCAAGCCTAGAATACCTATCCGTCTCGAGCTAACGTTACTGTAGTTGGTTGAATGTTACCACGCACAACGTCAATTACTATTCTGGTCTAGTTTACGTTATCTCTGCACGTAAGTTCCAACAATTGCACGTAAATATTACATGTCAACATGATTTCCTCCAAACCAACTAAAACGAGACTCGATCGCTAAGGTTCTGCTACAACCACGCACCCCGACTGTTCCAATTTTGCCGCTTAGTTCTAGCCAGCGCCAGCGGTGCTGATACTTTCTAGCTCACTCGCTAGCTGTCTTGCTAGCTAAATGTTTCCACACTGGTCAGAATGACACGTTGAATGAAATACTCACCATTAAATTCACATTAAGCTTTCGTTTAAAAAGCGTGCTGTTGTTGATGCGATGGCTAGTCACTGGGTAGGTAGTTACACAGCGAGCTGTCCGGTTCCTTCCATTCCCATTGTGGCTATACTGGATAGCTAGCAAATTATCACCTCGGCAATGCAAGCCCATACTACTAGTAGCCATTCGGCAAGAGCTAGCAAATGCTAGTTAGCCAGCTAAATTCGAGCAAGCTATCAAAACATTGAAGCAACGGAAATAGTTTCTCGCTAGCAAACAGTTTTCCGACGCTATATGAGGAATCTAACGAAAGACGCCAAGATTCAGCTCGAATATAAACTATATACTTCCTTGGGACAAAAAGTACTGGCTTATTACAGGCTTTCGAATTCCAACAAGGTACGTACGTAGCCTAGTACTCTCCACCCTCATTTACCCCTCCATCATTTATCCCTACACTGGTGACTAGCTTCTGTTACGCCTGGAAGAAACGCCTTTGGGAATCTACCATTGGTCAAATCCATGTGTAATACCTGGAATGCTTACCAGCTTTTTGTAAAGCTCTCTCTTGTAAGTCTCTTTAGATAAAGGCATCTGCTAAATGATTAAATGTAAATGTATACATCAGTCCATTAAATTCATCAGTAGTAGCCTACGCCCAGACAGTAGGCTACTGGAGCTACAAGTGTACGATGCCTCATTCATTAAGGCAGAAAATATGTGTGGTGTGGAAGTTAAATGCAGTGGACGTGCAGTGTTAAAGTCAAAGATGAAAAACACTGCCACTACTGCTATTGTTAATAATATAAAGATATACAATTATATGAATTTAAGGATCACAAGATTAAATATGCTGCAAAATATGTTTTTCAAGTTGTTGTTATAAAATGTTATACTAGTGACATTTGGGCATTTACAGTTTCACCAACAAATATCATTTTGACACAAAATAAGAAATACATCACAAATGGTTCAATTGATTTTCATGTCACTGTAATGCATTTTAAAAGTAACGCCTGTCGACACTGACATATTTTCTCAGATAATGGAGGTAGAAAAGAAGTGAACCCAGTACATCACATTAGCATTAGTATATTCTCTTGAGTCTGAATCTTGTTCTGCCAAACAGAGGTTCCACTTCACATGTTAAAGGGGACATATAAACTCAGAGATCGCATGTCTGTCCCATGGCCCCAGGCTTACACCGCACCACAGGGTTTAGATGTAATAAGCTTGGAAGTGCAGAGAAAGACAGACAAGAAGGCAGCCACAGTGAGAGAAAAAAAAACTAAAAGGGGAGGCAACAGCATTTAGACAGTTTGTTTTATTATTGTCTCACTTCTCTTTATTATCAATAATAAATACATATATGAATGAATAAATCATCAGACAGATGATGGTGTAAGGCTTGGTGTCATCCTGCCCCAACCTCTCATATGCTAAAATCTGGAGTTGCTGGACAGGGTCTCAACTTGATGGTTCTTACACCCCATTCAAGATTTGGTCTGGTTGGTTGTTCTTGTGTATAAAAGGAATAGTGAAGCATTGTTCTGTGGATCCTTGATCTGAGACCTTCTCCTCAGCTCTGGCTTGTCTACTGTCCTCCTCCTTCTTCACATTTGCTCTCTAGTTTACAATCATCATGGTAGCATAGGTAAGAGTTAACCTTCATTTTGTAACATGTTTGCCTTGTAATTGATTTCATTAATTTGCAATGTTATTAAATGTTTCATTTAACCTGACTTTGACCATTCTTGCTCTGATTTAACCCATAGAGTCAAATAACTGTAATTGCATTGGCATTATTTGGTTCATGCTAATAAACTCTTCAGTTTCCCATCTTCCTTTAAACCATGGGGGAATTAGTTTTGGTTGTTTGACCAATATTTAACCCCCTACAATGGTCTATTGTAATATTGGTCAACAGCGATCAAAATGGGACCATGATTTGACAGCAGTGAGGCTGACAATTTAACCGCTCCATGCCCGCTGTTTTAGTATTTGTCTTGAGAGCTTACAGGGAGCTTCCCCGATGTGTCAAGGAATGCTTTGATGTGACAAACGATATGGCTGTAAACACCTCCTTGAGTCTGAAAGGGACCTGGGTGGAGGGGGGTGCCAGTGGAGTCTTCCTGTCTGCAGTGTGGGTCCCCCCAGTCACCCTCATAGAGGAGATCATCCCTACTGAATGTTGTTGAGATAAGTGTCAAATTTACTTTTGAACAGCTGAGAAATTGCGAACAAAGTGGAACCCTTCATATAAAGTCTGTGAGTTTAAACCAATGACAGGACACAATTAGTCAATATTATAGCTAATACAAATATTTGCTGTTCAATTTTGGTGCTCTTACAATATGTATATATACTACTATGTTGACTGTGGATAGTTGTAATAACCACAAGTAAGGATTTAGATGATCTTTTTCACTGACTTGTCACTTCATCATAGTTCGACTGCAGTCCTAAAGTTAATCTTGACCAACTGCCCTCCACAGTCAACTGTCTGGAAGCTAAGGGGCATTATATTTTCCCCTTTCCACCACTTTGTTACTGTGAGTGTGTCCGCGAAAACAGAAGCAGGGGACTTGCCACATAAGATAAGAATCTTTGGACCCATGCACCGCTAAATGACTGTGACGTGGCAGAGCATCTGGCAGGGCTTGGTGTGGTACTTTAACCCTGAGTCAGACTGGTTGTCCTGATGTTTGATCTGACTAAGCTATCAGGTTGGATGAAGAGAGTAGTGTGAAGGTTTCTGCCATTATGGCAAAACCTAAGTCAAATTAGTAGTTTCTTTCAGGAATTTTTTGCAGTTGACCCAGTAGGAAATTTTAGGGACTACGTTGTGAATAAATAATTGTATCCAGAACTGAATATTGAATATGAGGAAACGTTTACACCAACCAAACTGAATCTGTAACGTAAACAATGACCAAGTGTTACTTTTCCTCTAAGAATCTTGACACTGATAATCTATTGGTCATTCTGGCGGTAGTTATAAGTTATACAGATGCTTCCTAGTCCAGTTTGAGATAAATCTCTACTGGTGAACATCATTGTTTTGCATGTATGCCTCGAGACATCTGGGATCAATATTGGAAGTCCTTTAGACTGCAGTGTGCCTGTCTACAGCACAACATAGGGTATTGGATGTTCTTCTTGATCCAATTTTCTGACTGACACTTTAGTAAATTATTAGGTCTGATTTTTTGTATGTACTTGAATAGAGTATCTATATTGCCAAACAATGGTGAGGTTATTAGTAAGCAAGAGTGTAGTGGTACTTTAGAAGTGTTAGACCTCTTCAGTGACTGTGTCAGCTACAGACAGCTACTGTCCCTCTCTTACCTCCGATCACAGTAAATTAGACTAAATGAGTCCCTCAGGCATCTCTGTGATTCCATTAATGGCGACAGAGAAAACGTCTGGAAAGTGTCTTCTCCCTTGAGCTCCCCTGAAACACATTTTTATTAGCTTATTAATTAATTTCAGGTTGTCTGAACAAGATCAGAGTAGGAAGTAATTACAGGAAAGGGACCTCACACATAATGTTTGCAACTTCTTCTAAGCCATCTGATAATATTAGTTCCTCAGTAAATCAACTATATTATTTTTTTAAACATCTTCCAAGACAGACATGTTTCAGGACATTTGGTTGTATGCATAGTTGCAGGAATGTTTTGGAGTTTTGCTGTTATTTGTTCATGATACACAAAACCACATCTCTGTCATATTTAAAAACTGCAGGTTTCACATGAGACACAGTTTACTTCTTATATGTGTAGTATAGGGAAGGAGTTATATAAGTTAATTATTTTCATATTACTATGACACAATGTGAGGTCAACTCCTTTACAATACAAGTATGAGTAGTAGAAGTTGTCACATTAGAGGCTAAATTGAGTTGAATGGTTTTTGTTCATTACCCATGTAGAAGAGCAAAGGTTGGCATTGACACTAACACATTCATAGTAACAAACTACACCTGTGTCACTTAGAAGGTGAATGTGTTCTCTTGGAGAAATGGTTATTCAAGAGCCTCTTGCCTACTGGCAATGTTTCCTCTGGGGAGTAGTTGTGATGCAAAGCAGATATGGAGACAGAAACCTTTGAAAGCACCACTACCAAAAGTGGCCACCCTGCAGATCATTACATTGATATAAGGTATATTCCTTATATAAGATATAAGGAAGAGGGGCAGACAAAATGGGGACGGAGAAAAGAAATACAGAGGGGAAGAAAGAGAAAGAAAAGCTGTGTTGTGCCAAGGAAAAAAGAGGTGGAGGGTGGGCTTCTGTTTCCCTTTGCCGATCTCCAGTTTGTTGAGGACTTCATTGGCTCTCTCATTGCCTGCAGGTGTGATAACATTGATGACTCCTCCCCCCTGGAGGGGCTGTAACCAGACTCACACCTTCTTGTAGATGGGGCCCAATTTAACCCCTTAAGTCAAAAGTACATTAAATTGACCTTTACAGCTTGAGATTATTGTCAATGAATGATTAGCAAAAATGGCATCACATCAAGCACATCATTACAACCAAGCACAATGAACAGCAACACAACTGCTTTCTCTTTCTGTCTCCGCACTAAGAGAAAAGCCTATAAACAGGTCTAGCCTGAGGGTACAAATACTCAAAGGATCATTCTCTGTTTGTCCTTCGGTGTTGAAATGCATAGCTTGGAGGTTCTGGTATTACCCAACATATTCATCCCTGACTCACTCCATTTGAAAGCGGCTGAGCTGTCAGTGAACTTTATTCCTCTTCCTGCCACCACAGTATAGGTGTCAGCTTTTGAAAGAGATAAAAGAATCTCCCCACAAAACATGTTATCGCGGTCCCTCTGAAATCTGGCTAAGCATGAAGATATGGTAGTATTATTGACTGTACAGAGATAACTGCTGTGCTTGTGATCTGTGCTAAAAAGTGGAGAATTGTGGACAAAGCACAATAACAAGGCATCCATTACTCTCTAGGCCAGACACAGCTGAGGAGGAAAGGGAAAGGAAGAGAGGGAGTCAAATGGAGAGAGAGAGAGCCAAGGGGGTGGAGAGAAAGTGGAGGAGGAGAAGTGGTGGGGGGGGGGTTAAGGAGAAGAAAAAAAAAGAAGCAATTCTGTCTCTGAGTCTTAGCTTGAAAATGAGCTGCTTCACGATCAAATAACAAACTTGTTATGCTCTTTGAATATGCTTGGCTCTGGTTCTTCCTGAACATGCATTAGACAAGGTGTTACTAATGCATGGTTGCTATTGCTGACACGAGCATGGTCATCGATCATGAATATTTCATCTATCTTTGACCTCCCCTTCATTCCATCAGCCCACGAGGAATGTATAGAGATACATTTTACATCAAATGTTATGTGTAAATTCTCAATGGTAGTCAGATGAAACCTGCACTCTTAAAAAGTCCAACAAAAAGAATAACATGGATGGAAATGGCGGGCCACTAAACTAGAAGTATTCTGTCCAGCTTAAAGGATAACCTTTTGGAGTATAAGCATGCCCTCACAAGGCCTGAGCATAACGCCTCTACTAACTGATTAGAGACACCCTAAATTCTTATTCTTATTCTTCTTATAAACACTGTTTCTAATCTCAAAAAAGTATACTATGCACCAAGCAGGCTTCAAGTTAAGGATCTAACTCACTTCAATCCTTTATCTATGGAAGCATTCCTCAATCTAACAGAATCATAAATCCACTAGCTGCCTTCTCGACCCCCTTGCTGCCAAACTTTGTAAAAAACTCCTCCCTATAATTGATAAATGTTTTTTATGAATCGATTGTATCTGGCCTCATCTCTACTGCCTTTCGAATAGAATAGAGTAGAATAAACAAACAATTAGTAAGCCACTGCGTAAAAAACTAAACCTGAATCCTAAAGTGCTCAGCAAGCACAGGCCCATTTCAAATCTTCTCTTTCTCTCAAAAATTCTCCAAATATTTGTGGCCCAACAGCTCACTGGACACCTCTCCTCAAAACAATAGTATAAATCCTTTCAAACTGGATTTTGTTTTCACCACAGTGCTGAACCAGCACATGCCAAGGTAGTCAATGACTTACAGATGGCCTCTGATGTAAGCTCTGTGTCTGTTCTGGTTCTCCTGGACCTAAGAGAGCAGGTTTTGACAGAGTTGATTATCGCTAGCATATTGAGAACTATGTTGGGATCTCTGGCACGGCACTCCAATTGTTTATATTTATTTCTCTACATGCTGCCTCTAGGAAACGTAATTCAACGCTCTTGAGTAAACTTTCACTACTACACAGATGACACCCAGTTATACATTTTCCTGAAGTCTGGAGAACTACCACATATCTACAAATGTGTCTCTGCGATAAAGACATGAATGACATCTAATTTCTTTCTTCTCAAATCTGATCAAACTGAGGCGCTGTCTCTAGGACCAAAGAATTAGAAGCTATCCAACCACACCTTGGAATTTGACAGCATAAAAGTCTTCCCAAGCCAACTTGTCAAATATCTTGGAGTCACAATGCATTTGGACCTCTCATTTGAATGCCATTCTAAGAACCAACATTGCAGAATATTTATCTGACAGAATGATGCTGGAAAATTAATATATGCATTTGTTACTGTATATTACTATTGTAATGTACTATTTTCTGGCCTCCGGAATGCTTACATACAAAGTCTGCAACTGGTGCAAAATGCTGTAGCAAGATTACTGACTGGAACCAGAAAATAACAACCACATTTAACCTATTCTGACTCTTTGGCTTCCAATTCAAGCCAGAGCCGAATTCAAAGTCCCACTTCTAACATACAAATCCCTACATCTCCTTGCACCCTATAAGGACACTATGATCCCAAGCCAACAGATGTCTGGTGATTCCCAACGTCAAGAAGAAAACAGCAGGGGGCAGAGTGTTCTCATATAGAGCTCCTCTCCTCTTCCTGTCTCATTTAGGGAGGCTGACACTGTCTCAGCTGTTTTTAAGGCTACATTAAAAACCTTTCTTACTAGTCAGTAAGCACTGTTTGTATGGTATTGTGAAATGACAAATAAAGTTAGCTCAAACTTTACCGGTTACCGGTGTGTACTGGTGTGTGTTACACTGTGTCTGCATTGTACTGCTGATGGTGAAATGATGACTAAAGCAAGCTTGTGTGTGTAGAATGGTACCTGCCATGTGGAACTGTGTTTAACATGGTTGTTAAGGTGAGTTACTGTGTGTGTAGTGTGGTCGTTAAGGTGTGTTACTGTGTGTTTCCAGATGAAAACGGGGGGGATGCTTGGCAGGGTGTTATGATGTAGAGCTCCTCCACTGGAACAGACTTCCTGTTACATTCTCTTATTCTATTTTCTTCTCTCTCTTCATTCCTGTTCCCCCACCACTTCAACTCCTTGGTGTGGGGGGTTGAAATGTCAACATCTCTGAGGTCACCGTTCTGTCAACATTTACCCTTGACGCCAACGTGGACATGGGTCTCCTATAATGTATCACCAATACATCCTACCAACACCATCTTGTGGACCTATACAACAAGGCACACTTTGGTCTGTAATGCCCTCTAATGGACCACACAGAACCCCTGGTTCCTATCTGACATTCCTGTGAAGTCATGCTAATCCTGTACTTCTCAGTCCTGTAGCTGTCCAAACTGACACATTTTACATTGATTTTGGGTTCAGTTTTGTGGGCATCTGTGAAGCCCTCTGTGACATTCTTTGTAAAAAAAAAGTACAAATATAATTTGATGTGATGTATGGTGTGTGTCGCCAATACTTTATGACCCAAAATATACTCAGTTATTTGACTTTCAAGTTGTGATGGCGTTTGATAGAATGATAGGTGAGGCTGTTAACCTGTGCAGGGTAGCAGCAGGTCCAATATGTGAGAGACTTGCAGGTCTTCAACCAATTAATTAAAGGACTCGGCATTCTAAAAAGAAATATACCCACCTACCAAACATCAAAGATTTCCCTTCCTAAAACTTTCAAACAAATGAATGTACCACAAAAAAAAAGAAATGCAATTTGACGGTGAAATAGTCTCTCCCACCACCACTCTGTGTCTGCATTCCCAGTGACTTAGTGTTTCCTCCTCTTAGTGAATTCCAGTTGGAAAAACGGCAGCATTCCAAGGTCCTCGTCTGTTCTCAGAGGCCGGGGGCAGGAAAAGCGGTGAAAGAGCAAGGAAGAGGTTTGGGTTGCTCCCCTCCTGTCTCCCAATACATGTCACTATACTGCTGGCACACACAGGCTGCCTAACCATGGCTTCAAAGTAGGACAGTCCAAACAAATATCTCTGTGGGTGTGCCACCGTTTGGCTTCGTACACCTTTCTATGTACGAGGCACTTGATTCTGTGAATTGTGATACTGAGATGTGTTGTCCAATAACATATTGTTTTTAAGTTTACTGTCTGTTGGAACTGAAGAAGCTAAGCACCCAGTATCTCAAGATATTGTGTGTTGTTAGACAACTTGCCCTTCTTCTGTGTAACTAACATGTTACAGCTTGTTTGAGGTCAGAGTAGGAGTGACAATGAGGTATGGTGTGAGGGAGAGTGTGTGTGTGCTCACAGGGATGAGGTATGGTGTGAGGGAGAGTGTGTGTGCTCACAGGGATGAGGCATGGCCAATGCACCAGTGCTAACAATTACATGCCAACTTTGATAGATGAGCGGCCCTTTTTCCTCCTGGACCATGAGTCTATGTAAAATAACAAGCAGCTTTGTGTGTGTGTGTGTGTGTGTGTATGTGTGTGTGCGAGAGAGAAAGAGAGAGAACAACATTGAAAATGGGAGGAGGAAAATGAACCAAAAGTTCCTCATCATCTTTTCCCATTTGACAGGCATCCTGTATTTGTGAGGCATTATTTTGATGCTTCTTCACTTTTATCACCCCTGTTGAGAGAGAGAGAGAGAGAGAGCGAGAAAGAGAGAAAGAGGAGTCCCTCTAACTGCAGCACTGCATCTGGACAACCTGACAAGCTGCTTTTTTTTTAAACATGGCACGTTGAACCTCCTGTAAAAAAAAGATTGGCAAAAGAATATTACTAAGTAGAATGACTATACATGCCCCTTCTCCTCCAATATGCTGAAACACTCAAATCTGGATCAAGTCTTTCTCCTTTCTGAAATACTCTGAGTCACTGTGACTTCTAATTAAGGAGGGACATAGACATCATTGTTAATGCTATCCTGTTTCTTTCAGATCTACCAGGCTAGGGACATGCACACACAGTGAGGCCTATTGACGTCCTTTCTACTGAGCCAAGAGGTGTCCTTTGAGAATCTGTAGCCATGGTAACCACACTCCCTCATCACTCAGCATCACTTGGTGATGAGGGTAAGGGCAGAAGAGGTGAATGAGTTTGTGTTTACAGTATGTCTGTGAAGCTTGTGTTACTATGAAGACTTTTGTTCAGCACTGCTGCCCTCTGCTGCCCTAGTCTGCTAACCACACGCAGAGGGATGAACCTGTCAAGAACAGAAGTTTGTGTACTGCGAGATGGAACCTAAGAACAATTGATATATTGTACACATAATGATGCCAGGGCACTGTAAAGCTATATCCCTTACACATATTCTTTTTTACAGAACTACTAAAAATGAAAGTCATAAAAAGGCTATAGGACAAAGACATTGACATCACCATGCTCCCAGGGTACTTCACTCACATCTACTGTATGTAATTACCCTGGCTCAGCACAACTTTTATATTTAAAAATGATCTCAAAAGTGTGGCTGATAAGAGTTAGTGATTGTCAATTACAAACCTGGTTCATCATGCCATGCCTCTCTGACAATAGACATTAAGGCCCAGTTTCCCAGACATGGATTAACCCTAGTACTCCTAGACTAAAAACGTTTTCAATGGAGATCTTGGTTAAATTGTTCTTACTTAAGGACTAGGTTTAATCCATGTCTGGGAAATGTATAAAAATAAAACGCAAAATGTGTCCAAACTTTTGACTGGTACTGTATATATATATTAGTTATTATAGAATTAGTTAAACTATGTACTATCACTTAATTAAAGATCTTTATATGTTTATTGTTTGCACCTTCCTGCCAAAGTAAATTCTGTGTTTGTGTAACATACATGGCGAATAAACCGAATTCTGATTCTGAGCAAGACTATACCCCGGTGCTTCTGCGGTTCCTAAACTGTCTCCTTTGTTTATCGACCATCCTTCACGTATACACTCAGTAACTAGGATTCAGCAGAATGAAACCATGTTTAATCCATATGTGATTGACAATTAATTTGACAGTTCATTTTACAAATGAAAATATTTCCCTTTAAAATATTTTAGGCTGATACACTTACACACTGTTCTTTCATTTCTGATTCCAACACACCTCGTCATTGATTATGCTTCACCTATCACAGACCTGATCACAATGTCGTTCTCTTTTGCTTCATAGGCAGCTTAGGGATGGTTTTGAAAACTGCTTCTCTATGTAACATTGTAAGGCAAAAGGTTGCTTGATGGTAGTCTGGCTCTAATAATCAAAAAGAGGGAACAATTGTTCACACCATTTGCAATAACAACAATTATCCAATATTTACAAAAAAACATTCAATTATACTTTAATGAAATGATCAAAGCCATAAAATAAGAATCACTGTATTTCTTGGGAAAGCCATATAAAACAGAAGTTGACAGAACAATGGATGTATGACTCTTAATTTAACTCAATTAACAACAGACAGACATGTTGGCATCCATGTATTTATAGTGCAGAAGGAGTCCAGGTCTAACCATACACAACTAGAACATGCTTCAAAAAGGTTTGGGCTGACTTAAGAATACAATGCAGGAGCAGTTGATGAACAGTGTCCTGATACAGTAAAATTGTATCCAATGACGTCATGAGTTTTTTTACAGAAGCAATACAGACAACAGGAGTAAACAAATGATTTAACGCAGTAAATAAAATAGAGTCTTCTTCTCACAGTGAATATGTTATGCTTATCATATGTCAGTGATGCTAAAACTTGCAACTCCAGTTGAAAGGTTAGCAGGATATCGTGTTTCTCAAAGCAACAACAAAAAACAGCATTCATTTTGGAGAACTTGAGAAAAGAGTTGTCACTTAAACATAATGACCTTTCATATGTCCAAATGAACCGCTCAAATGTAGATACTGATACTGGAACCGTGACAAAGACAAAATGATTTGCATCAAACTAGAATGAATTTAGGAAACTGCTGTCAATTATAAACGTACCAACTGACTTCCATTATGTATGAATGGAGAAGCCCATCACAAACTTGAAACTAAAATGGACAGTACTCTGAACACCAAGACCTTGAAACTTCCTAAGGCTATCTGCATGTCTTGGAGACATCACTTGTGTAGCAGATGCTCAAGTAATGGTTAAATAATAATGGCTATATGGAGAACAGAACATATGACAATGTATTTACACTTGTAAACATTCTCCTCGCTTCTGACCTGACAGCACCGGGTGCAACACGCAAGGAAATGGACCGAACTGTTTGAAAACGTGTCAATGAATAGACCCCCCTGCTCAGCAGACTCAGTGAGATGTGGGTACACTCAGCTGCATTACGCTGCATGTTCTAGGTACCACTGTAATACTTTTCCTCTTCCTACTGTATCAAAGTCTTCCTCATTCCCATGAGAAGACTTCCCTCATGACATGAGCAGTGAAGTGGAATATGGGTGAGAGAATCCTATTCACACAAGGAAGAGAGGAAGCGTTTGAACAAGACCTTTTGGGTCATTGGGGCCACTTAAAACACCAGCTCCCACACCTGTCCAGCAGGCGGCGCTCCAACTACATTATTAGGAAGCAGAAACACTGCGTCTACTTCTTGGTAGTGTGAATGATTATGCTCTGGCCCCCGTATGAATACAAAAAAATGATTCCTTCCTTCCTCTCTTTATATGTGAAGTCATTTGAATCATTAAAATGTTTAAAGGAGAAGGGAGGGGGGAGGACAGACTACTTTGTAAAGTGTTTCCGATCTGACGGCGGGCCGGATATTGGTTTCATCCTCCTCATGCCGGAAGGAGGATTTGTGGAGATGATCTCCCTGTGTTGACCTTTTCAGAACCGTATCTTTCTTCTCTGACTTCCTCAATCAGTGTTTACAGCAGATGCGTATTTGCATATTAAATGATATCACCATTGAAAGCAATTCGTTGACTTCTTTGGTACAGCAAAAGAGCAGTTCTTGTCATCATTCATTTTCAAGTCTTACTTTTCAAAAGGAACCAGAAGATGCACAAGAACCAACAAATTGGACTGAAATCGTGCATCATCACTCCCATACATAGCTAGCATGAGATACGTCTTTGCAATGTAACAGAACAGAGAAATTATAACAAACACAACACCCAAAACATTATAACTGTAAATCCAGCAAAGCATTATGCAGGGAATAAATACATTTAACTTAAAATAAACCCACAAATCAGTGAACAAAATGCATTTCAATAAAAGGACAAGATCCAAAACGAACAAAGCACATTATTAAAGGCTCATGCTTTTAACGACGTATGGGGAAATGGAAAGCTTGGGTTCTTATGCACAGGACCGATATTTCGATTCCGATTACTTTTCAAAAACGGTTTTCAGAAGGAAGAGCAATAACTTACAGGCATAGCTAAATGGCCAAGGAAGATGATCCAACATTACTTTTTCTCTGGGCTTTGGTCTCGATAAAAAAAATGTTTTTACAATTCTGACCAGCCAGAGTGACAGAAGAAGTCATCTTAAATGGAGTTTCGAAGTAAAGAGGACAGCATTTGGATTTCTTTGAACACTTTTCACCAACAGACCAGCCAGACAATAGTGTGTTCAGGCTCTTCACCCTATTCCCTGAAGTGTTCACTCTCGATTCCCTTCACGAATATAAAAATATGGGATTGCTTTGAAAACAGTCTTATTCAGCTTCATTTGAAATTAGAGAGGTAGGGATGCTTTGGAGAATGAGTTCATCATTATATACACTTCAGGGAAGAGGGTATCGTAATTGGAACACGCCACTACTTAAACACCTATTTGTTTCTTAATACAGACCCTTTAGGGGACAGACACAATGTTAAAGCATCATAACGGCCATATCAATATTTGTGATATAAATATGTGCACGCAAAAACTCGATGGGTTAATGTGGGGGAGGCCTGTGAGGAAGTATAGAGGACTTTTGGTCAAAACACTGTGAACCATTTTAAGTTACACTTACACGATCGTGCCATTATGCCCTCAACCGGTTAGTTGTTAAAATGACAATGACAATCTTTGGTTCTACTTTAAGAAAGCTGGGGTAAACAACAGTGAACGTTCCAAGAATCATCATTGTGATAAACACCAAGCTGCCGATGTCCAAAGCTTACAGGCATGGCCCCAGCAAAATAAAAACAACAGTGGACACTTAAACTCTTTATAAAAATGAAAAAAAGTGACGACTCCTACACATTAGCCACAGAGTGGCCACCACCAGTTCTCACCCACGAGAGAAAACGCCCTTGCCCACAAAGAAGGTCACTGGCAGTTCAAGTCAGGGTTGTTGAGCCAAGACCAGATCTGAATCATTTCCTGCGGTGTCCTGCTGTGCACCAACATCAGACTCTTGTAGGCGCAAGGGTTGGTCCTGTACTTCTCTTCAATGTCAAAAGTCCTAAAGCCCTTATGCTTTTCGGGAGCAAGGCCCATCTTCCTAAGGCACATGCCAGTGTAGACATCGTCGATGGGGTAAAGTGCCACACGCTGGGAGACGTTGTGCAGTCGGTGTGCCAGGTCCCCAGAATACAAGTACCCACCACCCCCAGCATAGGGCGGGTAGGTCCCCACAAACATGCTCTCCGGGATGAAGTACTTCACCTTCTTGTCGCGATGCGGCCCAGCGTTGGTGATCACGTCGCCCACAAACAGGTTGCGAGCCTTGGGCCCCGTCAAGCCCTTGAGGAACTCCAAGATGCGCAGGGTGTTGACGAAAACGTCATCGTCGCCTTTGAAGATGAACTTGGCATCGGGGCACTGGGTCCGCATCCAGTCGAGGAACAGCACCTCCTTCACGGTGAGGTTGAAGAAAGAGTCCCGGTAGTCCCACTGGAGGATGTCGTGGTGCTGATTGCTCTCGTAGCGTAGCATCCCGGAGAGGTCCGGATGGTGGTCGACTGCTGTGGCGTTGCCGAGCAGGAATACCGTGGCGACTGTCTGATTGGCCATAAGGCCCGCACGACCCCAAGACTCGCGGATGGCCTGCCGCCGGTCGAAGTGCGGTGCGAGGGATTTGACGGCCAACAGCAAAAAAGGCTTCTCTTTGCAGATGTGTGGCTGGTCCACCACTAGGGGGTAGGTACGACAGCGCATGTACAGGAGGAAGTCTTTATAGCGCTCTGGTAGGGAGTTGAAGTCTTTGACCCGAGTGGGGACTCGGAAGTCTGGCTGACAGGGGTTGAGTTTCAGGCCCGTGTCGTTGAGCCAATCCGCAACGTTGGCATCTAGAGCACTGTTATTGGCTGCAAAGATGGGATTGTGCTGGAGGTCCAGGATCTGCTGTTGGTGGTTCCAGTAGGCCTGGTGAGGAGTCTGTTTGGCCCAGAAGGGTTTGGATGGCACGTGTACCTTTTGGCGCTCGTTCTTGTCCTGTCCGCTGTTGCGCGAAATGAGGATGAAGATGAAGAGGTTGACCATCATGACCGTCCCCAGGACTTTGAGGTTCCTCCGCAGCAAGCCCATCTCTCAGTCCTCTCCCTCTCACCCCCCTTTACACAACAGAGAGAAAAGAGGGATGTGAAAAAGGAACAAACTGTAGACAACACACACAATCACATGAGCAAAGACATTGTGGAGGAAACGTCTACATTTAAAATCTAATTTCCACTCAGTTCAGTCGCGATGGCATTTGACAACATCTAAAAATATAAACGAGAGCTTGGGAATTCCCAAAGATCCTTATTTGAAGTTATTTAAGGAATAGATGTTTTTAGGCAAGACTACAGCAGTCATGTGCCACATTCCAAAGCTCCCATGATACCAATCACAACATTAATGGAAGCAAAAGGATATTTTGGTTAAGACAACATAATGTATAAAGAATAATTATAATAATTATGACCCACTGAACATCTTGAGTTGTATGATTTTGACTCCAGCTTTCAACAGATAAAACTTCAGTCATTAGTTCTGCCTAAACGGATACAATATCGTTGGTTAAATCTGTGCCATATCTGCAAAAGGTTTAACGCTCAGCATGAATTAAAATGTGATTATTTCACCATGTAACTTTTCATTGTGTGTGTGTGTGTGTGTTTGTTCATCAGGGGCCAAGCTACATATGGCTGATTCTAGACAGTTTCAGATCGGTAGTGAGAATCGGTGTACTTCTGCACAATTTAGACACCATGCATGCCATTTTAGTCAGTGGGATACGACGACTGTGGCCAAAAGGCAAAGAAATATAGTATACATAAATAATAAGTTTACTTGGTCTACAATGGTTATTTGTTAACATATCAATCAAGCAATTGATGACAAAAATATGAACTTCTTAAACTTAGTTATTTAATTTGGACCTCTAAGGAATTATGCCTAATTCACGACCAATTTGTTTAAATTGTGCTTATTATCGAAGGGAAAGGTTTGCCACTCCCCCACCCAGGGAAGCTTCTAGGTTCTTGCTCTCCAGAGGTAAAATGGACTCCTTGTTCAACTACGCAACTCTGTCACTGCTGACTTCTCGATGAGGTCTGAAGACAGTAGCCTGGTCTAATGACCTCAGAGCCCTGTATGCAAACACTTAAATATACATTATTTCTCGTGGTATAGGCGAAATGTGGTATATGGCCCTTTTGTGTATAATGAATTTGTTGCATCATTGTTGTATCTTAAAAAACATACCCCCTGTTACCAACCATGGCAACTGTTCCTGTCCTGATTATCAACTGCACCATGTAGGGTCATATACGCCGCTTTTGACAAAAGGTGTCAAAAGGTGTGCTAGAATAAATAAGGAAATTGTGCAGTAAAGACAGTGCGCGAAGGTGCAATATGAACTCTCCCACTATTCAACTGATAGATGTTGACTAGAATTGTAGATATACATGCTTATCCATGGGAGAGAGACCTCCAGAGGCAGTAAGAGTGTCCCAGTGTGGCAGTACACTTGTTTGCCTTCTGTTTAAAGTCACACCATTTCTTTTTCATATTGTCAACAGCAACTTGGCACCCACAACATTTACTGTTGTCATTACTCGTCTACATTGAAGCTGCTTGGCCTTGTTTGTTATCCCACTACTAAGGCCATCAAACAAGGTTCCTACAACTCTATTTTCTAAATGGAAACTTCCATTTAATGTACTGTATAATTTAAATAGTTAAAGTTCTTGTCTTTGCAAGAATCACTCATTGTTCAGAACGGGTTCATCAAGACAATTATTGGGAAACCACTAATTAACAACCTAATTTCAACAACCTTGCAAGGTCAAATATGGGAGTTAATAAGGTGTGGACAAGGAGCTTGTTGACGTGGGCACAATCACAAGTAAATTGGGATCCATGAAGACAAAAGTGTGTGCTGTTCGGATAAACAGTTGTTTTCATACATCTCAGAAAAACATTTCCAGTTTTCTGAGATTCGGTATTCATTTTTAACCGATTAATTAACACAGATGTGGCCTCAGGTCCTTTGTCTAGACAGAACAAATAAAGTTTGTGAGAGACTTGTCACTGAGATCATAAAATGCACAGGTGTGTGTCCCTGGGTTCAGTTTAAACCCGGGATCCCCATAAAACGTAGACCTAGAGGACAGTCAAAGTTTTTTAAGAGGCAATTTGGTGTACAGCACAGAACATACAGACACATGTTAAAAGTGCATCAAACTAACAAAACAACAATCAAAGGTCATCAAGATCATCCATAGCAGCCATTATAAATATGAATCGCAATGCAGGCAATTATATTTATGATGGCTGGCATAGATGATATTGGAGTTTAGTTTTGTTTGATGTACTTTTAAATAACATCAGGCTATTAAATGTCGGATTCTACCTGTATCCACTTCCCATCCCCCCATCCCCCCACTCCTACCCACCCCCACCCCCGCCAAATCAATGTCAAACAGACTTGCAAACACGGAACAATACAGCCTTTCAGACCATGTGAGTTTGCCTCGAGTTTCTGTTCTTGGCAGAAACTTGCATATCTCCCGCTCTGATACCATTCAAATGAGCTCTTGGTGTGTCTTTCAATTTGTCTTCTGTGCATTTTGGAGACCCTCTTCTAATTCAAATGCAACCATCTACCATACACTGACATGGACTTCCATAGTCACAATTCATGAATGCAAATACACACCATAAGCGTTTTGCAGTACCGGTAATTTAACATGTAAAATGAAATCTCACTTGACTTTGAAGTGTGCACTTGACACAACCTCCATGTAGATTGCGCCACTCGATTTAGTAGCATTTAACTAATCAAAGCCTGGTCTAGACTGAGTGTGCATATTTCGGTCACCACTCCAATATTTTAGCCTCCCTATTTGCAAGTGAAATAAGTGTGTATCTTGTCCTTTCCTGTTCCTCCCACCCTTCATCACGAGCCACTTAGCTGCCTCCATTTCCCTTCCCTTTGTGTCTTCACTTTCACCTGTTCCCTCTCTTTCTGTGTGCTGATGTCATTTGCTTCTTAGCAACACTTCTGCACCAATACCTCATATTTTCTCCCTCCCTAACTCCCCTTCTGTATGTTTATCCCTTCCTCACTCTCCTCCCACGAAATGCAACAACATCAATAAGGATAGTGATGAAATGATGAATGATAATCATCAGAATGTTATGTTATATAATATTGATATCCTAAAAGGCGATCAAAAACAGGAAGTGAAATCTCTCCACCTCCGTCCCAAAGGAGCCTCTTCGGGCTTCTCTTCTATTGCCAACACAAACAAGGAGACTTGTGGAAAATCACCAGGCGTGGCTTTTCAATAGGGATAGAAGGACGACTTGCTGCAGCCCAGTTAAGGAACATAACTGGGTTACAATTAGTTTCCATGTCAGTAACAAACTGTGATCCTAGTATGGATTTCTTTGGCTTACAACACAGGCAACAGTTAGATTGTAGGCTAGTTCATGATTGTTTGGACAACCTTGAACGTAAGCAGGAAAGGGAATATCTTTCCATTCATCGATTCATCAAATAGAGAGGCCACAAGAAAGCCATTTTCTTATTCTGCAATATCTTAACTAGAGGCACAACAACACATGAATATGTGAACACCCCGACACGCCCGTTTTCCTGACTCCATTAGACAAATGGATCTAGCACCCAGGGAACAAGGGAGGGGTTTCTTCTGTTCATTGGTTAAATGGGTGATACATTTTAACCTGTGTGGGGGCAGGGCTGAGCACAGGCATAAACAATGGGGGAAGAGGAGAGGAAGGCAATGTTTGTGTGTTGTCTTACCAGTGCTGTGAGATTGAGTGTTTTGTAGGTAGTCTCCTCCCCTGTCTTTGGTCTCAGCTATTAACCCATTCTGAGCTGCACATCACCGAGGAGGAGTGGGGCAGCAAACTGTGGGGAAAGGAATAAACACACAGTTAAGACAATGCTAAGCCTTACTTCATACAAAAATCAAGTCCAAAGTCAATTAACCTTTAGATATAGAATATCAGTCTTGCTTTTGTTTATTGAGATTTAAAATCAGAGGTCTGATTTGATGTCCGGATTGGCACCATGAATAATCATATTCCCCCATCTTGACTCTTTCAACCACTGAAAAGCACCATTTGGATACTCATTCACTAGTTTTCGTTCCGTTTCCTCTGAGAAATCCAGTTTGACCACACACAAGGTCTATAGAAAGGTACACCATTAGACAGAGCAAGCGATCGATAACACTATCATCCATCCATTATTCAACCTTGTTAGATTAGTGATTACATTGGAGGGGAGGGAGGCATGTAGTTTCAGAGGTAAAACAAACAGTTTAAAAACGAATTTAAAAGGCAGGGTTTGCAAGTGTGGCATTCCTCACCAAAAAACAAAACCAGTGTTTGTCCGTACAAAGATTCTAGATGGTCCCATTTTGGAATGGAGTTACTATGTTTTCACCTGACTTATCTCTCCCCTCAGGCACTGCAGGTGAGCATCTATTGGTTCCATAGCACAATAAAGACAGTTGATTCAACCAAATCAGGTTCAGTTGACCGAGTAGAGTAGGAGTTCTCAAAGTATCCTGTGAAAAGAGGCCTCAATATCTAACTGACTAATCAGGTAAGGGGTCAAAGCATAACTAAATCTGCAGTTGCACAAATATTTACACACCGGCAATAATTAACTGGGTGGTATCTCCAAAGCAGTCTCACAGAGTAGGCTGCCTACATCGAGGACATGCTGACAAAAGAGAATTTCCAAAGGAACAACGTGAATGCCAGTCGTGCTTTCTGAAGTTATCTAGTTCTGTTTTTGGTTCTCTGTTCTTGTGTCAAAAAGCAATTTTGTGGAAATGAAAAGTGAAAGGGCTCAAAGGAGGATGAGCGCCGACTCTCACAAATACTAACCTGAAGCAACACACAGGCTTCTCTTTAGTAGAGGGGTGGAAAAAGAGAGGGGGGAGGGAGAGACATAGAGAGATAAAGAGGGAGGGGTCACGAAGGCATGGTGTGAAGAGAAAAGCACCACGAATAGTTCATGACGCAGGGGAGTGGTGTCGCTGTCTCGGTTTGGGTGGGCGCACCAAATGTCTGGCGTGTCCAACAATATTCACACTGTACGTGAGACTCGGTATCACTGTCGCACCCACGCTAACGTAGTAGGGGCTTGAAGGACTTGAGTGTACTGATGATCATGAGACTCTCATTCTGACGGGTCACGCACCTCCACTAACAGTATGAATCGTGCACTCATGCACTCCCATGTCTTGGGTCCAGGCCCACTGCCTTGCACTGAGACGTTGTTGCTTTCACTGGTAGCATTCCAACTACCCAAACCAACAGCTAACACAGTGACTATGACTTGCATTTCCTTAGCCAATCAATCTCATGTTACTGGAACCTGGATGAAAACTGATGTATGGGTAGAAACATGAACCTAAACTGCATCCACCTGCAAAGACTTGAGCAGGGTTAAACATTGACACTTTTATCCAAAAGCGACTTCCAAGAGAGAGCTTTACAAAAAGTGCCTATAGGTCAATGATCATAAACAACGAGATATGTGCCAATGGGTGGAACCAGAAGTATGTAGTTTAACACATTTCAAATTAAACAACATGATCCTCGAAAGTAAAACACAAAAACTGCAACATAATATACATTATTTAAAAAAAAATACTTCTGGGGTCCTTGCCTTTAGGTTTCCTCCTAGCGTGAGCCATTACAAATAAAGTGCCTTTGCGTCTGAGTTCTGTCTAATACATGTCTCTGTACAGACATGCTCACCATTTCTAAATGCACAACAACCAAAACAAGAACGGGCAGAAACATCCAGATAGTGGTTTTTAGGGTTGCCCAACAAGTCATTATCTTCTCTATAGCCAAAGGAGCTAAGGGTGGAATAGATGTGTCCCAAAACATACATGTCCTTTTGTTTTACATTAGATGCCTTTAATGAAATATTCCTGCCATTCTTTGACCCATGTACCAAGCTTGTCATTCACCATCAAAGTGCTGGCACTACATCAATCCCACTTCAGATATGCTAGCACAAAGTGCATTCCTTCCCCTCTTGTGTTTACACATGTGTGTGTGTGTGTATTTCTGGACTCTGGAGTATTTCTGGAGTTGTGCGTGTATGCTTTAGTGTGGCCGTATGCTTGCATGCAGACTATAGGTGTGTGTTTACCTCAAGTATGTTGAGTTGATTTATAGTTATTGTGTGCCTTCACTCCCAAGACTAATATCCTGTTCCCCATTTGGCTGCAAGCAGTTTCAACAGTCAGGAGAAGCATGTCAAACACTGACATAACCAGGGGCTTATCTGTCCAATAGTAACTTTTGAATGTGGCAGGGTTGTTCCAAATGAAATGGATGAAAATCAACAACATCTGAAGGGGTTCATCTTGTTCCATATCATAAAGCCATTAAAAAAACAGTATTGCAGTGCTGTGAAATGTGCCTACTTATTGCCTTGTCAGTGTGACTGACCATATTTGTCACACTAAAAACCCAACATGACCATATGTGCTCTTTGTGTAGTCTTACTGAGAAGCCTTGTCTGAGAGTTGATGCCACTATGACACTACCCAATTCAAATAACAGCAGAGAGAGCGATTCATCTCTGTGAACAGGTTACAGTGTGCGTGTACCCTTGACACGATCGGTGAAAATAACTTGGTACGCTCAATGACTCACTTCCTCTCTGGACTATTCACCGGTCTTTTGACACATTGCTCTGACAAGACATCACATCATTGTCACAAGTAACACATGACTTCAACACCACTTCTCTTATCCCTTTGCATGGATTTGTTTCACGTCAAGACTTATGACACATATAGCGTACCCTTTCTTGTAACTGTAAGATACATATCTCACTATTTGGAAAGCAGACAAAGCAGACACAGTTTCGTTTCTTGGGAGTAAGGTGGTATTTTGACACTGCGTTTGAAAGGACTTCCCTCAAGAGTTGCAACACACACCTTTCTGTCTGTGGTTGATTAGATTTTGTTGTTGTTGATTTATTATATATACCTTCTTTATTAATGTGTAAAGAGGTATAGGCTACGCCAAATGGTCAGGGATTTACATAATAACTTGACTGTCAATGAGGGATCCCAATCCATCCTAACCTGCCTGATATTCTCCATCTTTTCTTGTACAAGAGAGCATTAGTGAAAGGGCGACATCCGTTCGACAAGTCCTATAATATTAAGCCTTCCTTGATACATTTGTTGAGTCGTAGACCCCATTCGTGCTGCAGAAGACCCGTCAGTCTCATGCACTTTAGATTTTGCAGCTTTAATCTTTATTATTAAATTGAATAATTGTGGTTGGACTGAATCAGTGTGGTTATTCTACAACAATATTCTATCGTGTAAGGTTTAAAAAACGTTGTGGGTGGCTGGGCAATGCCTTCGGATGGGACGTGGAAATTTCCACAAACCTTTGAGTCTAGTGAAAAATCATTAAAGAAGATTAAGGCCCACATAGCCGATATCTCACTACAAGCAATCGCCTAAAACTATCAGCTCCAACTAAAAAAAGCCTCTCAC
Source organism: Mallotus villosus (assembly GCA_903064625.1). Taxonomy (NCBI): domain Eukaryota; kingdom Metazoa; phylum Chordata; class Actinopteri; order Osmeriformes; family Salangidae; genus Mallotus; species Mallotus villosus. Next base: position 15,253 of record CAEFZP010002528.1, on the reverse strand, counting down.
TGCTTACCCCTGAAGTAGGAGACACATTGAAAGTGCGCCAGCAACTATAGGCTACAACTTTGATTGTGGACTTATCCTTCGACAAAGCTTTCTTTTAAGAGGTTCATACCGGGGACACAGCCTAAGCTCTTTAGTAGCACAACAAACAGCAACAACAACAAAGCCAAAAGGGCAACATTACAGTAGGCTGTAACAACCTTTCAAACTTGACTTTACCTTAACGTCACCTAAAAAAAAGTTTTGTCGCGGATGAAATCGCCACCTACAGACAAATCGAGATGTATCTTCAGAAAAAGTCTTAACTCTGTCGGCGCATATCTTCACGGTCACCGGTGTAGTAACTAAAGGTAACAAAGGTTTAAGAAAACTTTTAACTAGTAGTTGGTCTGAACCATTTTTTTAATCCAAGTGTCTTGACGTCGCTCCCTGTTAACCGAACTTGTCAGATAACGAACACCAGTATCCATTTATCCAACCAATACCAAGAACAGTGGTTTATTTGGTTACCTTGTCCTCGTGTAATGCGCACGCACTTATCTAGCATATGATAGAGCAGAAAACAGGCCCCTCCTAAAAGGTATTACGTAGTCTTTGTTATTCACGAAAAACAGGGCGGGGTAGTAGCCTACCGCGAGTTCTTCATGATGAGTTGAGGGTTATAGCTAATTATCTGCCCGTTCTAATCATATACCTATAGTAATTGACTTAAAGCTATGGGAAGTCTTTTTATTTAGGCCTAGCCATTGAAAATATTAGTTTAATTTTTACCCGAGCTCGCACCCTCTCCACCCTCTCTCCCCTCTCTCTCTCTGTCTCACTGTCTCACAAGGACATGCAACAATTCACAGATCTATGTGTGCAGACAAAGTGTGCCGAGGTGGCCGACCTGTTTCTCTAACTCTTAAGAGTAAGTGGATTATGTGGATATTTCCTGTTTGTTTGGGGTCCTAGGATTCGTACATCTTTCAGTCACTTTCAGTGACTCCCTATCCTGACAACAATGACTTGTTATGGTTATGGAAAATAAACTTAATATTACAAAATAGTTTGGGCTTCCTAAATAGTTGTAAACCACCAGTGTATTTGTTTATGCTCAAAGGCATGTGTGTCATTTTGTACATTGTTTTATTGTGAGTCAGTGTGTAGGACTATGTGTGTGTTCTATTTTCAGGAGTGCAGATCAGATGGATCTCCCATTCATGATCAGTCCCAAATGAGTGTGTGTGTGTGTTGTGGAGTGTTATGGGTGTATTATGATGTAATCACCACAGCAAGGTGGCCTGTCTTCCCAACCTAAAGGAGGGTGCTTGTCAGGGTGAGTGGTGGGGTTGGACCCAAATGCAGGGGAGTACGCCGACATTGTTGAACAAAGGGTTTTAATTCTCGAAAAGGGGTACTCACAGGGACCAAGGGTAATGCAAAGACAAAGACTGGACACAAAACAGGAATCTAAATACACAGAACCAAACAAGACACAGGTGGACACAATGAAACTAACGAGAACTCAACAAGACACAGGTGAAGACAATGAGACAGGGAAACACTAGGGCAGGGCAAAACCAAACACAGGGGGGGTGGCCGTGACAGTGCTGAACTGCTTTGTTAAAAAGAGCATCAGATACTGCATAGCAACTGTTTTCCAGGTTAACCGCACTAACTTGTCAGAGAGGCCTTGGAGGACAACAAAGGTTGTCTGGTTGTGAAAGCACAGACGGAGAGCTTAAACTCAGGCATCTCTAGTCGGCTGTCTGCTAGTGTGCCAGGTTACCTCAGAGCGTTGCCATGGTGAGCCCACCTTCACAACAGGTAACCAAAACAGCTGATCAGCATAAGGTCTCCATGGTAAGCACCTATGCCCTGGTTCACTCCCTCACCCCAGGCAATGCTTGGAAGACAATGAGACAATAAAAACAGAAACCTATCTACCCTTATATGCTAAGGAGAGAGGAAGATTCCCAGCTCTTGCCGGGCTGGTTAGAACATGAATAAGCCCAATCAAGGAGCAAATGGTATGTGAAGGGATGTAATGTTGTAAATAAAAAATAATGTACATTTAAGAATTTAAGAGACAAGACCTTAAACTTAAAACCAGCTTATCTGTAATGTTTAACTTGAACTTGTTTCTTAAAATCATTACACTTGTCGTAATTACATAACAGATATGATCCTTAAAATATACAAATATTGCCTATTTTTACATTTGCATCACTAGATGGCAGATCTCATTGACTAGATCTCATTGATTGTATTCAACACAGCTCATCTGAGTTTTATTCTGATTTAAGTAGTTGTAAGCCATTACTATGTCATGTGTTAACCCCTAAAAGTGCATTCAGATACTCCGCACAAGGGAGAGCTTCAAATACAGCTCCAGGGCTTGAGCATTTATTCACAGAACTGAGCTTAACAGGAAATGATTAATATTGAACTCCGGTTAACCTCATACATTTTAGAAGCAACCTCAATCTTTTATAGCAGCTATGTTTACATATGGATGTATTGTAAAGTACAAAAATTGTATTACAGATACAAATAAAAGTGTAAAAATAATAAAAGTCTAACAAATAAAAAGATTGAGGCAAGAAAACAAGAAAACCAAACTTACAGTAGACGTATCGTTTATTACTTAACATAAAAAGGTAGGAGGTGGGTAAAGGATGCTGACGTCCAAGTAGCTCTGTTGAAAATGGATGAAACATTTTTGGGATGTGTTGTGCGTGTGCGAGAGAGAGATAGAGGGAAGAGACGGAGAGTTTTAGAGCACAAAGTATTGTGTACAAAACCATATCACTATCGTGGATAAGAAATTGAAAATGTTAAACCTTGACACACTAACAACTTGCACCTAACAAAAATGGTTTCGTAGGACTGAGCGTTAACGTATTAATCTTTTTGTGTCTTGTATGAACTCCCCACCAGCTTACACTGACTTCTGATGTTAAATCAGTAGAGGTCATCAGACCTGGAAACAGTCAAGTCAAATGTCAACTATTGAAACACTTATCAACTCAGTTGGGGTCTTTCAAGGATTAATAGTATTTGCAAATGAACCAAAATAATGGTCTCTCACAACTTTCAGAGCATTAGTCAAGTAATAAATGAAAGACTACATTGACTACATGACTAGAAGCAAATACTCATATACCCACCGAAAGACGTACATTACCCATCCCCCGGTGACTGAGATTGTAGTGGGGGAGGGGAATGTAAACTAATATGTAAGCTAGCTATGATTGCTCAGTGGTTGCCACCCAGGTGCCCAGGGAGCCAGCCAGGATCTGCAGAGTCCTGCTGGCTCCCCTTCAAGATTGCCGTATCCCGCCTTCTAGATCCCGCCATCCTGGCCCGATACAGCTACAACTTGGTAGAGGGTGGAATCCTAGTCACCCTACAGATGCTGGCAAAGACCTCTGCCCCCTGAGGCCGAGGTGATCCCAGAGCTGAGTGTCAGTCCTGCTCCTACGGAACAGCCCCTACCCCGCCAAGCCCCGACATCCTCCCTGCTCCATCCATATGAATCTATACTTAAATGCAACAAATCTGTGTGTGTGTCTGTGTGTGTCTGTGAGTGGAACAATTAGCTTGAGAACCGAGCACTATGCAAAGATGTACTTTTGCAGGTGTCTATCTCAGGTGGACAGGGAATGGTTATTTCTTGTGCAAACCAGCCATCCAAACATTCACATGTTGCTAAATTCAATGAATTCGAGGGGGCGGAGCTTCTACTCCTTCAGGCAACACGCCCCCACAGTATCAAGGAGAAAAGACTGCAGATTTTCTCACGATTTCAAAGCCTAATTTAACATACTAATCAGTGTTTTTTTCATTGGAATTTGGATGGGTAGTAAGCAACTTCTTCTGTGGTGTGATGAACTTAAAACTCATTTTCAATTCTGCTCTACAGCATCTTTAATGACGTGCATAAGTTACTAGATAATGTTAAGGTCAAAGTACTTTTGAGAATTTCAGTTGGGATCTGACAAATGTGGGTACCAAAGCCAATGATAAAACCGTCATCAACAGCTGCATCCCAGGTACTGTACCCTATTTACCTACAGTTCCAGGAACCTGTGTGTGTGTGTCTCACCAACATCTTAATCACGGAGTGCATCACAAGCACTGCACACTAGTTTCTTGAATTGCAGGCTGACCCAGTGCAGGGTTTTTTGCTTTACACAGTAACTCTGGGGGGTTGTTCAGGAAATGGTTTCATTCCGGATGTTCTATGTGAATGCATTCTTCTTGGAATATGTACTGCAGCAATAGAAACAATCTCAAGTGCTCATTGGTTTCCATGTTAGTTAGTAGTAAATATTTTATGGATGGGAAACCCTTCCATTCGCTTTACTTGTCAAGGTTTTTGTTCATGCTTAGACTACCTTACAGTTATTGTAAAACCTGTATTATTCCTTTAGCGCCAATGAAATGTGTCAAATCTTTGTGCCATGTGGAAATTTCCCAGACACAACCAACAACAACAAATGTCCCTTTTCTCCTGAAAGCTTGGGCCTAGAGGGTTTCTGTGGGTATATTTCCATGATGCCCTTGTTTACTCACTAAAGATAAAAAGATTAGAGTAGTGAGAGAGCAACAGAGGGAAGAGTTCTATCATTGTAAGTCATTAAATCGATTTTCCTGATTTAATGTTCCTGAGATAGGGGTAATGAGCGTCCATGCTCCCTTTAAGACAGACTTCACTCAATGCCATAGATACTGATCCGACTCAGTAGAGAAACAGACACTGTTTGTCTTCATTGTTGGTGTCTCCTATCCCGAAAGCTTCAGCCCTGACTTACTATGTGGGCACATTTATGCTCCTTTTGACTCAGGAAATATAGAAAGTCAAGTGAGAGAGAGTCAATGAGAGAGAAAGAGAGAGTAAGAGAGAGAGGGGGGGACCTTATTGGCTTAGTTTTGTGAAGTTTACAGTCCATTTGAATGAACAAAGGCCTGACTTCACATTAACATAATGTGTTTTTCAGGGAATTTGTGTCTGCTACATTATCTTGTATGACGACATATTCCACAGACACACACACTTCAATCCGTCTATCCCTTCTTAACCAAAATAATAATTTTAGATGCAAGATAACACACAACAAACCTTACTTTCATCACACACTCAAATGCTACTTTGGCAGGTTGTTCTCCATCCTGAGCTATTATAGAGAAGGTCTCTCTCTCTCTCTCTCTCTCTCTTCTTCAGGCTCATCTATCACATTTAAAACAGATTATTTCATATTTCAAGTATGTAGGTCTTCTGACAAACCAAAAAGATTTCAGATTTATGTTGAACACATTTGACACGATGGGTTAGTTAACTGTTAAATCTGTATGTTGAAATTCCCCTGATAATGACTCAGTAGTCACCGGCATCGAAAGTTGCTAAAAGATGAAACCTCAAGTAAACCACAGTTCATTTGGAGACATAATTATTCAAACCCAGGTGGAACATGGCAGCACTGCCACGTGGTACGGATTCACTTATGGTTTAATAAAACAGGGCTGCATCTCAATAGTCTGTTGTGGATTCCTTTTATTGTTTCATGATGTACACACAGTCGCAACAGAAACAAAGGACAGTAAGTATTTAATGTGCTTAGGAGAAAGAGCAGACCGTGGTCAATACAACGCTGTCTTGTGTGTCATAATGTATCATCATTCGAGATTACATGAACCAGCCTGAACAGATGCACGTTAAATGAATAACTGGGCCTAAATGACAGGGCCTGTACAGAAAGACTGTCTCTGCCACAACAGCTTCAAACGGGCCAAGCAGTCTAATCAAAGCTATAACATTTTGTGAGAGGACGAGATCAGACAGATTTGTCATTGAAGAGCAGTTGTTACACTTTGGCAGCAACAAGATCAAAGTCCTTTGGAAAGAGCCAGGGACAGACACAGGCTTCAACATACACTCACATGTTCACACACACACACACACAGACACACACACACACACACACAGACACACCCATGCTCTCTAACAGACCATTTCCTTTGTGGTGGAACGGAGGTTGCAACAAACATCCTCGATCAGGATATCTGAGCGATTGTGTCTGTACAGCAGGGCCTTAATCATAATACACATCCCCTCCAATATTCAAATATGGTCAAAATGTCCCAATATATTGATATAAAAATACCACGTACGCTGTCCGAAATTATCATAAAAAATGTAATAATGAAATGTTAAAAAAATAAGGAGAGGAAATCTCCCCTCAGTGTTGACTCCATGGCTACGGCCTTGCTGTACAGTGTGTGTGTGATGCAGAGGAACATCACGGAGAGAGATATACATCCTGTGTCATCTTGTCTTTGTGCAGTCTTGAAGTCTTTAACTACTGGCCTGTCCATTATCGGTTAAGCTTTGGGTCAACATCAGGGATATTACAGCTACAGTCAGATGACACCTTCCTAGCTCTGAGGGGTTTTCTAACAGGAAAATAAGGTTATTTTCCATTGGACTTCCATTGGTATAATGGTTCCATTAGTGTGAACTGTTGCTCAGAAACACAGGTAGAGTCAACAGCCGTGAAATAGACAACTCTGACAATGTCTTTACAGGGGTCAGAGTTGTTTTTTTCAGTTACTTGACAATGTTCTTAAACATTTTTCCACATTAGTTTGGTTAGGTTGTTCCAGTGATGTATCTCATTGGCCAAATGGTTGCTGGCCACTTGACAACTCCTATGGAATGAGCCGAAAATATGTAAACAAAGGCTCGGGAGACCATCAACGCTTCAGCAGTGAGTATGAACTGAGACCATGAATAACTTGATGGTACATAGTGACCTGCACATGCTCCATTTGTTGTAAGTGTGTTTGGATCCTATTCTCTCTCCCGCTCTCTGGTCTAACAATATGTATAAGGAGTTATGTGTTCAAGTAAATCAGGTTCTCTAGGAAAGGACATGGAGAATGACACAGAGAGAAAGAGAGAGAGAGACAGAGGGAGAGAGATATGCAGTATATATATAGAGAGAAATGGAAAGTGGGACTTATCTCTTCCCCACTTATACTTCCCTCTGGGTCTGTTCTAATTCAAGCATTGACCCTCCTTCCCTCCTCTGCCCAAAGGTCAAGACTTGGCCAATTTGAGGCCACTCAGTGTCATAGACACGGTCTGAGAAAACAGTGGATTTTCACTTTTCAGCGGGGCAAAGGAAGGGAAACATACATGTCGTCTCACATAAACCCAGAGACTTGAACAACACACAACACAACTGAAACCCACAAATCTTTAGTTTGACTCAATTTAGACTATATTCTAAATCCCCCTGGTTGTCTTTAGGATCCTGCTTAATAAGACTGTATACTTGACTGTATTTATTTATAGAACATGTAAGTCTTCTTTTTACAGGAAATCGAAACAAGACCTTGAATTTCATTCAACTTTGCTGCCATGCAGGGGAAGAAAAATTAAAGGGAAACTGGGTATTTGTGTGTGCTTCTTCCCTGTAGCGAACTGGTTTAAAATATTACAAATATTCTCCTATAAAGCAATAATTGAGTTCAAAGTATCTACAGAGGAAGCGATGAAGACAAGTATCTGCTATGCTGAGTGAGATGAGGTTGCTCTTGTTTGAGTGAGATCCCGAGGCAACCTCATAGCATAAATACAAACACAGAGCCCTGTCTGTCAGGTCTGAAGATATTCTCTACTCGCAGAAGAAGAATGTCTGTTAGAGCTTGGTGTAAGGAAATACCATTAACATCTGATCAAAGATGTTCCAACACAACAAAGCCTACTATTCTGTTTTATTAACAAGCTAATGGTCTCCCCATCTGTGAAATACTTGTTTACACAATGACTCAAAGAAACTCTCAAATCCCACACTAAGAAAATATTGTGGAAAGCCACTTTAGCGACTGTTGATTGGCAGCAAGCAAATCCCATGAAAAGAAAAATACTTTGAATAGAGGTGGTGAGCCCAATTTGATATGCATATGCTATGCAAGTTGAGAAGGCACAAACAGGGCTAGCAGCAGCAGGCCTGTTCCGAGTTTTTACCATTTTAGAATCCTTCAAAGCTCTTTACCACCATAAGGTAACTTTTTTGTTCTGCTTCTGAGCTGTGTGTTGTATGGTGTGTGCGTGTGTGTCAGACTGTTGGTTTCAGTATGTGTGTGAAATGGGTGTGTGAGAATCTTGTGGTTGAGCTATTCTTGAGAAAACAGCCTTATTTTCCAGTAATGTGTCAGTAACTTACACTCACTGACATGGAAGCCAAGCTTTAATAGTTTTGTGAATCAGTATAGATATACAATTATTTAGAAAATCAACTCAGCTAGCAAACTGATACCACACTTCTCAGGCACCCCAGTTTTCAGTTTTATTTGAAAAGTGTGACTGGTTGCTAGTTCATTTAGTTAAACAGACAGAATGCCCTTTCTTTTGTAAATTTCCCAAGACAGACTACATAGCTAGATGTCTAATGCTATGTGGTGATGGACAGGAAGCTAACCCATGCTTTTATCTCTCGATGGCCTCCCCATATGACAAAAAATCTATCCATGACTCTTTGCCAATGGCAATGTGAAAAATAAAATGTTCAGTGCAGATAGACAGATGACAGCATGCAGGGAGACCCGGTGGCAGATAGACAGATGACAGCATGCAGGGAGGCCCGGTGGCAGATAGACAGATGACAGCATGCAGGGAGGCCCGGCGGGCATATAGACAGATGACAGCATGCAGGGAGGCCCGGTGGCAGATAGACAGATGACAGCATGCAGGGAGGCCCGGCGGCAGATAGACAGATGACAGCATGCAGGGAGGCCCGGTGGCAGATAGACAGATGACAGCATGCAGGGAGGCCCGGCGGGCAGATAGACAGATTACAGCATGCAGGGAGGCCCGGCGGGCAGATAGACAGATGACAGCATGCAGGGAGGCCCGGCGGCAGATGGCCACTGTTCGGTTGAGTGAGGAGTTGTGACACCTACGCCCAACCTGGTTAAATAGACTTGGCCTTTATAATCCGCTGTGTTGGTTGGCAAAATGTCAAAAGGTGCCCAGACCGTGTGTTCATTTAGTTTAACAATGTTCAGTTTTCTCATTAAACATTTAAGGAGCCCTGTTTTGACTTAAGATATTTTCTGTTGTTATAACGGGTGAACAGCTTGATCAAGAGCTTGATCAAGATGATCAAGATGACCACAAAAAAAGTAGCTTATATACTATCACCTCATAAACCTTTTAAATGAATCATTTTCAAATGAAGGTCCTATTTCAAGGATATACTCAGTACAGACACACACATACAGACAATTACACAACCACTGCAAGAATTGTACCTCTGTATCCCCGTATTGCAACATGTGACATGTTACAAAACTGTCAGTTGTATCCTGTCTCCTATGTTTGAATGTGTTTTATAGAAAAAACACACACATTTACACACAAGAATATAAGTGCATGAGTAGCATTATCAATGTAACAATGTATTTGTCCTACAGGAATTTGGCTGAAATTATCAACACATTTTTTGATCTAGCGACTAACTGACTTTTAGTTTGGACTTTTGCTTCATGAACAACTTTGCCAACAGCAGGTGTGGAGATCAACACTTGGTTGTAATTAAGACTCGTAATCTGTAAATCTGATTGGGCCATCTCACTGGGGCATAGCCAACCATTTCACTTTGAATCAAGTCTGATGCCGTAATCCTAACAAGGCCATATGGAGAACAACTGTTCCTGTAGTCAAGACTACTGATATGGTGAAAACACAACACCTGCTGGCCTTAAGAGGATAAGACGTTTCAGAGATGTGTGTGTCTTAAGACTTCATCAGTGCTCTACTCTGATTGCATTGTGCCATTTGCTTCGGAAGTGTCATGAGGAGAGAGGGACATGGTCAGTGTCTTTCTTAACTGAGGCAATGTACTGCAACCTCAGTGACTGACACCATCAACATAAAAACTGCTGAAAAGAATTGTCAAAGTCTGCTTTTGAAGATTTGAATAGAAGAAATACAAGGATGGCGATGATGTACAGGTCACCTTCACTCCAAACTAGCGAGCTGCTAGCATTGTATGAGGGAAACCAGGACCCTTACACTTCCAGTGATGACCATGCCCAGGAGGTGAGAGTTGTTAGATATCGATGCAGCTTTAACCTTTGCATGAATGTGATTCATAGAGTATGAGTGGCCAGAAGTAGGATTGTCCCTACAAATCCTTCCATGTACACTTCCTTGGGTCAGGTTGTGAGTACCCCAAGGAATGCTTTTTTGTGTTTTTGGTTGTTGTTTGGTAATGAGAAGTGTCCTAGCAGCATGGCTAGCATAGATACAGTTTCAACATGTTTCAACTATAGTATATTCATATCACAAGTACAAAGGAATTTTCAAGTAATAGTATTTGCATTCAAGAATACAGAAATTTCTTACAATGACACATAAACATATGTATGGCTCCGGATATATGTGACACCGCCACAATAGCTCTGCACGCTTGTATTTTTGGCTTCAAAAAATACCCTGCATTGAGCTTCAATATCACAACACTATCACTAGATTTAATTTTGATGATGGACGTATCTCTTCCAAATGATATTATCTATTATAAAATAAACAAAACAGTCATTTCAAACGTAACTTGACTGAGTGCTTACCATTGTCAGGAGAATGAGCTGGCTTCAGCAGGGACACCTAGGTCCATCTCCCTGAATGACTACAGCATGGAGAGAGATGAGCCTGGCCATGGGCTCCGTCAGGCATACTTCTCCAACCAGGAGTACTACCAGAGGCTGGAGGAGCTGAAGAGAACCCACCTCAGGAACATGGCTGAACTGGAGAGGATGTACATAGGCAGGTCAAAGGTCCCCAGTGAAGAAGAGGGAGGGGATTCTGGTCTGAAGAGAGAAGAAGCTTATGTAGTAGATTCTCCCAGGTATGATATGTCTAGCGCGTGACAGAATATGCTGTGTACTCTCTTCTACATTTCGTAACGTACTTACCTTGATTATTTCAATTAAATATCATTATGCCAATCAGGACACTGCAGCAAATCGTATCCGACGAAGAGCTCGACTTCAATGACACCTCCAGTGTTTCAAACCAATCAGAGAGCAGCAGAGGGGACAACCACACTGAACTGGAGTTGGTGGACAAACCCAAGGCCTCAAAACAGAACAGAAAGATGGGGTGGTAGGTGTAGCTCTTTATTCTCAAACTGTTTCATAAAAGTTAGCTCCTCTTTGTTCCAGCAGTGGATGTTTAGAACCTGAACATCTACAGTAGACATTAAAACAATGCATGGTGCTCAAAAGGTCATTGGTCAGAATCAAATGGAGACATTCAATGTATATGATTGGTTCCATAATCACACTAATATTATAGAGTGAAGAAATAAGAGATTAATCAAGTTTGATTATATTCTCATTGACAGGGACAGACAGTCAAACCAAGCTGGGACAGTCATTACCCAAAAGCGACCAAAAAGCCAAGTCAAAGTTAGCAGCCCTAAAAGCCAGGGAAAACTGGTGCGTAAAACTCAGAGTCATGTTGGAGCCCACAGTTCCAGAGTGACCATTCCCCAGCCATTCCAGATGACAGTCAGGGAGGAGGAGAAGAAACAGCGAAGGGTGCGTACACGCTCGGAGGTGGAGCTGGAGAACTCGCTGTTGCACCGGGAGCTGGACGAGCTCCGGGAGTGCGGGAGGAAGTTCAGAGCGACGCCCGCTCCGGTGCACACCCGACGGCCCCTCTACGAGGCGGTCATTCACCGTCCACAACAGCAACTTGGGCACCGTACCGTTATCAGCTGGAATCGAGGCAGAGGGAACCGTGGTGGCACTCATGCAAATAGGGTTGCTGGTGGCATTTGTCCTACCTCCTCCACACTTCGTCCTTTCAGCTTCCTGGAAAGAGAGAGGAAGAAGAGGGAGCAGAAGATTCTAGCTGAGTTAGGGAACCTGGAGCCCAAAGAGGAGAGGAGAGTCTTCAAAGCCAGGCCAATGCCAAAGTATGTCTACAGCTCCACCCAGAGGCAAGAGGGAAAAGAGCAGTTGAACAAGACCACAAAACCAGGCCCCAGGTCATTTATCTTCAGCACACTGTTGGAAGAAGAGCTAAGAGAGGAAAGAGAGGACACAGAGGGGAACAAGGACTCCCTGGACACAGAACTGATGTTCCACCACTCGCATCAGGAAGTGCAACCACAGTATAACAGTTACTGGAGGCATCCCCCAATCAAGTTGGCAGCATTGCCCCTGAACCAACGAGAGCTCCTATTGGGGATGGAGCTGGAGAGGAAGCGGGTAAAGGAGAGGGAGTGGTCCTACATTGACCCACTCCAGACAGCTGGCCTCAGTGTCAGTCATTGCACAAATAAAGAAAGCTCATTATCCAACAAGAGTGACTATATTAGTGTGTGAGGAAATGCATGAATTGTGTTTCATAGAGAAAAAGTGTAAGAGAATTTGAGTGAAAGTGTGTGCTGACTTTTGCTCTGTGTACATGTGATTGTGAGAGACACACAAACACAGACCTTCCTGTTAGGTCTAATGGTAAATAATTTAACTGATTAAGAAATGTATGCCTCTTATGTTTTGGTCTGCTACTGTAAATTGAATTAGATCAATAAGTTAGACAGGATCCATGACACATTGAATACATGGTGCTAAATCTTTGTGTGATACAGATCCAGAAGAAAAGATGTCATGCTATCTGTACTGAACAGTAAAGCAAAATATTTGTAACTCGGCTACTTATAAATGGATAGCCTATGTTATAAAATAAGATAAAGAAACATTGTTCTGGGTGTCCTATCCAGAAATAGTATGCCACAAAAAGACATTGCATTTACTTAATCTGTACTTTCTAATAAAAGGCCTAATTGTTTCATTTTTTGTCTTCAAAACATGACGTTGGCGATTACTTGAAGTACCGTCTTGAACGAGTCATAAACCTGTACTCTGAACACACAAATGGTTTAACGTTCAAAGCATCAGTTCCAAGTAAGATGTTACAAAAAAGATGGTGTCTTAATAGGATTTCAATATCAGTAGGCCTACAATCCAACTTGACACAGTTGTTATATGTTATGTTTTTTTAAATATAGCCTAACTTAGATTATTGGATAGACTACTTATGATTTGATCTTATGTAGGATTCTAGTATCAGAAAATATAAAAGTGACATGGAAAGTAGCAGACATGACTATCTTTTAAAGGCACTCAGGATAACAGTAGTTGGGTAAGAGCAGTCAAGTTCAGTTAGGCTTTGTGGTGGTTAGGTCCAGGGGCGTAGGATACGGTGGGGACGGTGGGGACGTGCACCTATCAGTTTTCGTCATGAGTCATTTTGCACCCACCACTTTTTTTGAAGATTTGCTCTCATCCCTCCATTAATCAATCCATACTCTTGTCAATTTCCCGGTTATCCAAATTCATATATTTATTAAAATAGGGAAGCTATTTTTAAGCATGCTACTAGCCATAGCCAACACTGTGTGCCGCTAGCAACAGTTAGCTAGCTAGCTGTTGCTTTCTTAACGTGTTAACGTGTCAAGAATGACTGATTAGGTTATTCATATAGCCGATCCAATCATAAGATACCGGCACACTTACTAAAGGCCTGCATGGCTGCTTGGCTTTAAAAAAAGCTCTGATGTCCAGTCCACTACTTCTTTTGGACATGATGTATTTCCAGAGAATGTCTAATATGAGAGATTCGTAGACGGGCTCTGGTATTTCTCAATCGTTAGACAATCGCGCTCCTTTTTTAAAAATAATCTAAGTGTAGATGTCCCCTCTGCGGCACCGTAGTTTATTTTATTTTTTTAATGTGCGGACCGCTTGGTATGGACAGGAAATAAGGCATCGTATGATCATATCACCTACTCTTTACTTTTATCTGATGCAATGAGCCGAGGTATCATAGACGAGCAAGACATTGATTTTAGCCTGCATAGGCTACAGGATACAGCACCATACCAGGCTGCTAGTGCCATGGACTATATCAAAGTGATAACCTGTAGAAGAACAAATGGATGTTGTACACAGCATGGATATGCAGACCACCCGACACAAAGGTAGGACGCGATATGTTTATTACATTTTTGCTGGTGGTGTTGTGGCTAGGTTTTGTCTTGTGCATTTTGCACACAAGTGATGGACTGTTTTAACTCTTCTCGACTCTTGTTGTAATTAATGTTAGCCTTAGCCACCAACTTAGTTATGGTTTGTGATCGTACAGCAAGCATTGGTATTGGAGATGATCGTGGAGTAACGTTAGTCAGTATCTTGTTTAGTTATTGTTTAGTTGTTATTGTTTAGTTACCGGCGGCGGCGGCTGCGACTGCCGCCGGTACCTGGCTGGTGGGCCGGTCTCGGCTCAAAATGCCCGAGCCGATTTTTTGTCCGCCGAACGTGCCGGCAAATGCCCGGTATGCCCGATGGCCAGTCCAGCGGTGGATGCATATTGTTGTGAATTGAGAGCAGTCAGCTGATGGTGTGATATGTTCGTCTGTGCGAGTCGTGCCACACATATTTTTGCTTTTTCAATCTTGGCGAAATGTGTCGTGCAGAAGTTGTGTTGTGTGCTCATCTGAGTCTGATCGTGTCATCACATTGTCACATGAAGCAGAAGATAGTGGGTCAAATGTCTAATGCTTTTTGAAAACTTAGGCTTGCCTTTCTTCTTCATAAAACGTGTCGGACATCATCACATTTTTGTATACATTTTTATTAATTAACATGACCTGCGCGAAAGGGGGGAAAAAATGAATGCGCGTCATTGTACCCAGCACTTCTGAAAATGCACTTCCGAATGCGTCTTTGTACCCAGCACATTTCAAACCAAACCTACGCCCATGGTTAGGTCATAGATATATATAGAACACGTGTTCTATATATATCTATGGGATCTCCACTCTCCGAAGTCAACGCATTACACTTCTTCCTGTCATCTGTACCTCGTGGTTGGAATCAAATGGCAGAGATTGCATCAGGTATGACTGCATATTTATTTATTATTATTAATAATAATAATCTGTAAACTATGTCTGTGGTTTGCATATCGAGAATTGTTCACCTGAAAACTCTATCTTAATTCGATCACATATTTTAAGTTCAACAACCAAATTCTCGCTGGCGGGCCGTCGGATTGTTAAGTAGGCTATTAACCTGTAGAGGTGATGCATAAAAATGCCATGTTTACACTGGTACGCACATCGTTGGAAAGTTGAGTAGTTTTTTGATTGGCATTTCACTCTGTACAACTCGAGACAACTGTCATCTGAAG
>CAEFZP010002527.1:0-16681 GCA_903064625.1 Mallotus villosus | reverse complement strand
CATTTTGAATATCCATTTTGGTAATAGAAAATTCTGAATAACGTTAGTGTGAAATTATTCAAGTTGTTTTGTGGGGGAGGGGTGCCTCGAAATCAACTTCAATAGGGAGTGTTTACATTTGGTAAATAATAAAGTCTGAGCTGAAAGCTCAAAACACAGTTACATTGTTAAGTGAATTACCATGAATGTAATGACGAGCACAAACAGGTTAGGCGGCAGGTTTTTCCACTTGGTAGTGCGTAGGCAGTCAAACTTCAGCCTTCCATGACTACACTTCACCCCCCATTCTTGTCTGAACTTCACCCTCCAC
The DNA here is from genome assembly GCA_903064625.1 of Mallotus villosus. Classification (NCBI taxonomy): domain Eukaryota; kingdom Metazoa; phylum Chordata; class Actinopteri; order Osmeriformes; family Salangidae; genus Mallotus; species Mallotus villosus. The sequence continues at coordinate 16,371 of CAEFZP010002527.1, read as the reverse complement.
CCCTGCCTGGACCTCACCCCCCACCTTGCCTGGACTAACACCCCCAACCCTGCCTGGACTACACCCCCATCCATGAATACCTTGTTCTTGTTGACCATACGAGTCATGAAAGTTCAGTTTACAGTCAGCAAAGTGTGTAATCATCTTCCTGTGTTTCTTTCTGGTGTGCAAAGACTGAATTATACATTTCAAATATTTGTTACGAGCTGATAAAATCTCTGGTAAAGATATTTGGACAGACAAATTATAATCTGTGAGTATCTTTATAATATGTTAATATGAAGTTATTGTGAATGGGATGATACCATGTTTTTTTTCTCCAGCTTCCTTGTCTACCCTGGTTTATGTTAAATGATTCTAGAGAGCTTAGTTTTGAAATTATTCATTTTATTCATCATACATTTTTGTATCGACATAATAGGATGTGCCACATTACAAAAGTGGAAAAAGCAATTGCATCTGTAGACCTATACAAATATCGGTTTTATAAAAATAGCTTCTGGTTCATAATGAGAGTCAGAATAGAGTCAAATAAATAATAGAATAGGGATCCAGTATTACATACTCGGTTTGAGAAATCTTCTGGAGTATAAAAGGATAGGGACACACGAAAGACCTACAGTAACATTTACATTAGTAACTAACCCTAACCCTTATCCAGAGCGACTCACAGTAAGTACAGGGACATTCTCCCCGAGGCAAGCAGGGTGAAGTGCCTTGCCCAGGACACAACGTCATTTGTCATGGCCAGCAATCGAACATGCCCTTCAAGTTTTCCAGAGATCGGTGTCATAAAATGAATGTCATACAGTAATCAATTAAATTCTAAACCGTCAACTGCCAAAGTAAAAACATGTCTTAATATAGGAAATAACCTGTGAAGTGAATGTTTACATTCAGTTTGGATTCCACTCTTGCCCAAAACCATTACGTGTTGTGGCAAGCATTGATAAGAGAATTATAGATATAAAAGGTAAAGCAAACACCCTGAGCTTCTTACTACAGTATGAGGAAGTTTGATCAGTGCACCACATCCATCAATTGTATGCCTTCTGATCATTTTTGGTGGTTCAAATGAGCTCCTGGATGACTTCCCTTGTAAAGGTGACAATCCTTTTTTCCACAGAAGGGCGTAATCTTGATCACGTGATGTGAACCAAAAACAGGACCAATCCCAGTCCAGGGTAATATCTACAAATTGCTGTGTCTTCGTCTTCCCTGCATGCCCTGCTGACAGATGCCTCCAAGGGTGTTGAACTTAGGCTGTCTTTTTATATGGCTCTGATATTTACTACAGCCAGAGCCTGTCCACTCCCTATTAAGCCCCCATTGTACCGAATTATGTTTGCAATAGGGTTATATGCGGAAAACACTTCCGTATTCGGTAAAACAGACCTCTTCACTTCCGGATCTGTACGCTCTATGCAGACTTATGGTGCTGTTTACAGAAGATGCCTTCAGTTTCCAATGTAATATCTTGGTGAATTCTGCGCCAAAAAGGTAGAGGATGGCAGCCTTTAGAAGAAAAAGCGATTCCCCATTGATCTGTTGACTCAGAATTTTGATTTGGGTCTTGATCAGGGCGTGCGTCCCATTGCCAATGGCATTGGCAATCGGGCAGTTGCCCCAGGGCCTCGCCACAGCAGGGGGCCTCGTCGTATTTCTTAATGAATTAACTAATAAATCACTTGTCATTGCACGATGACAATTCAAACTAGAAGCATACAATTTCCTGGGGAAATTGTGAGGGTGTGCTTGTGGCTGCCCCAGCTGCCCATAGTCTCACTGTGTTTACTGATATCAACCACTCAGTGTTTTTACATTGCTTTTAGACAGCAAAGAACATTTGTGTAGGTTGTTGGTCAACTCGTCCCGTTATCTGGTTATTAATTCCTGGAGAGCAACCATTAGTTGACATGTGCATTGAGTTTTTGTGGGAGTTTTTCCTTGTCTTCCTTGAGGGTTTAGGTTGGTTGAGAGGCAGGTCTATGGGCGTATGTGAAGCCCTCTGTGACATGCTTGCGTGTAAAAGGGCTATACAAATACATTTTGATTTTATGTAATCTAGTAAACTTGTAATAAACCATACAACCAACATTGCTTCCAGTTGATAGGCCACATATATATACAAATGACTCATTTAAATCGACAAAAAGATAGCCTTGACTAACCAAAAGGATATGTGAATGTTTGAATGTTTGAACCTGTAATTCGAACGATGAGTGACTTCAATATTTCTTGTAACCAATATTTGGAAAATGTAACTTTTTAGAATTTACCGTGTCAGTGTCACAACCGCTCATATCACCTCCCATTCTCTATCCACCACGCTAATTCATGTAGTCTATGTATTTAATGAGAAACAATTGGGTTAATGTTGAGTCAGAGGTTGGCCTGTCTGTAGATGAGAGGAAGGTAGGAAGACAAGGCGGCCAAATGAATCTCATGAAGGTGCAGCGTTTAGGACGAAACTTAGAAAGTACATTCTAATATATTCTTCTCAGATATAAACAACTTGTTGGTTGCCCAAGAGGAAGACAGCATCTGCTTCTTCAACTCCGTAATCCTCTCAAGGGCACATGTTGCACTGGGTTAGAAAGACATCAGCATAATGTAATTTTACACAATACAGGATTAAAAAATGAACACCCATCTATGCTATATTGAAAGGGTCAATTGTAGGCTATGGGACTATACTATTCCAGTTTGTCTACACTCCAAAACATCGTTTCCAACCCAGCGGCTAGTTAAATATATAGGACAGAACACACGTTGGGTTAAACTAACCCAGCAAGATGGGTTGACCATTTAACACAGAATGTTTGGTTGGTCATTAAACGCCTCAATGCCTAGCTAGCATTACCTGAGCAAGCATAGCAAAAAGAAGTAAGCACATACAACTATTTAAATTGATTCATACAAACACGAAGAAAACACAACGTTGTTATCACATTTTTAATTTTCTGTTTAATGTAGCCTACTGTTCAGTAGACTAACGCTACCTTTTCTATTTGTATTACCATCCACTTTTGGCGCCTTCACGAACGAACAGCCAGTCGTTAGCTAAGCTAGCTAGCTAGCTAGACTAGAGCTTTCTAGGCTACTAGAGCTACGCTAAACATTCCAAAAGCAGACAGTTGCAAAAAAAACTCATTAAAACAAATCGTTTGCAGTACCGTACGTTTATTTCGGTAGGGTTCTTCTGTATAGTTGACATTTGCTTCGCTGGCTAGACTAGTAAATGTAGACTAAGTTAGCCGGTTGCAAACTGAGGTAGTGCTAACGGCTAAAACAAGCTAACGCTATCCTCAACAACACCTACAGTACTAGCTAGGACTCGGAGAATCTCACCATTCAGTTGCTGCAAGAAATGTGGCTAAAGTACACCGCCGGACTAGTATTTTTGCTGTCCCCTTATCTTGGTAGGTAGGCTACAACAGATAACCCTTTAGTAAATTAGCCAGATATGTCCCTGCTGAAAAGACCGTTGACAATTACATTTATGCTGCAGATGAACCAGCAGCTGGGTTATAGTGAGGCATCCGCTGGATAAGGTACCAGGTGGTCGTATCTAATGCGTCGTTGCTAACATGTGCCGACGCTGTGACGTAGACTATTATAACTGAGTAGTCTACCCTTTGCCGACAAAATCAACTTTATGCCACAAAAACGTTGTATGGTCCTAAACTGTGCAACGGAACGTACATAAAAGTAATAGCAACTCAATCGGGACCAAGACGAAACTTTGGACGTCGACGTTTTCTATGTAGTCCAAATATTGACCGAGGAGTAGGGGGGGCAAAAATAATAAATATATATGTGAGATAATGTTACAGGTCCCAGGCAGAGGACCCATGGGCAGATAAGAGTATCCTGAAAACAGGAAAAGATTTGAGAATCGGGCGACAGTGCTCCTTCTTGCTTTCGCGCCGCTCAGCAAATTTCCTTTATTTGTCAATATGACAACACAATACATACATACATATTCATATCAAAAATAAAACGAAATACATGTGTTTGACTATACTCCAACAAAAGACGAACACCCAATGGCTAGCTAGCTTACCCTTGGTAGACGCCATGCTAGCAAAATCTACTTGAAGTTCTGACAACATTATACGTCAAACCACCTTAACAAAAACACGTCTCCTAGATACAAATATCATCACAGAAACAGTATTTTCTCAACATGAACTGAGCCACAAGTAAAACATGTTTTGGTTTTACTAACAAAACAAGTTGCTGCCCGCGCCATAATATTCGGCCGCATCCAACACAACCCAAACGATTTCAGATATTACATATCAAACATACAAATTATTCTGTAACATTCTAAACTATAACATTTAGATTAATGCTAAACAATATGTAATCGATATTTAATCGATGTATTTAGAAGTTCAAACCTGAAAACAGGAAAAGATTTGAGAATCGGGCGACAGTGCTCCTTCTTGCTTTCGCGCCGCTCAGCAAATTGAGGAAGCACCGACACCCGCCTGCAAATAGAGTCCCCGATGGAAACACAGCGCCATATTGGTTCCTACTGGCAACAACACTGAAATGTTCAGTTTATTTCTTATAATTGGCCCCTATGACCCATATTTCAAAGCATTGCTCAAAAATAAAACTAACAAAACCTCAAAATTGTGATCACACATCTTGGGTGTCACACACTCCCTGACAAAATTAAATGGCTCCAGACATTCCTAAACCCCAAAACTTGACAATTATGAAACAAGCAATACTCAAGGGTATATTGTGAGTGTGTATACCAATTAATATGCAACTAGTGGCACAGCATATGGCATGGTTATGATGCAAGGTAGAATGTGGCTTGGTGTGAGATATGATAACACGGTAAAAGGTGTATGGTAGGCTCTAGGGTATGTCTGCATTTCCCAAATGGACATAGGTGGTAGATCATCAACCTCCACTGTATTACAGTTTGTTTGAAGTTGGTAAGAGGGTTGGCCTATTACATTGTATGTGAGCCTCTGGGTAGGTTTCCTCTCCCGAGTGGATCTTCGAGTTGGTGACTGACTAACCTGATCATGACAGGGTGATTCACGCATTGTTTGAGAAGCTGCCGGTCCTTCCTCTTGTAACATCACATCCTCATGCTCATATTCTATTGTATCAATGGGCAAGTCCTCCTCTTCATATGTTACATGTTCGGTTTCCATTCGTTCCACTTCGGGCATTCTCTCTTCTCTTTCATTGACATGTACACTTTGTCTGGTTTCTCTTTCAGTTAGAATTGGTCTTGGTTGGTTACACCTCTTAGTAGTTGTTACATCTTCTTCCTGAGGCTCGCATACCAGTTGTTCTTGTGTCCTTTCAACTCCCCTCCTGGGTATCCTCAGCCAGTATTGTGGTTCGTCGTCATCGGACGAGTCACTGCTGGGCTTCCATTCACTCTGTCTCGACATATTCAACTGACTGTTCCTCACCCCCTGACGAGGTTGACGTTCTCCTGGTGAAACCGGTTGGTGCCTCTGTGAGGCTCTAGTTTTTCCTGTCAGTTTCTGTGATTGCTGAGGTAGATCAACTGGTAAGCCATTGACCAGGTGAAGCAGATTGCGGTGTAGTGTTCGGACCCTATTTCCACCTGTTTCTGGGGCAACTTTGTACACAGGTCCTTCACCGAATCTCTCCTTCACAGTATAAACTGTGTCTTCCCAGTATGCCCTTAGCTTGCCTGGGCCCCCTCTCTCACTCAGATTACGCACCAAGACACGGTCACCTGGTTCAAGGACAACACCCTTCATGTGGCAGTCGTAATACTTCTTTCCCCGAGCACTTGACTGCTGACTGTTCTCAGAAGCAAGTCTATAAGCTTCCTTCATTCTAGAGGCCCACTTCTCTGCATAGCCTCGTGGAGTAGTGGCTTCTTCATTAGCATCCAAGCCAAATATCATATCCACAGGCAGGCGTGGTTGACGGCCGTACATTAGATAAAAGGGTGAAAACCCTGTTGCCTCATGTCTGGTACAATTATAGGCATGGATGACTTGTGGTAGGTGTTCTCTCCATCTTTCCTTTTGTTTGTCCTCCAGAGTTCTGAGCATTTGAAGCAAGGTACGGTTAAATCTCTCTGCAGGATTTCCCTGAGGATGGTAGGGAGTGGTCCTTGAGTGACCCACCCCACTCAGTCGTTGCAGGGTTTTGAACAGTTCATTTTCAAATTCTCTCCCTTGGTCATGATGCAACTTCCATGGATAGCCAAACCGTGGAATGAAATCATCGAAAAGTTTCTCCGCAGCTGTGATTCCGGATTTATTTCTTGTAGCATAAGCTTGTGCAAACCTGGTAAAATGGTCTACAACAACCAAAATGTATTCAAAACCTCCCTTGCTCGCCTCCAGGTGAAGATAGTCAATCGATACAAGCTGTAAGGGTGAGCTGGTGATAATGCTCCCCATGGGGGCTCTGATGTGCGACACCGGTTTTTTCTTCTTAATGCAGGGACACCTTCTTGTCACATAAGCCTCAATGTCCCGTTTCATGTATGGCCAATAAAATCTGTCTCTAGCTAGGCCCAAGACCCTTTCAGTCCCCAAATGACCCATATCATCATGAAGGTGTTTCAGGACCATAGGTTGGTACTGGTCAGGCAAAACAAGTTGATTCCTCTGGCTGGTTTTCCTGTATAGTACTCCATCTTTGAAATGAAGTTTCCCCCACTCATGTAGTAGTTTCCTTGCAGGACCGCTAACTGCCCTCCTCATCTCACTGGTCAGAGTGTTACTGGTCTGCTTCAGTCTGACGATTTGGCTGATGGCAGGATCATCTCTCTGAGACTTTGCCAGCTCGTCGCCGCTTATGGTTGGGAGTAACTCAGGTGACTGTTCCGTTGAACTGTCCTGCGACAGATTTAGGACAGCGATGTAAGCAACATCTCGGTGGTTGGCAACTCTGCTACCTTCCCATGTTGCCAGGATGGTGTCTCTGGGTAGCTCCTCTGTGCATGAGTCCACAAAACTGTCAATGTCCAATGGCAACCTAGACAGTGTATCAGCATCCACATTTGCTTTTCCTGGTCTATATTTTATCTCAAACCGGAAGTCGGCAAGCTCACCAACCCATCGGTGGCCCACCGCATTTAACTTGGCAGTACTCAGCACATAGGTTAAAGGGTTGTTATCAGTATACACTGTAAAGTGGGACGCATAAAACAGATAATCCCGGAATTTCTCACTTATGGCCCACTTTAGCGCCAAAAATTCCAGTTTGCCTGAGTGAAGGTTGTAGTTTCGTTCAGCCGGCGTCAGTGTTCTAGAGCCATAGGCAATTACTCTGAGCTTTCCTCCCTGACGTTGATATAGCACGGCACCGAGCCCTTGTTCTGATGCGTCTGTATGTAACACAAAAGGGAGGTCGAAGTCAGGATACCCGAGCACTGGTGGACTGGAAAGCATCTCTATGAGCTGGCCTAAAGCTCCTTGGTGCACCTCAGCCCACTGTATTGGGGTCCTGGATGGCATCTGTGCCCCCTTCACCTTCTTTTGCTTCGATTGAGGTACTGCAATGGCAGTGTTCTTTGCCTGCAAGAGCTCATACATTGGGCTAGCAATTTTAGAGAAGTCTTGAATGTATGTCCGGTAATAGCTGAGGAACCCTAGCAGCTTTCGAAGTTCTCCAACCGTCCTGGGGGTTTTACTTCCCAAAGCCTGGATGGCTTCAAGATCCTTAGGATCTATCCGGACTCCATCAGCAGAGACTAGCCTTCCAACATAACGGACTTCTTTCTTGAAGAGCTCACATTTAGTTGGTCTGAGTTTTACCCCATGGTGTTGGAGGGCCCTCAGGATTCGTCTCAGAACCTCGACATGATCTTTGAATGCTGTAGAATAGCAGAGGACATCGTCTAAGTATGGGACGCAGCACTCATCCCGCAAGGAGTTAAGCATTTCCTCCATACTCCTCTGAAATGCGGCCGGGGCATTCGAAAGTCCAAAAGGGATGCGCACCCACTCATACAAACCCCATGGAGTGATGAACGCCGTCATGTGTCGCGACCCCTCTGCAATGAAACCTTGATGATAGGCTTTTCCCTGATCCAAGATTGAGAACCAGCTGTACCCCCCGAGCGTGTCGATGAGATCTTGAATACGTGGTAGGGGGTGTCTGTCTGGAACTGTCTTCTGGTTCAGGAGTCTATAATCAATACACAGCCTCAAGCTACCATCTTTTTTTCGGACACAAACCACTGGGGAAGAGTATGGAGATTTTGACTTTACTATCCACTTCTTTGCCAGTAAATCCTGGATGTACTCTTTGACTTCTTTGTAGAGAGGCTTCGGTACCGCTGTGTATGATCGCTGCACAGGAATGTCATCCTTCAGAGTTATGCTCATTTGGAGGCTTGGAACGCACCCAATGTCCCCGTCATCCTGAGCGAATGCGTTTGACTCCTCATAGAGCATTTCCTTTACTTCGGCTTGTTGTTCATCATTTAAATGGCTTAAGTCGACAGAGGGATGCCACAATCCGGATGTTTCTGTTTCATCTTTGCCACCCTCGCCGACAGGAACAGGTGAGTCAACACTATTGACCTCAATGTTGTCTGTTTGGTCTGTTTCCACTATCTTTTCAATTGGATGGATGTTGCCTAACATTGTAAAGTTGTCCAACGTAATACTGTCTTGGCCATGGTTGCATACGGGGATCACCACATAAGGCCATCTTTTGTGGTGGACCTCAACCAAACCATCACCGAGATCCAACTTCTCCAGCCTCAAGTCTGGATGATTCACCTCAAACAGTGCCACCGGTGGGGTGAATTCAGCTGGCACCTTGCATTTGATCCAGGTAGCTTGGCCAGGGTGGATAACAACGCTGTGCCGACCAACTCTCACTGGTACATAGTCGGGATTGGTGTCCTCGGTCTGTACGAAATTCACTATTGCCTCAACTTTGTCATTTTCAATCCCCATGGCCTCTCGCAGCAGATCTGCAATAACAGTGACAACTTCCATTCCACCCGTCTGCCCTAAAAGGAGCTCCTGGATCACATTGAAGCCCAATATCGGTCTCACAAGGCTCACACGGCTAAGCAGGAAGGGTACTCTGATGGCCAGCTTTGGATCCTTGTTGTCACTTAAAGCGAAGGTAAGTTCAACCCATCCATCATATGGGATTGAACCCCCGTTAGCTGCAGTGACCTCCAGTTCTCTGTTTCCTAGGAGCTCACTAAGAGGGCGCACTTTCTGTTGAGGCAAGTATTTCTGTTTCCATGAGCGGTCTATTATACTCACTTGGGCACCTGAATCGAGAAGAGTAACCACAGAATGTCCATTCAGATTACATTTCAATAAACACTTTTCTCCAATTAGCTTAGCTACTCGCTGTGATGTTGATTTGTCATTAGTTGGTGATTGAGGGGCCATTTTGTAGTTAGCTCCTGCTGGTACTGATTTGACTGATTTACTTGTGTCTAGGTGGGACTGCATACTACAATCGGTCACAGGTTGTCCCTCTGCCATGACCGGGGTGCGTTTCCCGATGGCCTAGATCCTTTCAAGCATCCCACAGCACGGTGTCCCTCTTCCCCACAGACAAAGCAGTGGTTGCAGTTAGTCCGGTTCCTCGCTATGCAGTTAGAGCATCCATAGGGTTTTTCTTTTCTTATGGGTCTTCCCTGTTTACTGGGACATTGGCAGGTGCACTGCGGTTGGGACTCTGATGTTGGTGGCCTTGCTGTTTCTGCAACATTTGTCTGTAGGGAGTTTACGGCCTGAGCGAGAGCCTGTACTTGAGCGCTTAGTTGATCAATTAGCTCATCTTTAGCCTTAATATCAGTGTTACTCTTTTCTTTCGTCACCTCACTAGTATTAACTTCACTACTCTGTGCATGGGCTATTTTTGGGCGAGTGCTATGACCCAAGCGTCGTTTCCTCTCACTCTCCTCACTTGTTGTCCTGGTAACTTGTCTCAGAAGTACTTCATCAGTAACTGTAGGATCAGTGAGCACAGGCTTCAACTCCCGCCTGATATCGTCATACTTCTCACTCAAACCCTGATAGACTGTGCGAAGAAAGACATTCTGTGCTGTTCGCGCCTCATACTTAATGTCCGAGTCAGTCTGCCTGGATGTGAATATCACTTTTTGTTTGAGCCCCATCATTCTGTAAAGAAACTGTTGTGGCGTTTCATGTGGATACTGTTTCGCATTCATCAGCTCCTGAAACAGTTCAGTGCTACTTTTCTCTCCTAGATGTGACTGTAAGAAGCTCTTTAGTTCTGTTATTGTCAACTCTTCCTTGCTGGCTAGCATATCTTTGAAGTTGCCGGGTTTTATAATACGAAACAATGCTCTGATGACCTCACTTTCCGTGTGCTTTTCTTTCAATCCGTCATCCATCTGTTTACTAATATTGCTGTAGCTTATTTCAGAGGCGTTATCTCCAATTTGTCCCCCATGAATTTTGAATTCTTTCCTTTGCAGTAAGGGAAGGTCTTTGAGGGCGATCATGCTTTCAGTAGTGTTGATGGAGTGTTGGTCAGTGTTGGAACGAGGTGACTGTGTGATATGCGGACTATGGGACCGGTTATTGGTATCATCAATGGATTGAGTGTCGGTCATTTGTGTAGTGAGTGAGGTACTACCCTGTTTGTGGCCACGAATTATCTCACTAATTACATCATTTAGGAAAAGTAACTGTGACATGCCCTCATCCTCTGACTCTAACAAAGATGTACTCTCCATATATGAACATACATAATCAACACAGCCCTCCTCGTCCTCCCTACTCAACTTAGCTGAGTCTTGGTCCGATGACGCTGAGATGTCCGTTGTAACCTGGAACAACTCATCAGGAGAAAGGCAGAACAGTCCCTTCTTTATAGCCCAAACTAGTTTCTTCCTCTCGTTGTTGGCCATAGTGAACACGTCAGATGCTTTTGGCTCCCGAAATCCCTTGCTCTGATGGTGGTCAGACGCCTGGATTCTCGCAGCTCCTTACTCTGATGATGTCACACACCGGCCCACAGGTTCAGAGATCACTGGATCAACGACGTTCTCCAATTACAGGTGTCGTCAATCTCGGACGAGCCCCCACAAATCTGTTACAGGTCCCAGGCAGAGGACCCATGGGCAGATAAGAGTATCCTGAAAACAGGATAAGATTTGAGAATCGGGCGACAGTGCTCCTTCTTGCTTTCGCGCCGCTCAGCAAATTGAGGAAGCACCGACACCCGCCTGCAAATAGAGTCCCCGATGGAAACACAGCGCCATATTGGTTCCTACTGGCAACAACACTGAAATGTTCAGTTTATTTCTTATAATTGGCCCCTATGACCCATATTTCAAAGCATTGCTCAAAAATAAAACTAACAAAACCTCAAAATTGTGATCACACATCTTGGGTGTCACAATAACAAAGGTTGTGCTTCATGCCGAAGGCAAAGCACACCCAATTAACATTCCATATAATTGTTTATTACAGCCTCTCCAACTCTCTACCAGACCCACTTACCAGCCTTGTGATGCGACATCAACCTGGTCATCTCTCCACCAGCCTGACAATACCTTGTTGCTGTTTGGATAATAATCATTAAAGTTATCCATGCAGTTATACTTTGTGTTTACTCTTATCATCCACACTTGTGCTGATGATCTTATCACAAGGTAATTTATTCTTTTGATTGATGCAGTAGTAGATGCATCTAGTTGAGCTAACTAGCTAGTGAGTGGACCTGAAATTCCTGTCAAGCGTTGAGAGCTAGCTGGACGATCTGCAATTCATTGTTGCTAGCTCTAATCAGATGTACTATAGGCTAATAGAGAAGACTAACTTTGTATGCCAACGAACACCAATAACTAGAACTAATATGACAGACTACAAACAAACGGACTTCTGGTTATGAAACCCGTACTCTCTAGCTATCTACAGTAAAAGTGTTGCTTAGCTCTACGTTAGATACTAGACCTACTAGCTCTAACTGCATTTAGAATCTAACAAGCTATAATCTTAAGATTTTTTTAAATCTAAAGCTAGCTATATGAAATACTACTAATAACAATTGATATGTGGTGATAAAAATATGAAAAAAATCAGGATTTTTGTCAATTTACCAGCTAACTAACTTCGGAGACACTGAAAATGAATGGGGTTCAACGGTGGAAAATACGATGCTAGGAACTATTGGTCGCCTCATGGTTGCTTTACTTCCGCATTCCTCGATAACAATGGGAGTCTATGGAAGTGTCGCAACTCTCTTTTTATATGGCTCTGACAATGACCAACCGTTGCTACGTTACAAGAAACAAGGAACCAATCCGATTGGCCAACGCTCTTTATCGCTATATTTAAGAGCTAGAAAACAATTTTCGGCTCGAATTTGATAGGGTCCATTTTTTGGGGTTGAGTTTTTAAAGATCTATTTTTTTTGGCTCGAATTTGAGCAACCTGAATTTTATTTTACATTGAAATATATTCAGATGAGAATTCAGTGTTGTTTAAATTTCAATATTAAGTATTCGATGCCTTTTAAAATTCAAAACATTATGGCACTGATTTGCTTAAGAATCTTAAGAAGTGTAGCCTACAAGTGTAAGTCATAGGGGCGAAAAATGTAAAAGATTTAGAATGAAATAAAATATAAAATGGCTACAGCACAAATAGGGCAACATAGTTCAATATGGCAATATTGAACCTTCATACTGCTGACATACTTTTGTCTGCTATGATCTTGATAACTTCTAACTTTTTCTGTTTCTCAGTCTTTCATTCTTTAATACTTTTAACGCTTAAACATTTATGAAAGTCAATAAGATACTCTTTTCATCACTCTGTTTTTCTCCTTTTTCAACAGTAAGAAAATATCGCAATGCATAACAATGACAGACAGGCCTACTTTTAATACTTTTTCTGACCATTTTGTTTTAAAAGCACATACCTCTTTTAAAATCTTTGTAAAACCTTCTTTGTTATTCAAGCCATCAAAACAAAATAGTTTCAACTGCATTCAGCAAACACACACATTTTCTTTAGGAAATGTACCTTTCTAGTTTATATTGTTCTTCTTCCGCAGTTCTGTGGGAAGTGTGCACGAGCCACTGCTGGGAAAGGACTGTTTCGGTGGAGCAGCAGTGCACTCGCGGCTACAGTGCACTGGAGCCCTGGGTCATCATCTGGGTCGTGAGTGGTGCATGGACTGCCTGAATAACTATTAATAATCCTCTCATAGAAGAGTGTTCCACTTTACTATCCCCCCATTCAAGTGTGGCCTTAGGTGGCTAATTAATTTTCTGCCTGGCTGTTTGGTTGGCTTAATAACAATTAGTTGGGTGTTCAGGGGTCAGTCATTCTTATTCATGCGATTCTGTGTCTAGTGTATTTATGCTATTCTCATGGAATGCTTTGTGTTGTTATGAGCCCATTGCCGTTTTTCTGTGTATGAGCCTAGTGCATGATTACGTGTTGCGGTGTTGTTTATGATTGTAGTGGTTCATATTGCAGTTTTGCACATTTCCCCCTTGCACATTGCCGTGGACTTGATAACCTGTTAGAACTACTCCCCCGTCTTTAGGGGGCGCCAGAGCAGAACATTTGAATACAAGCCCTATGTACTGATCCCCTGGGGGTTAGCCCACCCTAGCACTAGATGTGAACTTGTGAATTGTCTACATTTCAAGTATTCAGTTTTTAGAGCATAGGCATCAATAAATTCATACTTTCATAAACTACCTCACTGTGTTGGTTGTGTGCCTCAAGGATAAAATATTTCAACCTGCTATTCGTTACAGAAGCTCTTCTCCTTTAACGTCGACCTTGTACTCCAGCTTTAGCCATGATCAGTTCCAGGAGCACTTCAGGCCTCCATCCAACCGTTTAACTATCAGTGCATCTCTGTCTCTCTGCCTAAATAATCCATTCTGAAATCAAGCCATAGCTTAACGAGGGTTGGCTATCTGCGGTGTCACCGCAACAGCAACCCGGGCCTGATCCGCATCAGCCCACCGAGCCTAGAATAGAACAACAAAAAAAGGGGGGGGAACAGGCAAAAGCACCAAAAGGGCAAGTAAGACCCACAAATCCAAGGGCAACCAACGACCAACGAACCCCAAGGCAACCAACGAACCGAAGGTAGCCAACGACCAACGGACTTACGAGCAAGCAACGACCAACGAACCTACGGCAACCAACGACCAACGGACTTACGGGCAAGCAACGACCAACGAACCTACGGCAAGCAACGACCAACGGACTTACGGGCAAGCAACGACCAACGAACCTACGGCGACCAACGAACCTACGGCAACCAACGACCAACGGACCTAAGGCAACCAACCCCATGAAACTTCACTGGCACAACCGTCTGGTATATAGCTTCACCGACAAAACAGTCACCAGACGGCACCCACTTACGCATTAGTCAACTAGTTAGCCAACTATCAGGTCCTTGGACACCCTCAAAATGGGCAGGGCCCGGAGCGGCCAGAGCAGCAGGTCGAACGTTACTAGGACCTCTACCCCTCCCCCTCAAAACCGGGCACTCATTTTTCCAATTCCCTGGTTCCTGACAATAATGACAGTCCGAGCCACCCCCCCCCTGGACGAACCCCACGGCCTCCAGGACTACTACCCATGCCCCGAAACGACTCGAAAACCCCGCCCGACTCATGTCACCACGGCCACAGGGCTCCGAAAAATCCCTTCGATGTATCAACTCATAATCGTCAGCCAGCACAGCCGCCTCCGCCACAGACTTGACCTTGTGCTCACTGACGTAGGTTGCTATCCTCATCGGAACTGATTCGCGAAACTGCTCCAACACAAGCAAATTGCAGAGACCGTCAAATGTATCCGTCCCCGAAGCAACACACCAGCGGGAGAAATGGGAAGTCAACTCACGGGCAAACTCCACATGCGTTTGCCCCTCCGTCATCCTCCACGTCCTAAAGCGCTGCCTATAGGCCTCAGGCACCAACTCATAAGCCCGAAGTACAGCAGACTTTACTGCCCCGTAATCCCCACTTTCCCTACTACTAAGGGCCGAATAAGCCTCCTGGGCTTTCCCAGTCAGAACGCACTGCAGCATGAGCGTGTGTTCAGAGTCCGGCCAGTGCCGAGCGTTAGCCACCCGCTCAAACAAATTGAAAAAAATCTCCGGATCCCGCTCACTAAATTTGGGAAGGAGCTGTAAATTTCCCCGCGATATCAAACACCTCCCGGCCCACAGACAACCGACCCCCCCCAACCCCGAAAGACTCCTCTTCTCCCAACCCCCTACCCGAGAGCCTGCGCTCCCTGGCCAGCTCCAACTGCAGCTGCAAAAGCCCCCTCTGCTGCTCGAAGGTCATAGGACTCCCGCACACAGCCGACGCCCCTACCGGTGGAGCCGTAACAGACGGGGGGAGTATCTCAGCATCCACCAAGCCCGCCACCAAGCCCGCCCGAACAGACTCTGTTTTTAAGCGTTTATCACTGATCTTGACCCCATAATGACCCGCGAGACTTAGCAACTGGTCCTTATTGAACCCCGACAACAACTCCTCCGATGGAGCCTCAATAAACCCCTCCACAGCTGCCATAACCACCCCAACCCCAGCAAGTGTCGGTCAGAAAGGAGAGGTTCCCCAAATAAATCTCAACCCTAGACTTCAGGGGCGTTGTGGCAGGTACTTACGCACCTATAACCCGCTGGAGTGGAATAGGCAACCAGCAAGCTGACGACCCCCCCGACTCCACGGAAGTGCCCCCGAGACAACCGCTCCAACCACAGTAACCCCCAAAAATAACAAACAAAAGTAACAAACAATCGGCGAGTCCAGAAAGTACCACGCCGCTAAACCTACCAGGGAACAGCTCACCCTCTCCTTGCCGACCGAAACACCACCGGAGCGACGTCCCCGCAGCAGCACCAAAAAACTCTGCAGCACAAACCAAAACCACAGCCAAAAACCCGAATCTCCACGCATGCGCTCCCTAAAACAAAAGAACAACCCCGAAGGCCTTAGGACGAGCCCCCATGTCACAAACCCGGCTCAGGGGTTGTGGCAAAAATGACGGGGAACACATGCGCGAGAACTAAGAATACGAGTGTTTTAATAACTGATAAATCTGAACAGAACAAAAATGGGATGTGGAAGTCAGTAGTCAGTAGTGTACGTGGGTGTGTGTGTCTGATGTAGGTGAGCAGTGTTGGAAAGTGTACTAACAAAACATCGCAAAAACTGCCACAACTCAAAACAAAAGCGTGCTGCGGAAAAACGAAGGACCGCCTCTCTCTCTCGACGTCCTTGTCAGAGATATTAATCTATCAAGCATTGCACAGTCAGTCGGTGAGCAAGTTAAGAATGCTTTATTGCTTGTGGCCACAAGGAGACAAAAACATCACACGCCATTGTGCTAGAAGTTTGTCTGA
>CAEFZP010002526.1:0-10364 GCA_903064625.1 Mallotus villosus | reverse complement strand
GGTGTATAGGCTCATTGAGCAGAGTTACTGCCTTCCCCCCTAGATAAGGCACGTAACAGTGAAATATTAGGGGACCTGGGGCCGGTTCTTTGTACATGGCTTATTACATCCGAGATCAAATGACACATCCAAGATGACATCATTTTGCTAATCATGATCTGGCTAATTCGGTTCTTCGAACACCCATGTTGTTTATAATTAGTATAGCTGGATTAAGTTATGAGTTGTTCTAAAAGGGGGTATGTATCAATAGTAGAAACCTTGATCTGCAACGCTGCTATTGACTGCTCACATAAGTCTATGGCTGATCACCACAGCCAAAAAGAGCGCCCCGTTTTTTCAGCTTGCTCGAAGGTTAATCCGAATTCGAAGATATAATCAGAACGCCAGGGAACACCTCAAAGTCTGCAAAATCCAAGAAAGAGGGCTGGCGAAATGTAGCAGACCAAATTAAATGTATAGTAGTGACCACGTTGAATGTTTTATCGCTTATTACAGTAAGCTAGGCCTAAGTTTTTTTATTTTCATATTTTGTTTTCATCTTTAATGTCAAATGTGGTTTCAACAAATTTATGATGTAAATGACACCCTCACAAATAAACGGTAGGCTATCTCTCAAAAGGTCTAAGCTAGTATTATATCGTGCTGTGCTTAAGGATCTATACTAACTATCACGCAATGAGCAATTCGGTTTCATGTTAAATTCTGCTAATTATTCTTGCACCTTGCACAACAGGTTCCTGTAGTAAAAACGGGCAAGACATGGCTGTGACAGACTTCCTGTATCACCTCTGCTTGTAAAGCCTCAATCTAATGGTGTTAACATAAAATAAACCCTATGACAGCAGGTCCAGGATGAACTTTGAAGAACCGAACAATCCAAGATAATGAGAAATCGTCAACAATCAAATCCAGCTAACTGAGTTAGCGACGTACGGAGAACGGGCCCCTGGGCCCTATTCGTCGTAAGGGTTGAAGCCAAGTTAATCAATTGTCCCTTTAGCTTGTTAACATTAGCGAGATGATTGAGAACAGCAAATATCGGTTCGTCAATGGCTGATCCGCATCCAAATCATGTGGTTCATTTCAACCAGGCTACACTTATCAGGGAAAATACACGTGCACGTCCTACTTCAAAAGGCAGGAAAGGTCGATCACCAAAACCGTGATTTTCTAACGGTATCATGGCGGAAAAGACCAAAGAGAGAGCGGTGATATTCTCACCATCCAAGCAAACTATTATAATGAGTCTCGACAAAGACAATAAGCATATTATCATGGCTAAGTCAAACACTGCTGCCAGAGCGTGAAGGACTAAAATTATTTGTGTCTATTCCAATAAGTAATGATGCATCCAATGACACAAGTCTGTGTTCTAGAAAGAGTGGTCTGGAGTCGAAGAGGTCCGATAATATCAGCTTTAATGCAGCAGTTGGAAATCAAGTACAGAGCTCTGGGGTTGTCTACGTTTCCCTAACCGCAACAATGTTAGGGCTTGGTTCACGAAGTCCAACTGGCTATGTGTCCCTGCCCCAGGATATATTATAGGCTACAATGCCGTCATACAAAATTATCAAAAGAAGGTTGAGCTTTCTCATGCGGGAGTTGTTCTTGCTGGCGCGCCCCACGCTCCGGTGCCATCTCAGCCCGGCTTCAAGGTTGCTCCGGGCTCCTGAAATGAAGAGATTAGGGCACACAGTACAGCCTGAATGGTCCGGCTGGATAGGGTTAATCAGCCATGTCACCAAAGAGCGCTTGGGTTGAAATCGTTTTCAACAAACATGGCTGCCGCTAGAGAGCTGAGATGAATAGATTCTGCCCTCGAGTCTGTTTTTAGAAGACATCGACAACGCATTAATTTTGAAAGAGGAACAGAGAAACGCGATCAAGGCATTTGATGATAAAAATCAGCTGGCCCCGATGGTCACGAAGACGATGGGACACAATAAAAACCCAGTGGTTGCACTCATGGAGGACCAAGTGAAAGAAGCGACCGAAATGGGCATCACGGTGATGCAACTTGGCGTACACGACGACGTGGACATTACCAGCGGTCGTTGCCAGCTCCTTTTCGGCAGTCCGGAATGCTGGCTGCTGAACAAGAAGTGGAGGAACATGCTAGGCGCTGATGTTTTTCAAGCTAACGTAATGGGTATAGTCGTGGATGAAGTTCATCTAACTAACAAATGGTAAGAGATAGTCTTGACTGACTCACAATAACTCACAATGTTGTGATATGAATCAAATGTTGTAAACATAGTACCATAGGTGTCGATGTACGTTCGCTAACTCAGAATTAGTACAATCATAACGTTAGTCTCAGTTCATTGCAGTTCTGCACAGAGCTGTACAGGTAAGACCAAACTGGTAACATCTGCATCTTCCTTTGCATTCTACCTTGCATCCGCATTTAGTCAGCTGCTCTCTCTGGTATTGGTGATAGCTCTGTCCAGAGGACCTGCCACTGATCATCTTTCCTGGTCTATCCCCACTCAGAAGGACTCACTGGTTCTGGTTGACATGTTGTTGCCTGACTCCAAATGCAACCTACCTGGTTGGCTGCACACTTTACATGCTGAAGCAATGTTGCTTTATTCAGAGGAATGTCTTTGTATGACCGTTGTTTTCTGGCAAACAAGTCCAACCTGGCATCATCCACTCCTGCTGCTTCACTGGATTTGTCATACTTCAGGTCACTGTCATCTATTCTTGGCGGATAGCGGTTGAGTTTGGTGAAGACTTCAGAGGCTTCATCAAATGCACCCCACGTTTGCCAAGCAGTCTTCTTGCCTTTGCCACGGAAGGCTGAAACAACATCACAGCCTGTAAAAGCTCTTCCTATAGACCAATTTCAAACCTACGTCACACGACTGTCAAGCTGGCTCAACTGCGCATGTGGGTTGCAAAAGACGAACTTCTCCCGGGTATAATACACTTGGAGTGTCGATCAGGTCATCATATATCTCTGTTCACTGGATTACAGGGCTTGACATTAACTTTTTGAGGCACTTGTCCTTTGGACGAGTACATTTACATTTCACTTGTCAATGCACAAAAGTCACTTGACCCCCATAGCTTTAAATAGCCTGACCAAGTGATCAGGCAAAACTAGCCTGGCTAACGGAGGTCGCTTTCTCAGGAAAATTAGTAGTGAAACAGGCTCGGTTAAAGAAATCCAACATGCTGGCTATCTTCAACAGGCTCATATTTACGTTAGGCAGTCCTCTCTGACGTTTCTGGAGTGAAATACAACATTGTGCACACTGCCAGTGAGCGACGAGTCTGACTGAGGCTAATGGGGACAACACTCAAATTGGCAGTTTAAACAAATCACAAAAATAATCGGACCAGCTGGCTAAAAGCAGAATTCCCATATCTCTTGAAAGCTGCCCTGCTCAACTTTTTAGATTTTGAATTGACTGTTAAACTGTAAAATTATGAACTTTGTGACATGACGCGAAGACATGGCTGTCGCTCCACTATGCGGTCTGTACCGGGCGACATTCTCACTGAAATGTCAAGACTTTTGTGACCCAAATCAAAATTCTGATCCGACAGGGGTCAATGGGGAATCGCTTTTTCTCTCTCTAACAGTGCGTTCACCCTGCAGCGACGCAAATCGCTTGCCATCGCTCGCCTTCCCACAGTGCACCACGCTCGGGGGCGTATCAACAGATTAATGTAGAATTGTAGTTCTCTAAAGTTACTGTTGTAGTTGTAATGGCCAAGTATGCAGACTTGGGTTTACGTTTTCTCATGCGGGAGTTGTTCTTGCTGGCGCGCCCCACGCTCCGGTGCCATCTCAGCCCGGCTTCAAGGTTGCTCCTGGCTCCTGAAATGAAGAGATTAGGGCACACAGTACAGCCCGTTCCCCACTCCCTAAATGAGACTATGTTTAGGCCAAAGCAAACTTCTAAGTTAAAACATAAAACATTACTTTAATAAGCACAATGTATTCTTTAAGACATGCATCCTTTATAAAGTAGTATGAACATTGTGCTATGATGCATTCAGTGATTAAGAAGCCACAAATATTGATAACTTGAACTAGCCTATAGATAATGATAGCCCTTGATATAATTGGTGCTACACAGATGTCTGGAATTATAGAAAATGCTGTGCCCGTGATGCAGCTGGTGATGACGGATCATATATTGTGCTGTAATGTATTGTATATTCTTTAAGTGCAGTAGACTATTTTATCGTACTGCACTGTACTATATTACTGTTCTATACTGGACAGGACTACTACTACCAAGGCAAAAGATTTTTCTTACCAATCCAGGTACATCAAGGAAACGAGCGAACACATCCAGGACTGAAGATGATGCATCATCACCAACCATCATCTGTCGATACTGGAAAGTTGCTCTCATCTTCTCTTTGACCACAGATTCATCGCTGGAATGTCTTATTGTAGATATCGCCTCCCTGCACTCCACACCAAATAGCTGTTGACAGGTTAACAGTGATTGTCGTCTGGTTTTCGGACCATGCTGAAGAGCAGTCTTGGAACGAGCCCGTGAGCCAGCAAAGGTGTTGCGTTGAACCGTCTTGATCCTCCATGAAATGAAGCCAGTATTACCCTCAGGATCATAGTAGTGTTCCTTTTTAAAGAAAAGACCCAAACAGAGGCATCTCGTGCTTTACTTTAAGAATATGTTACTCAACAAAATAATTGTAGACAGTGAATATACTGCAAAACATATTACAAAAACAGGTGGAAAATGCAAGGGTGAGCAACCTATAAAAACTCATCTGAAACAAGGCGAGTACAAACTAGAAAACTGAAGAAAATATTGAAATCACACTGATTTGGTTTTCAGATAGAAACCAAGAACTAACATATCCATGTTTGGAGAATGGATCTTGGAGGTATAATAATACATTTTTATTTATTTATTTAGCGCTTTTCAAGGCACTCAAAGTCACTTTACAGAGTCCAGTATTCATTCAGACCCAGTCATACCGGTGGTGCAGAAGCGTGGCTGCCCAATCAGCGCCTACGGCCCCTCTGACCACCACCAACATTCATTCAACATTCATACGCTGCATGTCTTTATGATGGTGGGGGAAACCGGAGTACCCGGAGGAAACCCACGCAGGCACGGGGAGAACATGTAAACTCCACACAGAAAGGACCTGGAACGACCGGGGTTCGAACCAGGGACCTTCTTGCTGTGAGGCGACAGTGCTAACCACTGAGCCACCGTGCTGCCCACAGTATGGTATGGAATACTATGGAAAAAGAGTCACAATTCCCAGTGCATAATTTGTTCTCATGCTTGACGGTGGAATCCTCCTTTCAGAACAAGTCATCGTTTACTTTTAAGCATGCATGTTTTGTAAGAATAAATACACCTTTACCACGAACACAGAACAGCATTATTTAGCTACGACACATGACTGCTCCAATAACAAAGTGACATGCAATTCTTACCCATGTAGCTCCATCATGTCTGCAACCAGGATGTTCACCATTTGTTTACGTGTTGCATCTGTTAGTGTTTTAGTCTTATCACACTCCACACTCGTTGAAGACTTCTTCACCCCCAAAAATTACATTGTTATGGCATGCTAATGGTAATTTAGTGGGATTTTTTAAGAATTACATTATTCTAATGGCATTACTTTCCTCAGAATATATTTACAAAACACTTGTACAACTAATTAATTGAGGATTTTAAATGTGTGTATTCAAAGCTTACTTGTCTTGCTTCATTCTGATTCATTAACCCTGTTGGGTTCCTCCTCTTTCTTGTGGATTCAAGAATAACTGTAGGATCTGAAGAATGGGATAAAGCTGGGGATAGTGCAGTCTCTGTCACTACCAAGAATGAATGGGATGAAGTTGAAGTGAAGTAAGCACAGAGGAGGATGCTTGATCTGCGACCAGCTCAACATCCAGATCTACAAAATGGCAGACAGAACAAAGACAATTTAAATGTACCTATCAGTAATAAAACGATCTTAATAACATTTTAAAAAGTACTAAGCATAATATATTTTTCTTTAATTACTACCCATGTATAGATCATATGTATTTAAGATAATGATCAATAGTATATCAAAGTTGAAGAGCTTAGCTAACCTCAGCCCTAAGCAGAGCTTTAACATGACATTCTGCCTAACGGTAGTCAAACTGGAGTTGCTATGCACTTCAAAGTTTGCGCATATGTTGCATGAAATAATTGCATTCGATTGTGAAGAGCGTTACGCGATGTAACTTGTGGCGCTGAGTGAACGATTAGCAAAAAAAAACTTATTTTAGAAAGGAATCCTTCAAATTAACTGTACTATTGTAACTTCAAATTAACTATCTACACGTCTGATAATCAAAATTGTATTTAGATATACATATGCACAGTCCTCATATCAGAATATTTGCTTCCACGCGGCTAACACATGGGAGCTCTTAGCTAGACTACCTAGGTTAGCTAACTAGACTTTATATTTTATTCAAAAGAATATTGGCGTAACGTCACATAACTTACTTTGCCAAACTTTAGAAACTCAACAGAAATTAAATTGATCTCACAGTTAGACTTAATAGACCAGTAATCAGAAAACGTGTGACAGTAGAAGAAACAAACGCTTGCTAACGTTAGCTTGCCAGTTAATGTACAGTGGGCGAAGACTTAGTTTGTCCGCTCTGGGCTAACGTTACGGTTGCTAGCTAATTGACATTAGGCCTGGCTGGAGTAAAAACGGCAGCCTAACAGTTAGCTAGCTATAAATATCATAGCTCTACCAATGTCTAAATACATATTTCCATCTGTATATCACTCATTAGGTAATCGAATTAACTGTTACTTACCGACACAATGCAAAAATATTTCTTCAACTGACTTCGAACAAAAAAACTGCTGTGCGTTCCAGTTGAGTTGTGCTGCGAAGGCAAATTACTTGACTCCCGCCATATGGTTGCTCTCACAAAATTATTGTTCCCATCAGGCTAGAGGGTAGCTGTGAGACTGACAACTCAGAGAGTTGGTTTCACAATAACAATTATAACACTCGTTTTGACCCCAACTCTTTTGTGGTGCAGTGTGAAATCCAACAGATTTAACAACATAAAGATTGCGATTAATTCCAAATAGAGTTTAATTGACTATATCTTTATCAACACCAGACTTTTAACTTACGATATCTTTCGTAAAGATGGTCATCGTGGAATGCCAACGGGTTTTGACGGTCCCTAAACGTTCTGTCTCTTCTGAGCGCACCTCTGAGAATACGCGCACCAAGCTCCACGGTGTCTTCAACGAACGGTGACGCCATTATCCTCTCAAAAATTAGTTAGTGGGCGGGGCTTTTATACCGGTTGATCTCTGATCTCCAACTATAACCTGTTCCCGACAGGTTAGCCGTTCAGCATATGTTACCATGGCGATCTACCCCGATAACAAGTGATCCACCTTCGTAGTACAGAAAACCCTGGGTTGAACCTGAAGTTACCTCGCTAACGCCAAATCGTGATTCATAGTACAGGCCTCAGGTCCCCTTGTTTACGTAAACCTAGTGTTACCCAGAGTTTAGATTTGGGGTTAGGCCTCTCTTTGCACACAATGAATACTGTAACACAGAATCATTCTTATACAGGATACATATGTTACATCTTACATTTTTCCAACAGCCAGGTCCTGCATACCTTTCCTTTATAAATCACAATCAACGTGAGATTGACCGCAAGTGAATGAGCCATTGACCCCACCTTGCGTCCTCCCTTATATTAATATGCAGACGGCCTATAAATACTAGCCTGGCTCTGCCCACCTACGTACTTCCGCTCAATTTAGATTTTGCTTCTGTACTGGGTCTGGAGCTTCGGTACGCATTTCAGATCTTGGAAATAGATTTTCTATTTGGTCCAATCAGCGAATAGAGGGAGTGGCTGAGAACGATAACGTTGATGTCGTGCGCTAGTTTGTGTTGTAGTTCCGTAATGGGGGCGGAGAAAGATGCGAGCGAAGCCATTCGGTCCGTTGTGGCAACAGTGCCGAATATCCAGAAACTAAAGCTGGAACAAGAACAAGTGTTGCTGAGTTTTCTTTGTGGCAATGATGTTGTGGCCCTTCTCCCCACGGGGTTCGGGAAAAGTTAGATTTTCCAGCTACGGCAGCTAGCTCCGTTACAGTAGTGGTGAAGGAGTTGGCTAAGGCGAACGCTAGCTATTGGTCTGGGCAGATCCAATAGTTTTAAACTTCAACAGAGTACCCGCCTACAAGGAAGTCAACATTTCTCAATGGAGCGTAGCCAGACCTAGCCTGACGTTGTCATCCTCATAATTCTGGTCAGAATATGAGTCTGAGAACCGTCCCGTGGAACCGTAGACGGTGACTATGTATGGGGCGTGTTTTAAACGAACCCAGAAAACAAATGCCTCTTCTTCGCTCAATTGGATAGACCTAATAAATTAAACTTTTACCAAACCCCGTAGGAAGGACGGCAAAAACATATTTTCCATTGACAAATGCCTTGATTGCGTTTCTCTGTTCCTCTTTCAAAATGAATGCGCTGTTGATGTCTTCTAAAACAGTCTCGATGGCAGAATCATAACATCTCAGCTCTCCAGCGGTTGCCATGTTTGTTGAAAACGAATTCAACTCGAGCGCTATTTCGTGACGTGGTTGGTTACGTTACTGTTGATCATCTGTCCATCATCGTATAAAGCGCTGACAATTTGATTGGTCCGAACAGCTCCTGTTCGGTATATAGTGTTTTCCGGACTAAGCCCCCCCCCAGACCCACTTTCCTGACCAAATCACTTAGGGCGGAGAGAAGTTTGGCTGGCACCTACAAATGAAATGTACGAGAGTCTTGTTAGGACCAGGCTATATAAATACGCCCTCAAGGTCATTTCTTCGTCTGAATTAAAATGAGTAAAATAAGAATTTCACAGACTGTGAGATTGAGGTTCTACTAACAGAGGTGGAGGCGAGGAAATGTGTCATGTTTGGCGGCCTGTCATCATGTGTTAGTAACTAAATAAAGTCGGCGAAGTGGCAAACCGTCATAGGGCCGTAAATGCTGTGGCTTCGGAGAACCGGACCATGGCAGACAATTAATGGTCTAATGTAAAACAAAAAATGAAGAAAAGAGTGGTGGCGCATTGTAACAGCGTGGCAGCTACATATGGGGGGACGGGAGCACCTGTGCTCACGCCACAGGAGGAAAGGGTGGCTGCAATCATCAGCGAGACCACCGCGGGGGATGGAGCGCTCACTGGATCGGCTCTGCCGCTGCACCTGGGCCCGTGGGGTGCAGGGGCCCGTAGCCGGGTCCAAAGATTTAAACGCGTCACTCGACGCGGGCCCCCCCCTCTAAGTACCATCGCTCAACGGGCCCTCCCTTGGTTCAACGATGTACTCTCTCTCCGATATGCTTATGTTCAACTTTGCTTTGTTAATAAACTACCATCAGTGTCAAATGTTATTTATACACCTAAAAAGGCAAACTTATCTCAGTCATGGTTGTTATGATTTTTTGGGGAAAAGTTGCAATTTATACCAAAATCATATGCTTATCCTACATATATTATAGAAACGATCAAAAAACTATTCAATGAAATGAATAAGTTCTTATTTTCTTTGGTATTTTTGTGATTAGCAATGATGACTGCTGGGTAATATGTATGTTGTTGTCCAATGTCAAGTCTCTATTTGATCATGTGACGATCAAATACGCTATAGTTACACCAATTCGAAGGTCACGACAACGCAGTTCATTGAGCACAGCACAACTGAACGTGTAGCAATGCCTTTTAAGCATAAGAGTGGAAGCAGGAAAAGGCAAGAGAAAGAAGAACAAGATGAGAAGGCGGCAAAGCTACCGAAGTTAGATACACACACCACACCAAACAAAGACACATACACACACATCACACATAATTCATGCATTCCAGACACAAGCAAAAGTACATGCACAACCCGCAGCACAGTCCCTCTCCTTCCTTTCCCCCTCCCCTTACCCTACTCTGGGTTCATATCCTGTATCCAACCCCCCTCCTAGCCCTGGACACTGCTGCAGGACCCCATCCAACACCCCGCTACTACCCCATCTTCAATTCCACCCTCTGTCATAGCCCCCAACTTAACCTTCCCTTTAACCCCACTCCACTCCCTCCAAAACCCACACCCAACCTGGTCCCTCATCCTAACCTCAACCCCTCGGACCCCACGCCTCCCCTGAGGAAGCAAGATAATTGCGAAACGTCGGGATTCGCTTTTTAATGCACATTTGATTTTACCTCTGTTCGTTGGATTTGATAGCCTGATTTTAAAATGATTAAAACAGTTGCAATTTTAGAATCAGTTTGGGGGGTGTTCCTTTTTAGACTGTGAGCACAGAAAATTTCCCTGGAT
>CAEFZP010002525.1:0-142203 GCA_903064625.1 Mallotus villosus | reverse complement strand
CTTTGTCTGTCTCTCTCTCTCTTTGTCTCTCTCTCTCAGTGTGTCTGTCTCCCCTGGTCTGATCAATGCCAGGTCTCATTAGTGAGCAGGTCCTTCTCTGTCAGCCTGATGGGGTTTTACACAAACGAATAGTGAGAAAACAAACCCAGCGTCGGGCTGGGCTGGGGCACACTCTCGCTCCGTTGTCAAGCAATTCAGCCGTTTTGGTTAGCGAGCCGGATAATCAATGGGCTGTTGTCTGGCATTGACATTTCAACGCGGGTCCGGCTGACGGGAAGGTGGGAGGCACTTCCTCCTGACCTTCGCCTCTCCGTGTCGACGCGGTCCGCTGGCTCGCTCCTCGCCGCCGGCCCGGCGCTTCGCTGTCGCCACCGGGGTGGTGAGTCACTCGGGCCCGTCTCGAAGAGCCCCGGCGTCCTCTCTCTCTCCCTTTGTCCGAGGCGCAGCTCGCCCCTCTCTCTTTCTCTCTCTCTCTCTCTCTCTATCTCTCTCTATCTCTCGCCCTCTCTCTCTCTCTCTCTCTCTCCCAGACGCCAGACCTTTCATTCGCCGTGGCTTTCGGTAGGTCTGTGTTGCTGTGCGCTTGGTTTCCCATTCCTGACTGTGCTCATCTCTCTCTCTCTCTCTCTCTCTATCTCTCTCTCTCTCTCTCTCTCTCCCTCTCTCTCGCAGGCTGGACGCGCTACTCCTTAATGGGCGACCCGCTTCGGGCGAGACAGCCGTGCTGATCGACGCGGGCCGAGCTGCGGACGACGCCGTGTACGAGTGTCAGGCCACGCAGGCGGCGCTGCGCTCCCACGGGCCAAGTCACCGTGCTGGGTAAGACTGGGCGGGGGAAGCGGGGGACGGGGGAAGACGGGGGGACGGGGGGACGGGGGGACGGGGGTGCGGGGGAGTGTGGTAGTGAGGGGATGAGAGGGATTGGTAGTGGTGGTGGGGGGCTGGTGGAGTGGGGGGGGTTGGGGGGGGGTGGGGGACATCATGAGACGCACGCAAACGCAGCCAATGGAAACGTGCACAAAGGCGCGAGGAATGCAGGAAGGCGGAAGCGAAATGCACACGGGCATTATACACCTGTGTGGGGTGCCGACGCACACACAAAGACTCACACACATGCGTGTACACACACACACACACACACTCACACACACACACACACACACACACACACACACACACACACACACAGGGTTCTGTGTCTCCGTGAGGGTCTCTGTTCATAAGATCACCTGCTGTTATCAGCATTCAGACATAACACCTGGAAAATGGACTTTCAGCTGCAAATCATGTCCTGAAAGTATTTTTCAAACCCAGCAAAACTGAGTGTAAGGAGGCGGCAAGGAAAAAATAGCCCCGTTCTCTCTTCTCAGTGGCCATAATCAAGACTGTGGAAGTCCAGGATAATGTGATTGCTGCAGTCACAAATGACTTGCGTGGTCGCTAAAGTCAAGGTCTGCACAGTTAGCACATTTTACAGTGAGTCACAAAATTGTCAACCGCGGGGCGTTTTTACATTAACGTGATGTGAGTGATCTCCATATTCGCCCCGGCGTTCAGTCAGCGAAGGAGAGGGGCGGGGCTGTGGAGGAGGAGGAGGAGGAGGGGGGGGTGGTGGGGGGTGTGAGAGGGAGGAGTTAAGGGGGGGAGAGGGAGGGGGGGGCGTCAGGCCTCGTGGGAGCGCGAGAGAGAGCGTAGCACTGCTGGCACCTGCTGGTCGGAAGAGGAACTCCACCCTGCCACCCGCTCGGCCGCCTCTCCACACCTCGCCGACGTCTCTCTCTCTCGATCGAACCGGCGCTCCCCACTGTGCGAGGGGCGCCGCGCGCTACGAAACGCGTGCGTGGTGTGCTCGAGTGTGCGTGTGTGTTGTCTTTGTGTGATGTTGTTTATCCAGCGGGCCAGAGGATGTTGTGATCGTGCGAGCTCATTTGGGCCGGGGAAACAAGAGGAGAAGAAAGGCCAGACAGGAGAAGCATGTAGTCAGACTCGGCCGTAATGAGGACCGCTGTTCTAATTGGTTCAACTCTTCGACGGGCCAGACTGACCCCAACAACCCACCACGCCCACGAAGAGCGCGGCGCAGCCCAAGAGAGGGCGGGCAGACGGCCAGGGAGGAGGGGTGGCGCGCGGAGGGGCGGAGGGGTGGCGCGCGGAGGGGGCGGAGGGGCGGAGGGGACACCGGTCCGGCTGTCCCCCGCTCGGTCAGGAAGCGAAGGGTAGAGGGCTGCTCTCTCGCCGACATCGCGCGGAAAGTCTCCCGTCGCACGGAATCAAATCAACCCGCGACGCCGTAGAGGACCGGGAGGGAGGGGGGGGCGCGGGGGCAAGTGTGAACACGGGGACCACGGAGTCTCAGGGAGAGGGAGGAAGAAGCATGGAGACAGATAGGGTGTGTGTGTGGGGTATGTGTGTGTGTGTGGTGTACTGGCAGAGCGAGTGGGGAGTGGGGGGGGGGAATCAATGCGTCCGGATGAGACCAAAGCAATCCCGTGCAGTCAGAGGACTCAACAGCAGGAGTGCAGTCAGGGGAATCGGCATGGAAATTAAAATCACCTAGCGCTCCGATTCCATTAGCGTCCGTGCTGGCGCGCCGGAAGGACCTCTGACAATTCAGATACACGCGCAGAAATTGGTTCGGGCGGAGGCGGGCGAGAGCGAGGCCCGGCTCCGTCTCCCTGTTACGCCTCCCTCTTATTGGCCGGGGAGATAGACGCCTTCGTCGCGGCCCGGCATGCTCGACTTCCCAGCAGCGCGAGCGAAAACCGAGCAAATAAATGAACAAATAAGCAATTGAGATGAAACACGGCCGTTCGGCACTGGGGGGGGGTAAACCGAGTGGTAATGACAGAGTCCCCATGTTAAGAAGAGACATGGAACGGGTTCGCTTCCCTTTCCAGAGGACATGGTGTTATTGTGTTATTGTTAGTCCGCCAGACTCTTAACTCAACATCTGACTGTTATGGCGAGACGACACCACACGGGGGCTTTGTCGAGTCGCGGCTTCCATTACACTACTGCCACGTCTCCATCTCCGGGGTCTGGGTCTCACACGGGGCTCTGCGGCGAGGAGGAGGAGCCACGCGGACTCGATGAACCGAAGCGGGGGTTGTCTTTGACGTGTGTCGTGTTCCTTGTGTGTGTTTCTCTCTGGCAGTTCCTCCAGGAGATCCCGTGGTGGAAGGGGGGCCCGGTTGTTCGTCTGAAGGCCCACACGCCTCACAACCTCACCTGCAGGGCCTCGGGGGCCAAGCCCGCCGCCGAGATCACCTGGTACCGCGACGGGGAAGTCATGGAGTCGGCCGTCTACTCCAAGGTACGCGGGGGGGGGTACATCCTTCGCTCTCTGTCATCACCCACTCGAGCAGTGCTACACACACCGACGCAGAGCAGGGGCAGAACAGGGTAGTAGAGCTACTCAGGATGCAGTGTCTTTCTCTCTCTGGGTGATATAGGCTCTCCGTATCTCTCTCTCTCTCTTCCGGTTCTCGTTTCTCTCCTCCAGCGTTCGTCTCCAAGGCCCCCACCTCTCTCTATCTTTCCTCCCTCTCTCTCCACTCTTTCTTTGTCTCCCAGGACTAGATCCTTCTCTCTCTCTCTCTCCCCTTCCTCCCGCCGCCTCACTCTACCTCCACCGCTGCAGTCCCCCTCCTCCCTTCACTCACGCCTGAACCCCTCTCCCCCTCCCTCCTGCCCCCACAGCTCCCACAACCTCCCCCTCTGCTCTCTCTCTAACGCAGTGACACTACAGCATAACTGGAGCATGCCGAAGCTCAGACAGGCATGAGCGTTTGATACAGTGGGGTTTTCTGCAGAGGAGAAATCACCCACAACAATGCCCGGGCACAATGGAGAGCCGGCAGAGCGTGAACCAGCCGCGGTCGGGAAAGTGTCACATTTTTCACGCTCCCTGGCCACGCTAAATGACGCTAAAACGCCACATTTAAAGAGGCGGAGGGCCCGCGGGTGTTTGTAGGGGCGTGAGGGTCAGCAGCAGCAACGGAGTAGAGACGAGGAAGAGAAGAGGAGTGAGGAGAGAGGGTTGAAGGTGCGAGGGGAGATGGTGAGAGTAGAGGAGATATGGTGAGAGGGGAGGCGAGAGCGATGGGAGGAGGCGACACGAGAGGGTGAACAGAGAGGGGAGGGCAGAGGGAAAGGAGTGGAAAGTCCTGCAAGGTAAACGGCAGCAGGCTGAAAGGAGAAGAAGAGGGTCGCTTTTAGTCCGAAAGACACAGGAAGCGGGCGAGCGAGAGAGAGAGAGAGAGCCGGGGCCGAGTGAAGGGTGGTGACAGCGAGTGATGCGATTCGATCTAGCGTAAAAATGCTTTTCGTGTGTCTGGCTGAGGAAGTGGACGGCCTGGTCCATTGATTCGGCCGTCCAGGGAATGGGCACAGCGTGCCCTTGCTCTTTTCCAGAAATGTGTGACACCCCGCCTCCCCCACCCCCCCGCCTCCCCCACACCCCTCTCCCCTCACATCCATAGAAACACAGACACACGGCCACAGCCCCCGCCGTGGCTACACACTGTCACTCATCGGAGTGTGTGTGTGTGTGTGTGTGTGTTCATCCGTGCGTGTCCCCGTGTGAGTGCGTGTCATCGCCGAGGCCCCATCCTCCTCCCGCTCGACACCTTTCCTCACTTAGGCGTATTGATTCCAGGCGAGCAATAAATAGATTTCAAAGATGATGACAAACAGGAGCTGCTGACGTGAGGCACTCCCAGAAATGTGGGAACAGCACAATATCCCCCCTCCGCCTCATAAACTATATGATTTAACTGCTCTGCCAATGGACAGGATGGCAAGTTTAATGGCTCGCATGTCAGGAGAATAAGACCTGTGGTGTCATCGACACCTGACGGGGGGGGAAACGAGGGGACACGGCAGGGCTGCGTCTGCGGGGAACGCTTGTTCCATGCACATGACCACATCTGGACCGCATGATCTACTGATGTAGACAACATCTAGACCGCATGATCTACTTATGTAGACCACATCTAGACCACATGATCTACTGATGTAGACCACATCTAGACCACATGATCTACTGATGTAGACCACATCTAGACCACATGATCTACTGATGTAGACCACATCTAGACCACATGTTCTACTTATGTAGACCACATCTAGACCGCATGTTCTACTTATGTAACCACATCTAGACCACATGTTCTACTTATGTAGACCACATCTAGACCCCATGTGCTACTTACCTAGACCACATCTTATGCTCATCAAAAGCACATGTGATACTTATGTAGACCACATCTAGACCACATGTTGTACTTCCATTGACCACATTGTTTCTCTCTCTGTCTCTATCTCTTTGTTTCTCTCGATCAGTAGAGCGGTGAGAGTACTCTCGAGCAGAGAGGGGAAGAGAGAGAAGAGAGAACGAGACGAGAAGAGAGAGAAGAGAGAGAGATGAGAAGAGAGAGGAGAGAAGCGAGAAGAGAGACAGCGCGAGAGAGAAGAGAGAGAGCGCAGAGACGAGCAGAGAGAGAAAAGAGGATGTGAGAGAGAGACGTAGCGAGAGGATTAGTAGATATAGAGAGAGAGAGCGAGAGAGAGGAGGTATCGCGATACTAGACCAAGAAGATGATCATCGCCGCTAATCAAGAGAGAAACTTCGTCTCATATCGTATCTACTACTGGATATACCATCTACCCTCTCTCTCTATCGCTCTCTCTCTCAGACGAGGATGGAGGATGGGAAGAGGGAGCTGGCCGTCAGCATGCTCCCCATCGTCCACGAGGACAGGGAGACTCGACGAACCTACACTGCCGGGTCGCTGAACCCGCGGCGCCCGCCGGACGCCAGGACATCCGTCACCATCAGCGTCCAGCGTGAGTGTCTCCCCCTCTCCGCCCCCCGGGCCACCAACACAGCCCCCGTCGACGCGCCGCGACCACAAAAAAAAGCGTTATTTAAAAGCTCCGGCTGTAAATAACCTTCCCTCCGGAGAGGCTCTCAGGAGTGAACGGAGGGGCTGTTTGTTCTGCCTGCCTGCACATGCCCCCTGTCCACCTCCCCCTGACAGTGCCGTGCTCTCAGCCCACACCGCCTGTCCTCGTGTCAGTAACTGTTGTTCTTCCCCGCAGACCCCCCCACGGTGACGCTGTCTGTCCACCCCAGACGGTGATGGAGGGGGACCAAGGTCCTGTTCATCTGCTCTGCCTCCGCCAACACGGAGATCACAGGATACAGGTGAGCCACACACGCACACACACACACACACACACTCACACACAGACAAACACGTACATACAGTACACACACAGACACAAATACACATGCAAACACACCCACACACAAACATGTAAACACACAAAGACACAGGGTCACACACAGACATCCATATGTAGTCTTGAACTTATCCACTCTCTTACCCACTGTCAAATGTCTCCGTTCTCCCTGTCAGTAGTGTAAGCTGTAACTCACACTGTAAACACCAGTCGGTCCCATTGAAAGTGAGCGAGGATAGCAACGGTATGTCTCTCTCTCTCTCTCCAGATGGGCCAAAGGTGGGGGTCCCTATCTCGGAGGCCAATGGGGACAGTCTGGAGGTGACGGTGGACCACTCCTACTTCACAGACCCCGTCTCCTGTGAGGTGTCCAACTCAGTAGGCAGCACGAACGTCAGCACCCTGGTGGACGTGCAGTGTAAGTGCAGCCAGAGATCCGCTGGCGGCGGCCCCACGGCCTGCCGGAAAGCGTCAGGAAGTGTTGAAAAGTGTTGTGGAGCCGTATGTTTGACCACGTCGTTCCTCCGCAGTCGGGCCCAGACTCCTGTCCGAGCCCAAGCCCATGACGGTGGACACGGGGATGGACGCTGCCTTCACCTGCGGCTGGACGGGAAAACCCCCCCCTGACTCTGGCCTGGACCAAGCAAGGCTCCAACGTGGTAAGAGAGCTAGCTTTCCTTCCACATGAAATCGCAGAACACACCCCACCCTCCTTACCATACTCCTCCCCCCTCCTCCTCGATATCTCCCCCATCCTCCCCCCTCCTCCTTCTCCTCCCCCCTCCTCGACACGCTCCTCCTCCTCCCCCCTCCTCCACCCTCCTCGACACGCTCCTGTTTGGCCCTGGGTCTTCCTCGCCTCCTGTCATCGTGTCTTCATGTAGCTGAGGATGCTCTCCCACGACACACGTTCACACTTCCCGTCAGGAGGTCCTCTCAGGAGGGGGAGAACCTTCCTCGCCTCCCCTCAGTCCCTGGAAGAGGCTCTTGCTTTCTGTTCGTCTGCCTGTCTGCCTGGCTGGCTGGCTGTCCGTCTGTGTGCCTGTGTGCCTGGAAGCCTGTCTGTCTGTCTGTCCGTCTGTGTGCCTGGAAGCCTGTCTGTCTGTCCGTCCGTCTGTGTGCCCACTGTCAACGCTGCACCGCCTCACCAAGAGAGCTGATATGCTGTCATAACAAAGTGGCCACTGGATCAATCAATCATCCAATCACCGGAGCTGTGGGTCTAAACCCCATGATTCAGAGAAAGCCGTCTGCCAAAGCCATTTCTCAGAAGTCCGACCCAAGACAGCCCCCCCTCCCCCCTCCCGTTCGGGGGAGTAAAACGTGACATCTCTCCACCTTTCGTTTTAACTTCCTGGTGGAGCGAGTCCCCCCCCCCTCCACCCACCCAGGGGAGGCTCTCTCCTCGCCCGTAATCTGATTTCAGAGGAGCTCTGGAGAGCAGAGCCGGTGCGGAGCGCCCGGGACGGACCACGAGAGCCACGCTGTCATCTCGGAGAGTGAACGCTTTCAGGCTTCTGGGGGGGGGAAGCACGGCCACTCTTCTAATCCACACCCCCTTTCCACCACCCCCCCCACCTCCCCCCCCTCTGTCACTGCATCTCACATAGCCACCAGTAATGGATTAATTGGGTTACTCCATAAGTGCGTCGGAATCAAATATTTTTTTTCTGCGGGAGAGCGAGGGGAAAAAGGGAGCTGGGGTTTGTGGGAGGGGGGACGTGAGAGAGTGTGTGTGTGGTGTGTGTGATGTGTGTGTGTGTAGTGTGTGTGTGGTGGTGTGTGTGTGGGTGTGTGTGTGTGGTGTGTGTGTGTGGTGTGTGTGTGGTGTGTTTGTGGTGAGAGTGTGTGGTGGTGAGTTGTGGTGTGTGTGTGTGTGTGTGGTGTGGTGGTGGTGTGTTTGTTGGTGGTGGTGAGTGTGTGGTGGTGTTTGTGGTGGTGTGTGGTGGTGTGTGTGTGTGGTGTGTTTGTGGTGGAGTGTGTGGGTGTGTGGTGGTGTGTGTGTGGTGTGTGTGTGTGTGTGGTGTGTGTGTGTGGTGCGAGTGGTGGGTGTGTGTGTGTGTGTGTGGCTGTGTGTGTGGTGTGTGGTGTGTGGTGATGCGAGTGTGTGGTGTGTGTGTGTGGTGAGAGTGTGTGTGTGTGTGTGTGTGTGGGTGTGTGTGTGGTGTGTGTGGTGTGGTGTGTGTGGTGGTGTGTGTGTGTGTGGTGGGTGTGTGTGGTGCGCAGTGTGTGGTGTGTTTTGTGCGTGTGTGGCTGGAGGAGGGGGAGTTCAGGGGGGAGCGGAGGAGCGCGAGAGGGAGTAAATGGATTAATCACAGCTTGATGGAATGGCAGGATCAATGAGCTGACGAGCAGGAGGGGGTGGAGTGGCCCCGGAGGCGAGGGCCCGCTCGCTCGCACCACCCAGCCTCCGCGTCTGTCCCCGACGTTCAATTAGGACACTCTGCCCGTCGCCGTGGTCACCGCGGAGGAGCGTCTGGAGAGCTTAATGCTGTGATTAAAGCCGCTCGCTGTGGAATTAAATTGAAAGTGGCGGCGTTAGTAACGGCGTCGGTCAGCCCCCCTCCGTGGCTGATGCATCGCTTGTCCTGCTGATGAGCCGCTGGTTAAAATGGTCTCTCTGTTCTCTCTTCTCGCACACACCCTCTTGCGCAGCTCCAGCTAGCGCGGATAGATGGAGACGCGCGCAAGGGAGAGCGGAGGGCGCAGAGCGGAGGGAGAGAGACAGGGCGCGCGAAATGGAGGGAGCACGCACGACGCACAGAGCGCGCTAGAGCGAGAGCGCAACATAGCGAAGATCTCAGCAACGAACAGCGCGATAGAATCAAAGATAGCCTATCGCATCGATACTCGATCTACGCTCTAGCGTCTCTCTCTATCTCATCGTCCCTCCCTCTCTCTCTCTCTCTCTCTCTCTCTCTCTCTCCATCTCTCTCCCTGTCTGCAGGTGCTCAGTAACGGGAACACCTTGCAGCTGAAGGCCATCACCCAGGAGGATGCTGGGACGTACACCTGCAAGGCCATCGTGCCCCGCATCGGCGTGGCCGAGAGGGAAGTCGCCCTGACCGTCAACGGTGAGACGGCGTTTCACTTCCTCCCTCCCACGGGTCACTTCCTGTCCCGCCCTCCACTGCACACACACACAGGTCCTCCGGGCGTGCTGATTGGCTGCACACGCGAGGCTGAAGCATGAGTTGAATATGCCCCCTCGGATCTCCCAGACGTTATCGCGTCAAAGATTCCATATCTTAGCCCGCGCTTTTTCCTGTCAACGTCTCAAAAACGCTCTTCTCTTGCCCCTCTCTCCCCTCCTCCCCCCCCGCTCCCTCGCTTCTCTCTCTCTCTCTCTCTCTCTCTCTCTCCCTCTCTCTCTCTCTCTCTCTCTCTCCAGGCCCACCTATCATCACAGCAGAGGCCACGCAGCACGCTGTCAAGCACTCCAAGGGCAAGCTGGAGTGCGTGGTGGGAAGCAGCCCCCCTCCGGAAAAGATAGTAAGTGAGCCTCTCTTGTCTTGCCCGGCTGCTGTGCTGTTGCGTTTTCGTTCGAGTGGGCTCTCCGCCGTCCACCTTCTGCCGCGCGGGCACTTAAGAGAGCAATCGCTCGCCGTGCGCTCTGCCGTTGCCCTTTGTCTTTCGCCACGACACGCACGGGCGGGAACGGTACACACGCACCCCCTCACACGGAAACCCTCCGCCCACACGCACACACACACCTCTCACACGCACACACCTCCCACTCGCACACATACGCCCATACACACTCACCTACCACACACACACACCTACCTCCTCACACACTCACAAAGACCAGAGATGAGTGAGTGGGGGTGCTGTGTGTGGAGACTGACTTCCTGCGGTCTCCAGCCACACCGCGCTCAATTAGCAGCCCATCAGGCTGGACTGCGCTGACCCCTGTTGAACTGGCGAGCGTGGGCCCCGGCAGAGAGAGAGCGATAATTAGGGTCTGAGGAGATGTGAGGTCCAGGTGCACCCCCACCGGCCTCGCAACGCGAGGGAGCCTCGCAGCCTCTCCTCCTGCCTCCTCGCCCTGCCCCCCCGCCCCCCCCCTCACCTGCTCGAGGGCAGACGTGGGAGGCAGTTTAAACACAAGGCTGCGAGCACTGCCAGCCAGGGAGTGCTTTGAAGGTCGACAGAGAGAGAGAGAGAGAGAGAGAGAGAGAGGAGAGGAGAGGAGAGAGAGAGAGAGAGAGAGAGGTGCAAGGGGGGGGATGAGCGAGTCTGTCGAGGCCCGCAGTCAGAGAGGGAAGCCCGAGATCTAACAAGCCTCAGACGCGTTTCCACTCGTTCTCTTACAGGAGCCCTGTCGGTCGAACGCCACTGACCGCCTCTGTTCTCTCCCCCTCAGGTGTGGAGCTTCGGCGAAGTGAGCCTCTCCTCCGGGTCTTCCGGACGTTTCTCCGTCCAGACGGTGGCGAGCGACCACGGCGTGCTCTCCTCCCTCGTGCTCTCCGAGACGCTGGCCCAGGACTTCCAGCTGCGCTTCAACTGCACCGCCTGGAACCGCTTCGGCACCGACACAGCCCTGGTCACCCTCAAGGAGCAAGGTGCGCACCGACCACATCCCGTTTCCCGCCTATTTTGCTCTCTCGTCCAATCCGATCCTCTCGATCCGCTCGGGCTCCGGCCGCCATCCGAGACACCTCAGCCGGGTGTTTGTGACGAGCGAGGCGGACGGGAGTTCAGAACCCAACTTCAATCTGGCGCTTATCTTAATTATACCCTTCGAATCGATATTATTTAATCAGAGAGATGGTCTCCCCCTTAATGAAAACGCTCGCTCCCGTAAACATCGCCATCGATCGAGGGGGGGTCAATTAGGAGGAGGCACAGGTGTGGATCTGGAGTGTTTTTACTCCCCCCCACCCTCGGTTCCTCACACTCACCCTATAACCCCCCTCCCCCCCCAGCCACCGCTACACCATCCCCCTTTAAACAAGCTTAAATAAGGCTGAGCTACTTGGAGTCGGCGGGTGGTGCCGGCGGAAGCCTTTGTTGCACCAGACACCAAAAATAAGGTCCTCGCCGGCAATCTACATGAG
This sequence comes from Mallotus villosus, assembly GCA_903064625.1. Taxonomy (NCBI): domain Eukaryota; kingdom Metazoa; phylum Chordata; class Actinopteri; order Osmeriformes; family Salangidae; genus Mallotus; species Mallotus villosus. The sequence goes on along the minus strand of CAEFZP010002525.1, from coordinate 130,897 downwards.
CGCGGCCCGGCCGTGTCTCAGAGGGCCGGGCAGCCGGTATCTCCTGGAATCTCTAATTAGATTACTGTCTATTGCTTCATCGCGTGTCAGACCTTGTTACTCTTCCTCCAGAGAGATTAGAGACACGAGGCAGGCCGCGGGACGCAGAGGCAGTGTGCGCTGGCCGAGCGAGACCGGGGCTCACGGCGTGGGCAGGATTAGAGAGGGGGATGGATGGATCTGTTTCCCATCTCGCTCCCCGTCTCTTCTCTCTCTCTCGCGCGCGCGCTCGCTCTATGATCCGACGGGGTCTTGACGCTGACACTTTCTGTCTTCTCATCTCTCATCTAGTCTAAATGTGGGGTCTACTCGATAGATTTGAGCGAGTAACTACTGCATAATATCTAGAGATGAGCGAGAGAGAGCAGAACAAATGAGAGTGGGGAGAAAACAGAAGACGATGAGAGACAAAAGACGAGAGAGAGAGAAACAAGCGAGAGAGCGAGATAGTATCTATATCTCGCTCTCGCTCTATCGCGATCTCTCCCCCTCCTCTATCTCTCTCTCTCTCTCTCATCTCTCCCTCTCCCTGCTCTCTCTCCCCGCTCTCATCTCTCTCTCTCTCTCTCTCTCTCTTCTCTCTCACAGAGGCTCTGCCCATGCTGATCATCGTGGGGGCGTCCGTGGGTGGCGGGTGTGTCCTGCTCATCTGCGTGGTCACCCTTGTGTCTTTGTGCTGCAGACACACTGGCAAAGGTGAGCTCAACGGTCAGTATGGGAGCCAGGGGCCAGGGCTGGGCTGCACACTATTGTTTCACATCAGTTCATTATATTACAATCCCACCCGTCCATTTACACTTTATTTAATTCCGCTTCCGGAATTGACTTGATTAAATTCACATTTTCTAATTCGATTGGTTAGGGAAGGGAAAAAAAGGGCCTTAAGAATTTGAATGCCGGCTTTTTCGACCGTCTTTGCAACGGGTTGTTAATCCTGCTGTGTGTTGAACCCCCCCCCTCCTTCTTCTTCCCCCCCTCACAGGTAAAAAGTGCACCCGTCTCTCCAAGAGTGACATCAGAGTCCAGATCGTCCACAGCGACCACAACGCCACCCGCGGCAACGACGACGAGGAGGACGTCAAGGAGCCCATGGTACTCATCCCCCCCCCGCTCTGCACAGAACAGTAATCTCTATTCATGTTTGGGGAGGGAAGGAGCGCATGTTGTTACGGTGGAATGGGGACGCACCGATCCTTTATTTGGGTGAGGCGGGGGCGGCGAGGGGGGGGGGTGTTCTTGTTCTCGTTCGTCCGCGCCGTACAACCTTGTAACTGGTGAACGCGCTGCCTCGCCCTCAGGCTCCGAACAGCAGCGAGTCGCCGGGGACGTCTCGCACGGAACACAGCGACCTTCTGGAGGAGGAGGACGACGAGCGCTCGGACACCAAGGTAAAAAAACACGAAAACATTCCATTACAACCCCTCCAAAAAAAACACAACACAAACATAACTCTTCAACTGAAAGCGTTCTTGCGTATGAAGAGTGTAAGCAGCTGCTCCGCTGCAGCCCGCGACCTTCACAAAACAATAACAACCTGTCCCCCCCCCACCCACCCCCTCAGGACCCCACCAACGGCTACTACAACGTCCGCGCCCACGAGGACCGCAACGTCCGCAGCAGCGGCTTCTCCGAGTACGTGCCCAACCCGCGGCCCGTCTACACGCCCTCCCAGCTGCCCTCGCCCAGCCCGCTGTACGGCCAGCACGCCGCCCAGCCGCGCGTCTACGACTTCTCCCACCGCTACGCCACCACCACGGGCGCCCGCTCCACCTACGAGCAGCAGCAGGCGGCCCAGCAGGCGGCCCAGCAGCAGGCGGCCACGCCCGCCAGCATCTACCCCGCCGACCCCGCCTACGGAGGCTCCGCCTACCTGCCCACCTCGGCCTCGGCCACCGCCACGTACGGCCGCGCCTTCACCAGCTACGTGAAGCCCGCCTCGTACGAGAAGGTGGACGCCTACGACCAGTCGGACCAGGCCAGCAAGGTGTCGGGCTCCTCCCGCTTCTCCTACGCCTCGTCGCAGGTGTCCTCGCAGCAGTCCGACTACGGGCGCCCGTCGCAGCAGCGCATGCAGACGCACGTCTGATGACCGGGAGGGGAGGGCTGCGAGACGCGCGGGAGCGGCGCGAGGGAGGGAACTCGGGGTCGCCTCTGCGGGAGGGAAGTGTGGGGGGGGGAGGGGCGTGGGGGGGGGCCGAGGGGAGTATCGCAAAGGCGAGAAGAGACTCTTTTGATTGGTCCTCCCCCCCCCCACCCCCCGGATGCTATTGAAGGGAGACAGTGTGATCTCGGTTGCGTGAAGATGACCGTCGTAATTTATTCTTGTGTTGTGAACGAACACGGGTGGGTGCCGTGGGTCCCTACCAGGTCCGCGAGGGAGGCGGAGTCCGCCGATTGCGACTCGCCACTCGGTCGTCTCACACGCCACAGTGGGATGTCTCACTAGGGTTACCAGGTGACTGTAACCACGGTGACAGCCTGAGCCCACCCTGGGACTGGGTTTAGTGGCAGGTCGAACTGGAACTCCACAAACGCACCTTTTGACTTTGAGTAGGGCCAAAAACTATCCGGGTATATCAATCCCAAAGGATTCCAGAGTCTGCATGGAACTACAGAACGGAACCCGGAGAGAAAACGCTGACACAGGAAGACAACAAAAGATCACAGACGAAAAAGAGAGAGAAAAAAACCCGAAACAAAGAACACAAAAAATGGCAGCGCACACACTGTCGTCGTGAGGTGTTTGCCGGCATGCGAGAGGAATCCCAAGCACATTTTTGTGTCTTTATTCAACAACAGACTGAGCTATACACAGATGGCCCTTAACTACCATTCACCACAGACTGGCTCTGGTGTCGACACGCTGGCATTCCACGGGTCGTTGTAATCAGTGGCGGAATCCTTTTGGCCTGAGCTACATTCCCTTGGCTTTAAACAATGTATTTTTCTTCGGATAAGGAGTTAGGAGTGGTGGATCAGCCAGTGCCGATTGCTTGGGAGTTAGGGTAGAGGGACTTATGAAGAGGGTATTGTAGCATTTCATGCTAACGAGAGATTTGTCATTGTTCCGACATGTTGGACGAGTCCATGACAACCCAAAGATGGGGAGCCACAAAGTTCTCTGGGACAAAGGAAATGCCTCATCTTTATCTGGGTACTGTATTTCCTACCGTGTCTCCAGAGTGCTACACGGGGAGCAGGCTATCTCCAGAACAATCAAAGGGTGGGGTTTGTAAATGGGTGGTTGTCTTGAACTCTTTGAGATCAGCTTGACATGCAGTCTCATCTTAACCGGTCTTAGGTGGGGTTGGTAAGATGTGAAGTCATCGGACTGGACACGGTTTCACAACACAATCAAGTAGCTTCAATATGTTTACAAAAGATCCACAGTACTACCCAGACATACTGACTAATTAACTGTACAAATGGGTGAGCCCAATCTTTCTCTGTTGCATGCAGATGATGTCTAGTGAAACTCTTCAGCCTTTCTTTTCATGTCCATTCCTTGTTTGAGAGATTGCTTACTGCACCTGGCCCAGTCGCATTCCACTTCCTGTTACCTTCCTGAATACCAGGAAGTCTGTCTGGAATCCTGTACTGCCATTGGTCTCTTAAGCATTACCAGTCAGCCCAATTTGAGAACAAATGTCACAAAGTGAACCATGGAGATCATTGCTCGTCTTTATTTTTATATTTTATATAAGCCTTAATGTACAGCGTGTAAGCTGCTCTATTGTAAAGTATCTTTATATTATATATACATTATGAAGCTCTAACTTGATTGATTTTATTTGGGTCCACAAATGTCTCTCTTTTAAAGTTGTCCATCAATCACTGAATGCGGAAAGATTAACTATGCTATTTTGAAACAACTAATTGCCATTTTCCTTTTGTTTTATTTTTATTTTTAAATAATGTATTAAGAATTTTATTTGCTAAAAATGAGCTATCGTTGCTTGTAACTTTGTACACATATTTATATTTAAATAAAACCATTTCAGATAAAAAAAATACTGTTGTTTTTGTTTTGTGTGAGCCATGCGCCGGGAGAGTACGGAGACAAACAAAGCCCCACATTGATGAATACATAAACGAGCCGCCCTGTGTTGACTCTGCCTCTCTCCCAGCGGAGGTGGAGCTTTTAATGAAGACAGATGAGCCGGTGGAGCTCCTGCTGTCTGCCGACCCCGCGCCTCACATCCTGCCACACCCACAGCTCTCCTGGTGATAGGACGACGCTGTGACAACGCTGGGTATCGTGCGACAGCCTCGAGGCTGCCTCGTCACCTGCCTCGTCACCCCCGGCGGCAGCCTCCGTCTCCGGCGCGGCCCCAGGTAGACATGCCGGTCACAGCGGGGGGGGGGATACACGCTCATTACGATACTGCTGAAGGAAGGGACCGGGATGCAGTACACACACATTAACACTCGGCACAGTGCGGAGCGGGGACGAGTCGTTGACAAACGACTGCAGGAGACGGAGACTGCGAGGCTTCGGATAACGGATGTTTAATGAATCATAAATCTGTCATATAAAAACACGGCACATTCAAATACAAACAAAGCCATTTGAAGGGAAAAGATCCACTGGCCACAAACGACACGAGCAACTGCAGTGCACATAATTCATTCAAATACAAACATCTATGTAAAATCCAACTCCCTGATTGCATAGTTGCATGACAAATACAGAAGCCATTCCAAATGTGTCAATATAAAAAAAAAGAGAATACACCATTTCCACATATTATATTGCTTATCTCATATATTTTACATTATATTTCACTCTGTTTTCTCATTACCATGTTCACTATCAAGATTTTGGGCTTTTAGTTGTAACATTAGAGAGAATCTGTATTCTGTAGGGAGTGAGGGGGAAGAAACCTGATGAACAATTTGACAGTTAAAAGCGGAACCCGGATTGACCAATGAGAAGAGACCTCCACGGTAGAGGTGAGAGCCCATTTTGTTGCTCTGGCAACCGGAGAATCCCCTGACATTGATTGGCTTGAGCTCTCACACACACACACACACAGACACACACACACACGGGACTGACAACCCCCATCAGGCTCAGCTTAACCGTCAAACAGAGAGAGCAGACCAGTTTCCCTTGGTCTTATCCTCCATGTGATTGGTCCCTGGTTCTGGAGGCCCACTGCAGGTCCTACTGCAGGGGAAACCGACATGCCCAGAGACACTCACCGCTCAACGTCAACGCAAAAGGACACCAACATTACATCTCATATAAATAAGTCAAAATATCCCAACGCGCGTCAAGCTACGGCACAGAGGCAAACCGTCAGAGGACCAGGATCGACACCGAAAAGAAATCGGATGGAAAATCAAACCATCGAAAACGACGTTCTTCATCCCCGCTTCCTCGGTTCGTTTGGAGCGGGTCTGCACCTCGGAACATGTTTAGTCTGACTACAGCATTGGATGAAACTGGGCTAATGCCATCGGGAGTGGAATGTCTGTAAAATGCACATATTTCATTATTTACATGCTCATGAATATTCGTGGCACCAGAGGAACGTGACATGATTGATAGAGTTGCAAGAGTCTGTGAACCAGTAAGAAAGAAAAGAAAGAAACGGTGTCGAAACTCTGCTGGGCAACGGAGAAAAACGACAAAATAACAGCAAAACAGAAAGGGGGGAAAGTGTGCCAGAGAAAATGAGAGAGCGCGAGAGAGAGGAAATGAAAGCGCTCGCAAGGGAGAGAGGGAGAGACAGCGGAAGAGAGAAAGAAGGACAGAGAAAGAGAGAGAGAGAGAGAGAGAGAGAGGCTAATCTCAAAGCATTTGAAGTCAGCGATGTGCGAGTGTGGCGGAGTAAAGCCAGCCCAGTGGTGAGGGGCTCGTCTCGGAGGGCGTCTGGGCTGGGCTGACTGACTGCTGGTGTGGTCGTGGTGTGACTTGTCCCCAATCACACTCCACGTAGCATCCCCTCGTATTCTTGGCGCCGTGACGTCGGGCCACCACGCTGGGTCCCTCCTCCTCCTCCTGTCCCCTTCCTCGTCAAATCTTCGTCACCGACTTGATCCAGTCCCTGAGCTTGGTGACGCGCGTGTAGACTCCGGGCTTGTTGCGACGCGCGCAGCCCTTCGCCCCAGCTCACGATGCCTGACTGGAACCAGCGGCCGCTCCTCTCCTCAAAGCACACCAGGGGGCCCCCAGAGTCTCCCTGGGAGGGGGGAGGGAGCGGGAGGGAGGGTGGGGGGGAGGGAGGGTCCAGATTAGATTACCCGTGTGCCCGTGTGCGAGTGTGTGATGATGTATGTGAGTGAAGTCATGGGTGTGTGATGGAGTGTGGGTGTGTAACCTACATGGGTGAATGAGTGTGTGTGTATGTGTGTTCCTGTGTCTCTGTGTAGGAATGTGTGTCAGTGTGAAATGTGTGTGTATGAACGTGTGTCTGTGTCGACGTGTATGTGTGCCTATGTGTGAATCTGAGGGCGTGTTTTTGTGTGTGCGCAATTACCAGAACTTGAGTGAGAGTGTGTGTCATGGACTGTTTATCGCTTTTATGAATGAGTGCACATGCACATATACTATTGATATGCTCATTTGCATTGTGTGAGTATGTGTGTGTGTGTGGTAGTGTGTGGTGTGTGTGTGTGAGTGTGTGTGTGTATGTGTGTGAGTGTGAGTGTGTGTGTGAGTGTGTGTATGTGTGTGTGTGTGTGTGTGGTATGTGTGTGTGTGTGTGTGTATGTGTGTGTGTGTGTGAGTGTGTGTGTGTGTGTTGGGTTTCCAGTACCTGGCAGGCATCCACTCCTCCGGCCAGGAAGCCGCTGCAGAGCATCCTGGAGGTGACCTGTCCCTCAGTCACCACGTTGCACACCGAGTCGTTGATGATCTTCACCTCCGCCTTCTGCAGCACCCGAGCAGCTCTGCCTGAGGAGGGGAAGAGGGGAGGAGGAAGAGAGGGGGAGGAGAGTAGGGGAGGAGGAAGAGAGGGAGAGGAGAGTAGGGGAGGAGGAAGAGAGGGGGAGGAGAGTAGGGGAGGAGGAAGAGGAGCTGGGTTACCATGGGGTGAGGTGACCTTCCTGTTCACCGTCATCACAAGCCGGGTCTAATGTGTTGCTGTAGGCTAATGGTTCTTTAACATGGTTCCCCAGAGAGCGGGCCTACCTGCTAGGGAATACAGCCCGTGGAAACGGATCTTACTGGAAGCGAGGGGGTGATTAGGAGAAGATGACGGGAGGGAGAGAGATGGAAGACGAGGAGGAAAGAAGGATGTCTCGCTGACGGTGGGGATGAAGGGAGGAGAAGGTGGAGGGGGGGAGGAGAAGGAAGACGTGATGGAGGAGGAGAGACTGGGGGGGGAGGGAAGGCGGAGGTCATGCGGAGCGAGGGATGAGAGGGATATGTCATCATAAAAGAGAGAGATGAGGGAGGAGAAAAGGTGGAAGCAACAGCCAGGGAGGGGGATTTCTGGAGATAAGAAGCTTAGAACAGAGGATCACCTACGGTGTCAAAGACATCGGGATCACCCATAACATCACTAGGCAACACATCCCACCTGTAAACACTTATACGATGGAGAACATATCACGCAGAGGGGCCCCAGATCTAACCCAACACCCTGGGGGCTTCAGGAAAGAGCCTTTCAGGATTAGGGTCTAGAACAGAAGCCTTCAGGGTTTGGATCTAGAACCCTGCTCTTTAGGATTAGGGTCTAGAACAGAAACCTTCAGGGTTGGGATCTAGAACCCCGCTCTTTAGGATTAGGGTCTAGAACAGAAGCCTTCAGGGTCGGGATCTAGAACCCTGCTCTTTAGGATTAGGGTCTAGAACAGAAACCCTCAGGGTTAGGATCTAGAACCCTGCTCTTTAGGATTAGGGTCTAGAACAGAAACCCTCAGGGTTAGGATCTAGAACCCTGCTCTTTAGGATTAGGGTCTAGAACAGAATCCTTCAGGGTTTGGATCTAGAACCCCGCTCTTTAGGATTAGGGTCTAGAACAGAAGCCTTCAGGGTTAGGATCTAGAACCCTGCTCTTTAGGATTAGGGTCTAGAACAGAAGCCTTCAGGGTTTGGATCTAGAACCCTGCTCTTTAGGAATAGGGTCTAGAACAGAAGTGTTCAGGGTTAGGATCTAGAACCCTGCTCTTTAGGATTAGGGTCTAGAACAGAAGCCTTCAGGGTTAGGATCTAGAACCCCGCTCTTTAGGATTAGGGTCTAGAACAGAAGCGTTCAGGGTTAGGATTTAGAAACCTGCTCTTTAGGATTAGGGTCTAGAACAGGGCCCTTTAGGGAGAGGTTCTAGAACAAAAAGCCATGGGGGTCAGGGGTCAGACAGCGGCTCCTACCTCCTTCCCTGAGGGTTCCCCAGCCCGTCACCCAGCAGCCCATGCCTGCGGGGAAGACGTGCGACGGGGCGGGCAGACACACGGGGTGGATGGTGTTGGTGAACTCCAGCGGGCGACTCAGCTCCAGCAGGGCCACGTCGTAGTCGTACGTCATGGGGTTGTAGTCCGGATGAGTGACGATGGTCTTCAGCGAGCGGTGCTCCGCTTCCCCCGTCTTGTACTGGTCCTGCAGCCCGCTGTACGTCTGCCAGTTGGCCGCCACGTGGTTACTGGACAGGGAAGATTATTTACTCAGCCTGTCGCCATTTACTTTGTTTTTTACACAATGTTATCATCGAAACCAAACACAAAGAGGGTTGTGGAACTGTGTGAAGTGAACAGCCAGTGGGCCTGTCCTCCCTTGTACAGAACACTCTGGTATTCTCCAAGGCTTCGACCAAACTTCTTCAACATAAACTAGATTCCTAGGAGAGGTAGAGACATCTAATCAGGGAATCTAGAGCGCTGGTAATGGTTGTTAGTGGAAGAGCTGCAGCGCCCTAAGAACAGCTTCCCCTCACAATGACTCTCCATGTAATTCTCTATTTATACTTAATGGAGTTTGGAAGCTGTCCTGAAGAGCAGTGTGGCTAGTGCTCCACCTACTGAGCAGAGACAGAAATGCACCTTTCCCAGTACAAAGCCGTCAGTGATGTAAATGTAGCTTGCCCCTCGAGGTATTTTGAATTAAGTGTATCATCTGGGGCTAATTTCCAGCTTCTGTAATTTGTATTAAAATGATCCTGTGTTTAAAAATGCTGTTTCCCCACCAGACTGTGCACCCTCATTTTGAAACGAGCGGAAATTACCCGAAAACCAGCCCCCTGAATGGTAATAACAGAATTAGGGAACAAATATCTACATTCAAGTAGATATTTAATAAAAGGAGAACAGGAAAACGTGAGCTCGTCGGGTCTGGGAGAGCCAGATAACAAAGACTTAGCACAAGAGGAGCGTGGTGGAGAGAGCGATGCCCGAGAGCACACAGAAGAGGGGGAGAGGAGAGGAGAGGTGAAGGAGGAACGGAGGATAGGAAAAGAAGCAGAGGAGGGGGGAGCAGAGGAAGAGGAGGTAGAGAAGCAAAGGAGGAGGAGGTAGAGGGGTGAAGGAGCAGTAAAAGGAGGAAGGGTTAGAGGAGGAGGAATAGGAGCAGAAGGAGGAGGATGAGTCGAGGAGGGCTGACCGAGCACTCACTCAGGGCTGGTGGTCCTGAAGCAGTGGGCAGCCGACAGGAGCCAGGTGTTGGAGATGATTGACGCGCCGCACGCGTGCGCGACGGTTCCGCCTCTAAACGCGAAGTGGAGGCTCACCTGCCACGGCCACTCCCCCAACTCGGCGTCCTGCCCGCCCACGATGCGGTTGAGCTTGTAAGGCCGGGTGCCACAATCTGCGTGGGAACGGAGGGAAGAAGGGAGCAGGAGGGAGGGAGAGGAGGGGGCAGAGGTAGACAGCAGATCGGGGGTTAATAAACAGCCCGAATCAGGGAGACGAGAGGAAGACAACTTGATTCTGACAACATGGCGGCCTTGGCTGTGAACTGGGAGGCTCTTTGGAATTCTAATGAGACACACGGCTGATCAAAATCAAACTGCCAAACCCTCAGGCTTTGAGGGAGGGCAAAAAACAGAAACTTGAGATGTCAGAGATCTGCTTTCAAAGACCAATCCAAATAAATAAAGCTCTTGTGAGCCCCAGGCTTGTTGCTGGTATCCGGCAGCCGGCCCAACCCGGAGCTCGCGTACAAGCGCTCGGAACACCACGCAGCGGCTCGGCGCCGGTTCCATCTGCCGGGCGAGCTCCAGCGTTCGAGAAAACACGGACGGAAAAAGAACACGCCTTCAGGAGGAAAGTGAGTCACTTTCGACGCCATACAGAGCAGAGGCTGAGTGTGTTGAGAGGAGAGAGAGAGAGAGAGTCAGAGAGAGAGAGAGAGAGATCAGAGGGAGTCAGAGAGAGAGCGAGAGAGAGAGAGAGAGCGCGCAGAGAGAGTCAGAGAGAGAGTCAGAGAGAGAGCGAGAGAGAGAGAGAGAGCGCGCAAGAGAGAGAGTCAGAGACAGAGTCAGATAGAGAGCGCAAGAGAGAGAGATCAGAGAGAGAGTCAGATAGAGAGAGAGAAGAGTCAGAGCAAGAGAGAGAGAGCGCAGAGAGAGAGAGAGCAGAGAGAGAGTCAGAGAGAGAGTCAGAGGGAGAGTCAGAGAGATAGTCAGAGAGAGAGAGCAGAGAGAGAGTCAGAGGGAGAGTCAGAGGGAGAGTCAGAGGGAGAGTCAGAGAGAGAGTCAGAGGGAGTCAGAGAGAGAGACAGAGAGAGAGACAGAGGGAGAGTCAGAGGAGAGAGAGTCAGAGGGAGAGTCAGAGGGAGAGTCAGAGGGAGAGTCAGAGAGAGAGTCAGAGGGAGAGTCAGAGAGAGAGTCAGAGAGAGAGTCAGAGCGAGAGCAAGAGAGAGTCAGAGAGAGAGTCAGAGAGAGAGTCTGAGAGAGAGTCAGAGAGAGTCCCGGCGAATCTCACCGGCGCAGTCGTTTTCATCCGAGCGATCGGCGCAGTCGTCGATCCGGTCGCACTCGGCGTTCACCTTGTTCACACACACCTTGTTTTTGCAGACGAAGCTGTAGTCGGAGCAGACACTCGGGGCTAGGCAGGGGGCGGGAAAGATCAGGATATCACCATCACGAGTCATGGGAGAAGACACCACGATCATGCAAGCAGTTTACTAAGTTCAACTAGAGGGTTCAACTAGAGAGGGAGAAACTGTAATCATAGAGACCATCGCCACTCGAACCCAGGGAAGGCCTGTGGGATGAGTAGCCCAGTTATAGACTGACAGGGTTTATCGATTGAGAGCTGAGGGATAAAAGCCTACTTTATTGGGGGGGGGAAATTCTAAGGGACAAATGGGCCAGTGATTGAGCTCCACAGGTAGCCGGCGCGGCGGTATGGAGCGTTGCCATGGCAAACTCACAGACTTCGCAGGAGAGCTCGTCGCTGCCGTCCTCGCAGTCCTTCCTCTTGTCGCACACCACGCCCTGAGACAAGCAGGACCCGTCGCCGCAACGAAACTCGGTGGGTTCGCAACCTGGGGGGGGGGAGGGGGGAGATGGGGGGGAGGGGAGGAGGGAGGAGGGAGGAGGGAGGAGGGAGGAGGGGGGAGAAAACAGGAGGAGGAACGAGAGAACAGATGGAAGGGTTATGAGAGGCCAGTGATTGTTCCTCTCCTCCCTCCACCCTCCCCAAACTCCATTTTTCTCTTTTAAAAAGCTGCACGCATTAAACATGAGTGAGTGTCTACTCGACTAGACCTGGGTAAATTAGGCTGGGCTTCATTATGTGGCCCATTACAGATGAAGTAATGACCACACACACACACACACACACACACAGTGGAAGGAGCCAGCGGCTGGGGCGCTAGTGCCAATGTGCCTTCGATGTTAGCATGTTAGCACAGCAGCGTTAGCACGGCGTTAGCACGGCATTAGCACAGCGTTAGCACACAGTTAGCATACAGTTAGCATAGTGTTAGCATAGCATTATCATGGTGTTAGCATAGCATTATCATGGTGTTAGCATAGTATAGCATTAACATAGAGTAAGCAAAGCGTTGGCGGGCTGTGAGCCTGCAGACAAGAGGAGGGGGACGGAGGTACTCACTGCACTGCTTCTCGTCGCTTTCGTCACCGCAGTCGTTGACGCGGTCGCACACCCAGTACTTGGGCTTGCACATGCCATTGTCACAGGCAAACTGGTCCTTGTTACATTCTGAGATGAGGGACATGACACAGCGTGTCACACACCTCAGCCAAACACAAACAGACAGATACACCACCTTTCTACACATACTACTTAGATGTTAGCAGGAAGTTTTAAGGTCTGTGGTGGGGGGAGGGTGTGGGGGGGGGTTCAGAGAGATAATGGGAAGGAGAGGGAGGAGAGTTGAGAAAGGTGTGTGTCTGAGGTGAGAGGTGTGTGTGTGTGTGTGGCTGAGGTGAGGAGGTGGTTGTGTCTATGAGGTAAGAGGTGTGTGTGTGTGCGCGTGTGTGTGCATGTGTGTAAGGGTCAGGGGAAACTCACTGCACTTCCTCTCATCACTCATGTCTCCGCAGTCGTTCCAGCCGTCGCAGTGAAGGAGCTTGGAGATGCACATCCCAGAGGCACAGGCGAACATGTCCGGACAGGCTGCACATAGAGACACAACCAGCATGAGGGAATGACAGCGTATATTCTGCTCGTTCGTCAGCATGCCACCTGGGCCTCCCCATTGATCAGAGCAATTATAAATCCATTTGGGCCAAGCTCAGAGACAGAGGGCCCTGAGTGACAGCGACAAATAAAAAGCAGCCAATAAACAAGCTAGCTGGTTATTAGTCCACTTGTGGCGTGTCGCGCACAGTCAGCAGAAGCTCCATCTCTGACTGGCAGTCCGGAGCAAAGTTAGAGACCGTCTTCTCCGTCTCAACCCCCACCCCAACGCCCCCCCACGATATACATCCGCTACCTCTCCCTCGCGTTGCCCACTGGCGACTATGCACCCCACACTGGCTTGCGCAAACAGGGGTCTCCACTCACGGTTGGCAGGGTCGTAGGCGCTGTATTCCGCCGAGAAGCCTTTGTCGGTGAAGGACTCGTCCGAGTGGAAGCTTATGGCCATGCTGTTAGTGCTGCTGGTGAGGGTGAGGGTGGACAGCTCCCCGCAGTACCTGAAACACAGCGCCGTCGCTTAGCCAGAGACTAAACATGTGACCTGCTGCGTCACTGTTTAATCATTCATTTCAAAAACGAATCACCTGGATTTTCAGCGGAAGTTGAATTGTGGTTCTTTGTGTGTGTGTGTGTGTGAGAGAGATATCTATCTAAACCGTATATCTAAAGGATCATGTTTATTTGGCACGGCCATCTCAGCCTGGTCATGAGATGTGGGAGTGAAGATGGTGCAGCAGGCTTCTCCTTGCTTACTTGGTGTCCATCACCTGGACGTAGTCCTTGTGGCAGACGCGGGTGTCCACGCCCGGCTCCTTCATCCGGAACATGGTGAACCTCACACGGACCTTCTGGCCCGTCTGCACCTGGGGAACAGAGAGGAGGCAGGGGACCGTTTACCCCGAGTCCACGTGCTGATCCAACACACACACACACACGTAGGTGCACGCTCAAACAGACACACACACACACACGTAGGTGCACGCTCAAACAGACACACACACACACACATAGGTGCACGCTCAAACAGACACACACACACGTAGGTGCACGCTCAAACAGACACACACACAGACACACACATAGGTGCACGCTCAAACAGAAACACACACGTAGGTGCACGCTCAAACAGACACACACACACGCTGATAAACACACGCACAGACAAGCACACACGCACTCACTGCAGTAGCGGGGGAGGGCTGACAGATGAAGATGGAGAGAGCACTGAACAGCTTGGCTGCCACTGTGCAGCCTCAGCACACATCTCACACTGTGTCAGGACCGGGGTGAGGGGAGGGAGGGGGGGGCAGGCGAGCGTACCTCCACGCTCCACTTGCAGTCCACGGCGGGGGGGGTAGAAGCTGGGGTAGTGGGGGGAGGTGAACTTCCCGCTGCCATCCTTGAGCACGCCTCCGCAGCTGCCCGCTGGAAACAGGGTCACGGGGTCAACTCGGGGGGGGAGGGGGGGGCACGGCGTGTATGTGCCTGGCCTGTGCGAGGGCAGGGGGGGGGTGTGAGGGCGGGGGGGGGCGAGGGGGGGGGGTACCTGTGGTGGGTGGGATGGCTTTGTACTCGGCCCTGAAGCCTGGTCTCTGGATGCCGCTGTCTGTGATCATGTTGAGCAGCATGATGTTGCTGGATGACACCACCTCCAGAGGGTTGGACGGAGGCCTCTGACCACACTTCCTGTGGGAGGGGGCCACAGGACATGGGGTGTGGTCAGACAATGCAGTTGATGATGATGATGATGATGATGATCGGACACAATCCCTCCCAATACTGAGACCCAGACATCAACACATCTAATAGAGGGAAGAGCATGGTATGTGAGTGGAGACACACATAAGCTCACACACACACACACACACACACACTCAGACAAAGACACACACACAAGCTCACACACGCTCACGCACGCGTTCAGACACAAAGACACACACACATCCAGAGACACAAAGACACACACACACACGCTCAGACACACACGCTCAGACACACACGCTCAGACACAAAGACACACACACGCGCTCAGACACACACGCAGACACAAAGACACACACACAGAATCACACACACCCGCCATTCACTTGACACAAACGACTCGGACGGGAGTTTCAAAGTCAGACGTGTAAATGAGCTCTCCAAGCCGCCGCAGTGTGAGCGGCGACAGGACGTCAAGCTGCACGGGGATCCCGTCATTAGAAAGGAGAGCATGACGGTGCTCACAGACCCCATGTCACCTTGGGTTAAAGATCATGGCACAGCGGCGGCTATATTCAAACAGGCTTCAAAGCCTGGGCAAACCTGCATGTGTTTGGCCGAGGGTTCGACCGTGGAACTGCCTGCAGCCATCGTTGATTTTTTAACTCGGGGGTTCATAGTTTGAACACACACACGGACCAGCCCTCCCACCCCCCCACCCCCTCCCACACACACACACACAGCCCCCCCCACACACACACACCAGCACCTACACACACACACACCCACACACACACAGCCTCCCACCCGGAGACGAGTGCTATTCCACCCAGGGGTGTGGGGTGGGGTTGACACCCCCCCCCTGAGTTTGAAAACAGCCTGAGCTGACTCCATGTCCCTCAAAGACCCTAGTAAACTAGAGAGTGGGACGTGCTGTGTCCAAGGTATACCGCCGCCCCCCACTCCCCGGGCCCCCTCAGGCCCAGGTGCCGGGGCCGGGTGAAACGAGAGAGGGAAATCACCTTCGCCGGGAGACGAATGAAGCACAACGTTTTCCACACACGTCTAAATAACTGACCCCCCCCACCCCCCGCCCGCCTCCCCCCTCCCCGGGTCCCCTCATGGCGTTGCAGTGAAACACAAAGTCATTCTGGGATTCTAGAGAGTGCTGTAAGAAGAAAATTCCCCCAGGAACACAGAAAGTTACAAAGCAAACTGTATCGTTTGTTGGTTGGACTTACAAATGTACACCCTCCAGGGTGTCTGTTACTGTTAGCAACATACTGTACACAGCTACCACTTGGGAATGAGCCCATCTGACATCGTTGCATTTTGGAGGAATTTGAGGAAACATTCCTGTTTTTAGTTGAGTTGTTGTCGTGGACGCGGGGACTCACTCCGTAATGGCCTGGGACTCGTCCGGACTCAGCGAGTCGTAGATGGACAGGAAGTCGTTGGAGCAGTCGTCCTCGATGTGGAAGTTGGTGAAGCTGACGGAGATGGCCTTCTTGGCCGACGCCCGGATCTGCCACTGGCAGCGCAGCCTCGGAGGGTACTTGTTGGGGAACCCTGGAGACTGGAAGCTCTGGGCGGACTCCACCGCCTCCAGCTTGAAGAAGCAGTCCTCTGGAGACAGGACGACATGCTCGCGTCATGTACTGGACACACACGTACGTCCACTATACGTCCACCATACATACACACACGCTGTACACACACACCGTACACAAAATGTACGTCCACGATACATACACACACACGCTGTACATACACACTGTACACACACACTGTACATACAATATGCACACACTGTACATGTAAACCAACAACATCTCGGCATTTTAGACACGGCATTCTAGACCCGGCATTGTAGAAATTGCATTCTAGACACGCGCGCGTTTCGACGACATCCATCAAACATCCCCCCCCCCGCTTCAAGGACGCCTATCTGGTTTGTCTTGTTCTACATCCCTCTGTCACGCACTTGTCGCGTGTTGATGCAATACCCACTGTCACCTCAATGAAATGTAACCTGCACGCAATCACTCCCGGACTCTGCGCCGACGCAGGGCCGCGGAGATAAGTGAGACGGCAGTCTCAGCGGTGTGCAGGCCAGATATACGGCTCTCAATCTCGCCACGGCCGGCGCCGTCACATGACTCAGGCAGGACCGCCATTCGTTACCGGCTGGCAGGGGGGCTGAGCATCCACCCAGCTGGAAAATTACAGCGGCGAGTGATTGAAACGAGACACGGTCTACTCACCGCCCCTGGGGTTCATCGCCATCCGGGGGTCCGTGACTGTGGAGGGGAGGGGAGAGAGGGAGGACAAGGGGGGGGGGAGTGGAGGGGGAGAGGAGTGGAGGGGGAGAGGAGTGGAGGGGGAGAGGGAGGGAAAAACGGAGGGAGGACAAGGGGAGAACAGGGGAGAGGAAGAGAGGTGTAGAGGGAGGGAGAGAGGGAGGATGAGGACAGGAGGTAGGAGGAGAGAGAAATGCATGGGTAGACAGGAAGAGAGGGACGGATGGGTGGGAGGAGGAAGAGAGGGAGGAAGGAATGTAGAGAGAAGCAGAATTGGGGAGCGGAGGGGAAGGGAGGAGGGCAGAGGAAAAGAGTGTCACAAGCCTGATAAAATGTAACGCATGGATCTAAAATATTTGGGTTGCACTTTTTCAGTTTCATTTCCCTGCTGCTTCCTGGCCTGTGACCCCCCCCCCACTCCCCTCCCTGCCCCCCCACCCCCCTCCCCACACACACACACCAACCCCCACCATCCACCCAGGGCAGGCCCCATCCATCTCTGTCTGAGTATCTGGGACAGCCACATCAAATCGTACAAATAGAAATCATGCGAAAAGAGTCCAAAAACCACAGAGCCAGCGCCTGGCTGGAGGCCAGGACATGGAGGGATGCAGTGTGAGGGTGGAGGGGACAGAGTGGAGGCCAGGACATGGAGGGATGCAGTGTGAGGGTGGAGGGGACATGGAGGGATGCAGTGTGAGGGTGGAGGGGACAGAGCCAAGAGCCACAGGACATGGAGGGATGCAGTGTGAGGGTGGAGGGGACATGGAGGGATGCAGTGTGAGGGTGGAGGGGACATGGAGGGATGCAGTGTGAGGGTGGAGGGGACATGGAGGGATGCAGTGTGAGGGTGGAGGGGACATGGAGGGATGCAGTGTGAGGGTGGAGGGGACATGGAGGGATGCAGTGTGAGGGTGGAGGGGACATGGAGGGATGCAGTGTGAGGGTGGAGGGGACAGAGCCAAGAAGGATGGCCTGAGCGCTGATCCCCTGGGGAGGGACAGGGCGGGGTGGTGGAGGGGGGGGGGCGGGTCATATCATTACAGAGACCTAACTGCAGAAACTGACCAATGGCAGCTGGAGCAGGCCGAATAGCCCCGCTTATATGCCATCGTCTTATTAGCACATGTTCGTCGTGTAGCTGGATAGAATAATGTAACGGCACCGAAGGGGCATGCGGTAACGCAATGAGTAATCCAATGAGATGTGGGCATGTGACAGACAGCACCGTGAATCAGGCTCTAACCGTGGTCTTTGCAACACTCAGGCCTCCTGTCTGGTCCAAGGGCCTGTCCAACCCCTCTCACCTCTCTCTGACCCCCTTCTGACCTCTCCCCTCTCCCCTCCCCCTCCCCCTCCTCCCCTCCTCCCCTCCTCCCCCCCTCTCCCCCAGCAGGACTCACGCGAGGCGGTCACTTCGGTGATGCGTACGTTCCCCAGGGAGCGGGAGCCCTGCGCCCTGATGTTGTTCCACAGCACCTGCAGAACCCTCTCCTCGGAGAACTCGGGCACGACCTCCAGCTCGCTGGCGGGGATGTCGAAGCTGGTCCAGTGGTAGGCCACCACGCCCTCGCTGGGGACGGGCAGAACACGGCAGAACGACAGCTCGTCAGGGTCAACCAGCTGACACGTCGCTCAGGTGGGCCCGTGAGTGGGAGGCCAATCACAGATCACATTACTAGTTATGTCCCCCTACACTCAGCCAATCGGAATCTAAGGACACACTCCTACCTGAAAGCGGTCACTAGAGATTTGGTGTAGTACTTGGACAGGAAAGGATCGCTCTTGTAGTTGACTTTCAGCTGAAAAAATATAAAAATAAACAATAAAAAATGATAATGTGATCGTCCAATTACCACAGGCAGGAAATGACCTCACGAACAACAATGCATTAGGACTGAAACCAGCCATTCCGAATTTTAACCATGGTTACGAACCACTTAGATAGTTAAGTTCAGCAGGCGTGTCTTCATGTAGCCTTCTGGGTGAATGAGATGTTCACACCAAGTATTATTCACAATGCATACATGATGTGACAGCTGTAATTAGTGACAACGCCCTCAGCTACACCGGGTCAACAGACTGTGTCTAACACCATCCTTACCAACCACACGGCCTGTACTAGTCACAAGGCCCACGGTCCTGAACAAAGCCCTCCAACTGAATAATGAAATTAATAAACTGGAATCCAGGTTTTAGTGACATCTTTTCATGAATAAAAGGATTTTGAAACGGACGCAGAGCGAAAGCTCCCTCAAGCTAAAAAGTGAAAAGAATATTCCTCATTAAAGAACACCCCCACGAAGATAAATCAGGGAGAGTCACACACAGTAACACACAAACCCCCAGAAAGGCCATTTCTGTTAACTCAACTCTCGGCTAAGGATGAAACCATCCTTCGAGTTTAAGGACAGCGCGCTATAATGATATCCCGGCGTTGTGATATCTTGAGCTTCTGAGGAGATGTCACTCTGCTATCCTCCACTGACGGGAGGCGTTAACCCCTAAGCTGAAATCTCTAGAGCAGCAATTAACTCATCTCATTTCCATCAAACCGCCGTGTAATTACAGAACAGCCACAGTTAGACACTTTGAAATCTTTATAAATCTCAAATACGTACGACTTCACGAGAAAAGGAGAACCATCGGAAAAGGTGATGCTCAAAACGCTCTCGAAAGCCAGAAAGCCTCATTAAACGGGCCGGGTTCTTGTGTGCGCGTGTTACTGGATGAGCGTTTCTCTCCCTCTGTAGTCATTTTGTATTCCAGTCAGGAGTCTCCTCATCTCTCGTCCGTACCCAACTCCTGTCCTCCTCCCACATCCCATCCACTCACGAAGAGATGGCTGTTGGCCAGTAGCAGGCCCGCCGTTCCCAGGTCCCTGAGTGATGCTACAAACATCTCCATCAGCTTCGATGAAACTATATGTTGTTAGGGATATGACAGAGATGATGTTCTCTTTTCTATTCCGCCCACACGAAATGTGCCTTCAGCCATCTCCGCGCGCTGGGAGAAACCTGTTTGAAAAGCCTTTCCGCTCCGCCGTCTTACGGCGTCTATACGTCTCCACGGAGACGGCGTTTCATAACCTACTTCAAACGGACTGCGTGGAGCCTTGCACGCGTGCTAGCGGTTATGCTATACTTTAGTTTCGGACGTCATATCAGGTTATCAGGAACAAACAAATCAACACTTGGCTTCTCTATGAAAAGGTGTGTGGCTTTGTTTATTTGACGGTTGTGTGGGGACCAAAAAACGTCAAGAGGCGTGTCCCAGCAAGTCCCACAAGGATTGTAAACGGACTAAAAAAGGAACCCACAATTTAGGGTCTCGAATCAAATTGGAGTGCGTTAGGAGTGAGGGTTAGTTTTACGGTTAGGGTTCCGAGCTCGGGTTAGGGTGACTGTGCGTTTGTGTGTGTGTGTGTGTGTGGGGGGGGGGAGGGTTAACCACTCACAATCTCCTCCAGGTTATCTGCCTGCTCATTGAACATGGAGCTGGTGGGATCCTCCAGCTGCTGGTTGTACTCCATGCCTTGGAGCTTCATGTGCCCGCTGAACACGAGCTGAGCGGGGACACGCTTCTGCTTGAGGGCGGTCGGAGACTCCTCCTTAACTACAGGAAGAAAGAGAGGGAGGAGACAGAGAGGAAGGGTGAGTGACCGCTCTGACCGTCCTGTCGATACATGACCCTACTGGACGCAGACGGCAAACTACTGTTCTCCATTCACATGGAACAGAAACGGCAACATGGTGACGATACTCGAGTCTGGTTGTGGTTGGTGTTGGCGGAGGGCTGCCTGACAACAGGCTGGGAAGTGAGGCTGAGAAGTGAGGCTGGGAAGTGAGGCTGGGAAGTGAGGCTGAGGAAAGTCTTTGATAGATATGTAGAATCAGTAGTTGATACTTGTGCACTTTCCTCCCATGAATTAAGGATGAGGAATCAAAACGCTCCACGCAGTTTATCATCACCGGAGAACCAGAAATGACTCAAACTTTCAGTGGTTTTGGAAACTAGCGTCTTTCAAAGCAACCCGTTGATGGTTTATTTAAGGGTGTCAGAAACAGCTTGGCGCTCAGGAGCGTTTTGTATTACTTTTGAGTAGGATGAATACAGACAGCAAAAAAAACAAGCCAATATCACAGTTAAATTCCTGTAATTTTTCAACTCTTAATTCAATTATCTGAAGAGCGTCTCGTCCCTCGGTCCTCCTCAGTTCCACACGAGCACTCAACAATATAAGAACATCAAATGGGATTCTTGGCAACGAGAGAGAAGACTGGCTCTGTGGATGGCGTTGAAGCATCTCTGAGAGTTTTTTTTTGAAGAGGTGGGACGGCACGGTAGTTGTTTTTGTATTACTCACAGACGAACAGCCAGACGAGAACGCCAACGACAGCCATCACAACCAGCAGGGCCACCACAACCCCCACGAGCACGCCGGTCCGCCTTTTAGCCATCTTGGTTTTGTTGCTCAGGAAGGTGACCTGCTCATGTTGCCCGTTCCGACCCTAAGGGGGGGGGAGAAAGAGAGAGAGACACAGAGAGCGAGAGAGATGAAAGGAGGGAGACAGAAGGGAAGAGAGAGAAATAAGAGGGAGAGGTGGAGAAGGGAGAGAGAAGAGAGAGATGAAAGAGAAGATAGGGATGGAAGGGGAAAGAGAGAGATGGAAGGAGGGACATGGAAGGAAAGAGAAGAGAGAGATGAAATAAGAGGGAAAGATGAGAGAGAAAGGGAGAGCGGGGGTGGAAGTTATGGACAAGTCTGTATTATGTCGAGACAAAACACCTTAGTCATCATCCAGTCTTACAGACACCCCATAAACTGAAGCGAGCGGCCTTGTAAAAAGGCTGTAAAGCCTGTGACAGATTTGGACCCGAGACCCCACAGGCAACTGCTAACCAGCGCTGTTATTATGACAAGCAAAATGGACCGAAACAGAAACTAGATGTATTTCATCTCCAGCTGTTGGATAGTGAGAAAGCAGAGAAAGTGGAGAATGGAGAGAGGAAGGGACTAATCCACGAGGTGTTGCCATGGAGTTAACAATGAGCCTACATCTTGGGCTCCAAAAGACGTGACTTGACCTAGGACAGGGAGTACACACAGTGTCTTGTTCCAATAACTGAACAAATAGTTTAGCAGCCCAACCCATGAATTTGTCAAGAGCTTAAAATCAAATAAATGATCTTGTACAATCTCATTGCTATCCCTGTACAGAGCAGTCTAGAAACTGACCTGCTTTCAAAACAACCACTTGATGCTATATTCAATAAATGTCACTCTGGGACTTCCATATAAACCCTGATCAAACATATTCCTGTTAGATTCACAAAAAGAATCAATCATAAAGCAGGCAATAAAAAAAACGAAAAAAACACAAGTTGAGACAGGCAAGCACTATACACAGCGCGCCGGGTAAAACCTGCTGAACCCGTTGGGTGACCCGAAGATGCTCTTTGGAGAACACGGTCGCTCGCACACTCCCACAGCCCCCTCTGTTGGCCAGGCACATGCCCCTGGGGGCCGGGGGCCGTTTGGACACCCAGCACCCTCAGCCCAACCAGGCACACGGAGAGAGCGATTACAGGACAGTTAGTAATCACTGCACACAATCTCCTGTGAGCCTGTGGCCTGTGAGGGGAGCCGGCCGGGTGCCATTAGGGACGGAGAATCACTTTGGTATTAAATCAATTTGTCAGACGGGCTGCCCCTTAAGATGGCTCAATTACACCAGTCCAGATGATAACTCATTGCAATTAAGGCCCATTCTTACTGGGCTCGGCCTTCCACACATGCTCCTAATTGGAATCTCTAACAGCAATCATGTTCGGGAATGAAGGGGGAATCATTAGGGATGAGGTCAGCGAGCGCTCCTGGGTCTCTGTCCATCAGTCACTCGGATCACAGCCTCATAAAACGGCGACATGCTCTTTGTCATATCACTCCTCTGCATTCACGGAGGTGGACGGCCACCCCCCCTACCCGCCTCTGAACTAGTTTGGTCGTTAGGCAACTTGGGTCGGCTATAGGTGCTGATCTGTCACATGTAGATGTGTACATCACATGTACATGTATGTACACACAGTACTGGTGTCTGTGGGCCTTTATGAATCCCTCTGTGACACTGCTGGTAAAAAGTAAAAAATACAAAATAAAAAGAATATGGTTATACTGATAACATTTGACTAAGCTACAGTGAAGGAATACAGTTGAACAAGAAACAAAAAGGCATGATAATACAGTAAAACATGAAACCCTTTCTTAAGAACCATATCCAGACGACATAATTCGCCATATCATTTGAGCATTTCTCGTTTATAAATTGAGGTGAAAGAGCTTGTACAGTGACAGTTCTTCCCCCCCGTGACTAAAATGCCTGTGGTCTAGACCAGATGTTTGGTATCAATGCTCCAGGACTTCTCCCAAGAGGGAGAGAGTTCCCAGAGTGAACTGCCTGGGGTGAGAAGGGTTCTACGTATAGCTTAGTGGTAGAGCACTTAACTGCAGAACAACGTGTTGCATCTTCAAACCGCCCCTGAATGTTGCTTTGAATAAAAGTCTGTTGAATCAATACAATCTTTTTACTATTATTGCACTTGCCAGCTTGTTGTTCCCTCTCTAAGGCAGTAGGTTTGCTATACGGAAGCTGATCAATTGCTTTCCTGGTAATTGTCCTACATGGCATTGAAGGTTAAATCGTCGAGGTTACCAGTACTAGTGTGTGATGAGAATACCTGACACAAAAACACTGAATCTGTTTGTCAATGTTGACAAATCAGAAAAGGCAAGTCTGATCATCGGAGTCTGACACACAGGGTATCCTGTAGTTTGGATTTGCATAGCACTGTGGGGTTAGCAGCTGTGGTGCTAAGTTAGCCAAACCAGTCTAACAGGTAGGCCACAACTGCAAGGTGTGCCTCCAAGAAATAGCTACCGCCTTTTTTAAACACATTCTGTTCTTGAAGTACCAAACAGGCCTCTATGCTGTACATACAGGTGCTGGTCATATTTTTAGAATATCATCAAAAAGTTTATTTATTTCACCAATTCCATTCAAAAAGTGAAACGTGTATATTATATTCATTCATTACACACAGACTGATATATTTCAAATGTTTATTTATTTTAATTTTGATTATTATAACTGACAACTAAGGAAAATCCCCATCTTCCTCTTTACAATACCCCATAGATTTCCGATGGGGTTAAGGTCAGGCGAGTTTGCTGGCCAATAAGAACAGGGATACCATGGTCCTTAAACCAGGTACTGGTAGCTTTGGCACTGTGTGCAGGTGCCAAGTCCTGAAATCTGCATTATAAATTGAGAATATTCTAATTTTATGACCAGCACCTGTATGTGTGTATATAGGGCACAGGGCTATACACATTTACACGCATATAATGTATACATGCGCATGTGTGAGTGCAAATGGATTTGACTTCTGTTTGGAGTTCAAGAGTTGGTCATGTGACACCAGCAGCAACCCAGGTTGACCCTCATGTTTAGTGACCCTTGGTTACTAGCTAAGCTGAAAAGTGTGTTCAGTGTTAAACCAGCACTGCAGAGGCAGGTGAATCACACTGCCAGTGTGTGAGTAAACCCCAAGCAGGATATCCCCTTTCTGACTGTGGAGGAATACTCAGAACACTATTTCACAGAAAGGCCAAAGGCCCCAACTCTGTCATTGGGAGTCAATCGGTTTTGTTGCTGAGCCAAAGCACCTCACGACAGACAGCAAGAGATAGAATGTTGAAAGATAGGTAGTTCAAGGAATTGAGCACCTTTCCTCAAATCTCTGGCTTCAACAGTAAAGGATTTGTAATATCAGCGCTAAAATAGATCTGGTTGATTGGTGACTATCACAAATGGAGTCAAAACAATAAATATGTCCTTGAATACTCTGCATGTAAGTAGGAGTAACTGTAGGAGTACAAGACGTAATCCTAACCCTATTCTAACGGACAGTTTCAAGACTCATCAGATAGGCTATGATGAGAGATTATAAATACACCCAGAAATAAACAAATAGGTAAAACTTGAATCAGATATGAACGCTGATTGGATCGGATGAAAACGGATATATGGCAGAATCTGGTAGTTTTGTGATAAGGGTATATTATGTGAAAACCTGTTTTCCTTAGTAGATAGATACCTCTGTGAGTCAGAATGGATACCACCACGGGCCTGGCTATGTAAGATCAATTATCTGCGTCGTCTCGTTTACAGAACGGCAATATAGGAATTCAGATTGCACGATAGTCACAATTCTGTGACCCTGGACTCGGCAATCCTCCACCACTACACAAGGCAGGCAGACAAGCAACATGAAAGTATGCGAGTCGTAGCCAAGGTGAGCTCGCCACTCCCTTCAACAGAGTCCTCTGAATCAATAGGGACACATTCCTCTTTGAACGCGTGTCTGAAAGCTGGGCGCAGCTCAGCCACCCGGAACCACCCTGTCTGTCCATCTCCACAGAAGAACAGGTCACGGTGACCCTTTCCCTCATATGAACCAGCCAGCGATCCGGCTATTGAAGTTGTCGGGAGTCGGGACGAACCAACCTTCCGACAGGACACATGAACACAAACAGACCGGTGTGCCCTTATCTCCCCTCACATTCAAAATGCTATGACAAAACTGGCCATGAACGCACTATAGAGTAATCACGCGGTGTATGTTTATTTTCCCTAGGCTTGATAGTTGGTCGAAGCATTTCCCCGCATTGACTAGACGTGTGAGGGTTCTATGATTATTTTCTAATTTGACATATGCTTTTGCCCTTTGTCGTTATTAAAGTCAACATGCATAGTCGTTACCCTACAACCCGCAAACTTCAATCAAATTGCTTAATTGGAATGGGGGCTACGTGTTCCACAATAATTACAGCAACAGCAGTGCCCTCGGAAGCTTGACCACTAATTTGCAAGTATTTACTCAACTAGGCTGTAAGAATGTTATAGTAACATTAGTAGTAAAATAGTCAGAACCCAGTAACTGCATAGGAAGGCCTCGGTTGTAATAATATAGAACATGATCGGTCGTCGTGTATTCCGCAGTTCCCTCCCCTCCAAAAGTTGGTGCTTTTGTCACGGCTTGCACTCAAGAGCTCATGACTTTCCCTGGAATTAAGGTGTAGCCCCAACACGGACAGTAGAGAACCATGCTCGATCTTTATATGTAATCCTTCAAATGCTGCCACACATAGAATAAAAAACGTATTAAAAAAAAGTAATTTGCGCTTGTAAATAGTCTAACTTTGACTGAATGGGTTTTCCACAGAGAGAAGCAGTCCAAATGAACAGCGTTCACCCAAGTGTAAATATTGATCCAATCCTACAGATATATTAACAAGTGAATGGCTATGCATACATAGTTAAAGCACAAAGCTAGAAGCTTCATTTTCTTTGTTAGACCTGTGTCATTGTATACAGATTTAAAGGTTAAAAACTCAGCTGATAGCATGATAGTGAGCATTCATGTGTGTGGGCTGTGCCTTGTTCAACTTAAATACTCTGGGGGAAACTAAGTGCTCACTAATCTATCGCATTCTTGTTCTGTTCATTTCCCTGATAAACTGCATTTCTCTCAAACATTTTGGACCTAAATGCAGGTTTTACAACCTAAAACCATAGTAAACCCTTGGTTTTCTGCACTGATGTTTTACAATTGTCGCTGCCCTGCCCAATACACCTAGACCCCCTACACGGAAGTTACTGGAACTGTTCAAAGTGTGACTTTGACACTTCAAAACTACAGATACTCAGGTTTATAGTGTACTGAAGAAGCGCCTACCTTTTGGTCTGTTTAATCTCCAGTAGCTAGGTCTTTATTGTACTGTCTGCACCAACTGACTGTCTCATATGAGCTTATCTGTGGGTTGCCAGTGGAATGGGGGGTTCAAGTCAGGGCAGGCCTGAATATACCTGGCTTGGGTTAGATACACCAACAGCACATCCAACCATCAGTCTGTGCAAGACAACATTGCCTGAGATGGGACAGAATAACTGTATAACTAATCATTGTATAACTGTTCCCAGGTGTTTAACTGTGGAGCCATTGTATTGTTTTAAGTAAACATGCTGGTGATGCTTATTGTACAACTAGTCTAGGCTAGTTGACGTATTATGTGTTCATGGGTGCCATTTTGTATAGGTTACTACTTGTCATTTGTGGTATTAGTTTTGCTGTCAACTGGAACAAGTCTGATCATTCCCCTCTGACCTCTAATAAGTCACACATTTTAGCCCACAGAACTGCCCCCTCACTGGATGGTTTTTGTTTTGTTTTTGACTCCATTCTCTGTAAACTCTAGACACCGTTGTACATAAACAAAATCCCTGAAGTTTCTGAAATACTTAAACCACTTCATCTGGCACCAACAATCATTCCACTGTCAAAGTCACGTAAATCATATGATTTCTTCTCAAATCTGATATGTGGTCTGAACAGCTGAATCTCGACCATGCCTGCTTGTATGCTTTAAGTTGCTGCCACACGATTGGCCGATTAAATATTCACATATTATCAAGTAGGTGTTCAACTTAATAAAGTGGTAGGCTAACTGAGGGTAGGGGCTTGACGTATTGCGTGTAGGTAGGCCTTGGCATCGTAACATTTTTAGTTTAATAATATCCGTCACTGAAATAGCCTGTAATTGACGTGCGTACACATACCTGTACGCGCGTAAAACACATACTTGTACGCACACAAAAGTGTTTCATAAAAACTTACCTCGCCATCAAACCTGGCCGAATACATCTCTGCTTGATTCTTTGGCGAAAACAATGGAAATCTCAATTGTTAACCTCAAACACCAAAAAGTATAGTTTCCATCCAGATACGGAAATGCCTCCCCTTTCTCCAAGAGTGAAGTTAATTCACCAAGTTACTAAATTTAATTCGAAAGTTTGCCCCAGTTTGCCCCAGCTTTAAAATAGAAATGACAACAACTTGACTATATCCTTTTCGAATCCTGTCAGTATCTGGTTAATATGTTCAACTGCGGTTTCAAGCCGTATAACTCCACAGACTTTAAACCTGGTTACAAATTGTCACTGCATACAGAAACTGGTCATTTACTTCCACACCCATGACTACACTGCCACGCCTACTACACCTGGAGCAGCGGTTGAAATTAATACATAATAATAATTCAAGACAGACCCATGTGTTGTAACCCAATCTGTCAAAATAGCTCAAATGACAATGACATTGTTATTTCTCCTGAAATTTGCCATCAGATTAAATCAGTTACTTTTAGGAGATCGGAAGGTTTTGCAGATTCCCTTTCCTAGTCTGAATTCCATTCCTCGTGCGCCCTCTGCCTTCCAAATTCAGACTCGTCATCCGTTACTAATGGACAGCATCGGAATTGAATAACTTTGTAAGGTACCCTTTTGAATAGAACTATGATATTTCTGTCATTTATATTCAAATATAGGAAAGACATCGTGTAAAGATTTACAGGATGAAGCATTTCTGGGAAATTGGGTTTTATATTTATTTCATTGGCCTATCCGAGTCTTATCTAACTGTAGAAGACCACCGTCTTCGGCGCCAAAAGCCACATATCCTGAACCACCGATGGTCCAAATTGGCAAGAAACCCATTTGAACGGTCTCCACATTAGTGACGCATGTAGTGAACCCGCTCTCTAAAAGAATCCCTGCATGTCCTTAAAACATCCAGCAGGTGTCTCTCTTGACCAAGTCTAGCGTCGCTCAGGAAAGGCCATAATAAACGCCCATAGATGGGCGTTCAGGGGAAAAAAGGGGCTTGGTTTTTTTGGGTGAAGCTGCATAATAGCACGAGCTGCGATTGTGAAAGAACAGCAGAGCCTGTGAGCACGGACGCATACTCGGGAGATATCTGGGACAGGCACCGACGACAGCAGCGTCCTTCTCGTATCTCATGTACAGTGCATTTGGAAAACATTTAAGATCATAAGAAGATTATTGCTAAATCAAGACACGGAAGAAGAAGGCGTGAAAATGGGACATAAGCTGTTACCCATAATGATGGCTATATTGTCCCATTGCGTTTGGGAAAACGTCGAGGTAGGCTCTGACAGATATCTAACTGATATATTTGATAATTATTGTGACCGTTGACGTTATAGTTCTCCGGGGAATGTCTATGATTTTGCTGACAGTGATGTTTGTAAATGTTCATATCGATATCACCACGTCATGAATAACAATTATTCGTGTCTTTTTTGCTGACGCGCACCGTTATCTTGGACAGATTTAATTTGCAAATGTATGCGCGAGCACTGTCACCTGATAAATTGCATGTCAACAAGAGGGATGGTGCATTAAATCGACTAAATGTTTTGTCTCGCGGAGGACTGCCAGTTGAAATATAAGATGTAAATAGGCCCCACTCAGCTGTTTTATTATGCTAAGGCCTAACTACCATCACATTTTCTACCAGCCTCTCCCAGTTCTGAGATAGAGAGGGAGAGAAAGCGAGAGGAGTAATTGAGTCGGTGAATCCCACCTGGGATCTTGCCTTGACAAATATACTGCCTTGGGTGTGGGCCACACTGTATACATCGTTGGAGAGCCCTGCTTGTGATAAAGGAATAACCATGATCTTCTTTTGTGTTTAATATTTCTCATTACGTAGCTTACTGTGTAGGCCTACCTTTATGCTATGAGGCCTTTGTACCCCACAGCAATTTGTGCAACTTACTGTATTGCGTACTATGATTAAGAGGTTTCGTATTGTCATGTACCACCACAGGCAATGTGTAGATTACTTGTAATTTGTAGAGCACTTCATTTGAAAAAGGTTAGTACCTGGGTCAGTCAAGACAGGGCCTTAATCCTTTGAGGATCACTTTGGCTGGTTAAAAAAAGATTTGTGTTATTGACATAGATGTTTGAGACACCTGTGCTTTGATTGTGAGCTCAATAGGTTCCACTTTCCCTGTGAGCTGAAACAAACATTTAGTCTTTTGTTTTACATTTAGTCATTTTCAACCTTCTACTACACCAACAGTTTGACCTTAACTATTAAACCAACAGTTTCTTTGAAACCTTTGAAACATTAAAAGAATATACTGTGGACCAGGAGGCATTTTTGTGGAAGTGGCTTTATCAGGGTGTCTGTCTGGGATAGGAAGCCCAAATGAGACCCTCAGCAGTCGGGCTGCCTGTGGCCTGTCATGTCAGAGATCTAGCATGCACAGCCTGTTCTACAGCTGGGACTCAAGAGGAGGAGAGAACAGCCTGCCATGGACGCCAGGCGTATCTAAAAGCTGTCTGTGGACCTCATTTACCAGCCTAACGATTAACACTAATAATTATTTATCAACTATCAGGCCTGTTCGGTCTGTCGTTGTCGTGGTCTTCCAAAGCCTCATATTCAGATCCTCCACGGACACATTGAGCTCATGACTGAAGGAAATACTGCTAATACTCTTGGTCAAATAGATTATTGTTGTATTGCCTTGCCTGGTGTCTGGTGCAGAAAGGGAGATTGTGTGAGTGAAGTAGGATATCCATTCAAATGGATATTCATTCAGTTCCCGATTTCCAGTCGTGCCCTGAAGTAGGCGAAAGTCATCCATGTGGGTTTCCTGAGGTCAGGATAGGACATGTAGCCCACCGGGGGTCTCTCCGTGCGAGTAGGAGTGTGTGACACCGGGTTGTCCTGGGGACGGATCAATATGCCGACAGGCACAATCACGCTGCCGCTACTAGAACTAGCATGTGCGACAGGTTAATTGTTATGTCCCTGTAGTGCCATTACTGCGATGCTGAGATCCTTCTATAAACGTACCAGCGGGTTAATGGAACTGGCTGATCATGGACGAGTGCTCTTGGGACTCGGGTAAGTTCTGACGGTTTAGCAGTGGTCCCATTGTGCCTGGCCTCCATCAGACAGCCCCGGCTGTGTCGATGCGTCAGAGGAGACATCCAGGTACCGGGCACGCTTCCAGTTTGCCACCCTGAGCCCTCAGCCCCCAGACATGCCACGGGAAGGGAGGGAGGAGTGAGTGAGTCATGACTGTTTAGACCAGAGCTCCCAAACAGATAAACCCCACACGTGCCCGAAAAACAAGAAGAGACCTGTCATTCCGGGTGTCTGAACATAAGGTTGCAGCATCACTGGGGACCCTGTCACGAGTAACTCCCCCTGCATCACCTGTTATTCTCTAATGCGGGTACATTGTTTGCTCAGCTGCTCCCATCAGCGATTTCACCTGCTGTGCCGTACCACTGCTCCAGTCTGTGCATGCCCTTGAGAGAGGTCCTCGAAGATACCCAGGTGTGTGTGTGTGTGTGTGTGTGTGTGCGCGTGCGTGCGTGCGTAGCTTTCCTCCAGACGCAAAGAGGATTAGCTAGATGTTTATTTATTAGCTACAGTACATTTGCTGTTGCTCGTCGGTATTTATTAGCTATGAAGCTCTTTTTTTCCCGGGGTAATAATTCCTGCGCTCTAACAGCCTTAGGGGGATTATATTTCTGCTGAGGAACTGGCTTTCACTCCTCCTCAAGGAGACCTGCACATCCAGTCTGAAGGTTTACATCTCAGATTAAACTCTGAAAGCCACGGCTCAGGATTACACCATGGTATTAGGCCTCATCAAACTAAATGCCGTCTTGAATTCATTTATTTTGACGCTTGAATAGAGCAAATAGGCTCTGTGACTCGATACCGCGTTACAGTACAGTAAGGGCTACAGGCGTGAATTGTTTACCTCAATGCCCCGTGTCGTCGCGGGGCTTTGCTAGCATGCTGTGTTGTTATGGTGACCCATGTGTTGGTCATCCACGGTCTTTATGAGTTTGGCTCTCGGTGCTTTGGCTTTGATGATGTTGAGGGTTCTGTGTTGAGCTCATCGACACGGTGACAGCGGGTCAGCTGTTAGATAGTCACCCCATTGTGTCCCCCTGACTCGTACAGGAAAAGATCATCAGAAGGTGACAGTAATGAGCCTTGACGATGACAGCTTGGTGTCAAATATCTCTCTAGTGGTTCTCTTTTCCGTGTGTGTTTGTGTGTGTGTGTGTGTGTGTGCATGTCTGTGTGTGTGTGTTTTACCCATATTAAAGATTTGGACTCCCAGTCATATTGCCCAGCCAGGTTGCTGGTTCTGCAGACCATATCCAGCCGTTAAAGGGATTGAGGGGAGGCAAAGTGAAGGCTTTGGTGGCCCGGCTCTGCATTTATCTATCAAGATAAATGACTGCAGCGAGAAGCACTCCAATCCAGCTCAGCGGCAGAGGCACCGGGGCGCTGGGAGACGCAGAAACAAAGCTACACCCAGCCCTCATAAACCCACTCCAGCAAATCACTGGAGGGAGGGAGGTGGGGGAGAGAGAGGGGACGTGGGGGGGAAATGAGGGAAGGGGGAGAGAAAGGGGAGACATGGGGGGGCAGGGGAGGAAGAGAGGGAGAGGGGGGAGAGAAAGGGGAGACATGGGGGCAGGAGGAGAGGGAGAGGGGGGAGAGAGGTGGTGTAGATGGGCTAGTGAGGAGGATATAGGAGGCCTTTAAAGGGGAAGGAGGCAGACGAACACAAAGGGGTGACTTGCTAAATGAATGCGTTAGCGGCCTTGGTTCCCCCACAGGGATGGCAGAGGCCTTTTATTGGAACACAAACACAGGAACTCCCTCCCTTCCTTGTCTGCTTGTGACTGCAGCTCAGGGGAGTGTTGTAAAAACAGATCGAGCTGGAGCCAGTCGTTCTCCTTGTCGTTCTCTCTCTCTCTCTCTCTCTCTCTCTCTCTCTCATTTAATTAATTTCAGAGCCAGGAGATAATCGGGTTTCACTAATGGTTTCCCGTGTGCTTGCTGTGCTCCTACCATGCTCGTGTGCCAGCGGGCATGTAATACCGTTTTATTGTACTGCATCCTTCTCCCTCCTCTGGCTCCTGCGTCCTCTCCCAAGCGTTTGAAGTAGTGGAGCGACGCCTGGGTAAAATCCCGCACAGTCACTGTGAAACGAAAGCCGCGCTCATTCAAAGCCGCGCGATGAAAGGACGTCCGCGAACGTGCCTCGGCAATCAAGCCGTTACTAGAGGTGACAGCTGAATGGAAGGCATGTCGGAGGGGTTTCTAACGAGAGCTGTGGGCTATGGCGTGCAGACAACGGCACACATGGAAGCACAGCTCTCTATCGTGTGGTTAGAGGAATCCGTCCAGAGTCTCATACCTCACACTCGCAGCGAGAGAGTTGAGAGGGTTCAAAGGAGGGAGAACTGAAGAAGAGTGTTTGTGCGCACGCGCAATTTAAGTGTGTCTGGGACGGTCACGGGGGGGGGACGAGTGGGGTCCGCGCACGCGCTCATAGCCACCCAGATCACGTCCAGCCCCGCGCCTGTCAGGAGCCTGGCAGGGCCGAGATAGCGGGCCGGCCCCCAGGTCCCCGCGTCCCACACCGCCGCCTCGCTAAGCCTAATGGGCTGAATCTCCGCGGCCGAGTCTGGAGCCGGGGAGAGGGGATCCGTTCGCCCCGGCGAGGAGCGGCGGGAGGCCTCCGAGCGGACGCCCACGCCGAACATCTGCGGCGCGGCGATAACATTTGTCCTCCGTGTTTTCGGAGGAGAGAGGGCAAGAGGAGGCGAGATGTGGAGGGGCTAATGAGACCAGAGGAGAGGGCGGAGGGAGAGGGTGTACGGGGCATGGAGATGAGGGGAGGTGGAGGGAGAGGGTGTACGGGGCATGGAGATGAGGGGGGGTGGAGGGAGAGGGTGTACGGGGCATGGAGATGAGGGAGGGCGGAGGGAGAGGGTGTACGGGGCATGGAGATGAGGGAGGGGGTGGAGGGAGAGGGTGTACGGGGCATGGAGATGAGGGGAGGCGGTGGTGGTGTGGGGGGGGAGAGAGGCTTGCGTGTCAGGGTGTTATGGGAGACCGTAAACCCTGGGGCTCCAAGCGTCCGGCAAGGCCCGGTGATTCATCTCTGTCACCTAGATGTATTCACAGGTGGCCTCGGAGTGGGGAAGGGTGGGAGGGAGAGAGGGAGAGGGGGACACACACACACACAATGAACCTGCTGCACGCCACAGCGCTCAACTCCACCCCAGCCCGTCCTCGAAAAGGGATCCACGAAGGTACACGGCCGCTTCTGCTCATTTCCATGTTGGGCCTCCGCCTGGCCGCAGGGGGGTTGGAGGCTGGGGGGGGATGAGGATTGGAGGCTGGGAGGGGGGCTGGAACTTGAGATGTGGACACGGCGGGCTAGACACCTGAAGCCGGAGGCTAGAGGCTGGGAGCCTCCACCTATGACCTATAGAGGCTACGCTTCCAGAAAATGCGAAGGGGGCAGGGTCGGAGGCTGATGACACCGACATCCTCATTCCACGGGCGATGGCTGGGTGGTTACATTTCAGTCATTTAGCAGACGCTCTTATCCAGAGCGGTTGTCCTCTCGTTCCAGCTCCTGGCCAGAGGGAAGCAGCCATGCTCAGTGGACACAGCAGCCAGCTAACTGCAGTCCTGGCACAAGCAGCGGGCATACCACTGGTTCATTTCATCTCCCAGACACAAACACACACACACACACACACACACAAGAATACTGATGTGCTATGGCAATAGAGGGCGTGACAAGTGAATATGCTTCTGCAAAGATGCACAGGCACAGAACATTGTGTCGAAAGAAAATAATTGTGACACAGTGATTATTCGAGCACTGTGTCTAGACACACACACGTGCATGCTTCCAGTTAAGCCAAGGGACACACACATCCACACTCTCTCCTGTGTACAAAATCGAAGCGACAAACACACACCCAGGTGCATATTTACACACGCCAAGGAAAACACACTTATTATAAAGTCTCCCGAAGTGCAAAACACACGCCCACTGACACCCCCGTGCACACTCCCAGTAACACACTCACACACACTGCTTCATAAAGATGGCTACACTGCGGTAGCGGCATCAATTATTGAAGGCCCTGGAAAGGTCCGGGCTCTCGCTTGTCGGCTGCGCTCTGGCACCATGTCACGCTCCCCCCTCCCCTCCCCCCTCCTCCTATAGCCCAGTATATCCCATTTCCTCTCCTTTACCAGCCACAGCTCACCCCCCAACTTTTGATCCTTTTGATAGTTGTGACATTCTATCCTTTCCGCATCACTCCCCCATACCCTCTTCAAGCCTCTCCTCCTCCTCCTCCACCCCCCAGTCCTCCTCCCCCTTGTCCTCCTCCTCCTCCTCTCACCCCCCAGTCCTCCTCCCCCTTGTCCTCCCCCTCCTCCACGGTGTCTCTCCGTGGACCCCGTTAGGCCAGGAACGGCCTCCCTTTTTCTCATGTGTACTTGTGTCTGCTCGTGAAATATTCATCCTCCTCGCCCACCCTCCCGTTCTCTCCGTCGAGCCGCCGCCCCCCCCTCCATTCCCGTCCCTCTCTCTTGCCCCTCCCTGAAAGAGACGCGGTCGCTCCGCGTCCGGTGGCCTGCCTCGCCTTCCATCTTCGGCTCAAACAACGCAATCTAACAGCCTCTATCTGTTCCAAAGACGGGAGCAACGGTAGGTACACATGAACATGCTGTCCACAGGGACAGGTCTGGTGATCTCTCCCAGCGCGTCTCCCATTGTCTGCCTTTCACCGGCGACAGGGCAGACTCCCACCCAACACAGGAGTGTGCTTCCAAACCACCCGCTCCCCCTCCCCAGTCATCTCTCCCTCCCCACTCATCTCTCCCTCCCACTCCCCCTCTCTCATCTCTCACCCCCTCTCTCATCTCTCCCTCCCATCCCCTCCCCACTCA
The DNA here is from genome assembly GCA_903064625.1 of Mallotus villosus. Lineage (NCBI taxonomy): Eukaryota > Metazoa > Chordata > Actinopteri > Osmeriformes > Salangidae > Mallotus > Mallotus villosus. The sequence continues at coordinate 95,572 of CAEFZP010002525.1, read as the reverse complement.
TCTCTCCCTCCCCTCCCCACTCATCTCTCCCTCCCCTCCCCACACTAGTTCCAAGGCTAGAGATACAAGACGAGGGTTATTAACACCCGAGGACAAACGCCTGATGAAAGGACTCAGGTGCTGCCGAGACTGTGTTTAATAACTGACAGGATTTGAACCGAGAAAGGAAGAGAAAGAGGGAGTGAGGGAGAAAGAACACTGAGCATTGTCTCGATCTGTCTCTCCACCCAGGGTCACAGTCCTTTCCAAGGCCAGACTTTGCATGCAATCAGGATGTATTCAGAACTGCAACGCTGACAAATTAAATATTCTACTTTCTGCCCCCCCCCCAAAAAAAGAAAAATGTTAATAAAGGACCAAGCCTAAATGGAACTTCCAGGCCCAGCGAGGGTTCTTTTACAGATTGTCTGAATGATTAAATCATTCTTTTCCCCCAATCTGACAGTCTGTGGGGACATTAAGGCCTGAGGAAATGAGATAACACAAATATTTAATCTACTGAGTGATTCTGGAGCTAGGAGCTGCAGACCGAGCTGAGCACGTGATCTCACCAGAGTGGCCTGGTCAGAAGGACCAGTGTGTGGGGCAGGACAGGACATGCCATCCTGGTATCGTCTCTGACACACCGCTCCCATTTCTCCTCGGTGGCTTCTGTGTCTTCAGGTGGCTGAGCGGTTAGCGAGTCGGGCTATTAATCAGAAGGTTGTCGGTTCGATTCCCGGCCGTGCGAAATGACCATGTGTCCTTGGGCAAGGCACTTCACCCTACTTGCTTCGGGGAGAATGTCCCTGTACTCACTGTAAGTCGCTCTGGATAAGAGCGTCTGCTAAATGACAATGTATGTTGGCATTGCTGGAAGATGCCAGTCTGACAATCCAGTTCCGGCAGAATCGATATGTAGAGAGAGGAATGTGCTCAATGAAGCAGTGCAGAACTGCTGGGTTATTTGAGTGACTTGAGTCAGGAACGTCAGATTCGATCGGAGGTTAAATCGACACGGTTTGCGATTTCTATAGATTTCTATGTTGGATTCATTCGTCAAGCGCTCAGGATGAAGTGTTCTCTAAGCGAAAGCATTTATCGTGCAGTTTGTGGTATTGAGGTTGTGTCTTGAAACCGTATCACAGGGATATGCTACTCTTTCATAATGTAACGTAGCGTGATACCTTGTGTGTGTGTGTGTGTGTGTGCGTGAGGGAGAGAGCCTGTGCAGGTCTCTCTGTTCATTTGATTCAGTGAACAGATTTAGAGGACGGAGAGAAAGTAAAGAGTGATGTAGAAGAAGGGAGGATCCAGCCTGTGTTTGAATGGAGAGTGTTTGGCCCTGAGGCAAGGGGAACAGAAGGGCTGTGACACATGATTAGGACTGGTGATGTAGTGATTCACTGTGACTAGCTCTGCCCCTGGCCAGCTGGGTGCAGACGAGGGATTACAGCGAGAGATCTGACCTCCAGATTTCATCCCTTTCTCAACAGATTGAGAGCGTTGCTTCGTGATGGCTGTAGATCACAGAGGCTTCACTGTGATCGGCTCACGGCTCGTTCTCATCGGTCCTGAACGATAGGTGGTTCTTTTTCAAATGATTGTCTTCCCGCTGTAAAAAGGAACTTTATTCGAAGCTTGAGATTGATATCTGATGTAAAAATCTATAATTAGGTCCAACAACTACACCTCTGTTCTTTACTTATAAAAAATGAATAAGACAAGGATTAAATGTCCCCGTTTGTTCCATTGACTAAATGAAAAGGTACAGTTCGGCATGACCACTTGAGTTGGCGTGTAAACAAGCAAGCTGACAGTAATCCCCAAACCTAACTAACCATTAATGCAGCCTCCATGTCTGAGGCGGTATCACTGAGCAGCACATGTGAAGACTCAATAATCACAGACTGAGGGAAAGAGAGACACACTGGGAAATAGAGAGAGAGAGAGAGAGAGAGGAAGAGGGGAGGGAGGTAGAGAGAGAGGAGGAGGGGAGGGAGGTAGAGAGAGAGAGAGGAGAGAAGGGGGGGGAGGGGGGAGGGAGGTAGAGAGAACGAGAGAAAGAGAAGAGAAGAGGAGGAGGGGGGGAGGGAGGTAGAGAGAAAGAGAGAGAGTAAGGGGGAGGGAGGTAGAAAGAGAGAGAGAGGAGGGGGGAGGGAGGTAGAGAGAGAGAGAGAAGAAGGGGGGAGGTAGAGAGAGAGAGAGGCCAAGTGGCATGTTTGAAATTCTGCAGGGAGCCAGTTGCTACGGTAACAGGGAAGGTAGCCGGCTCCGGTGGGAGGTGTTTCCACGGCAACCGGCCTCAGTGGCCAAGTGATGCTGCTGAGAGGGAAAAAGAAGAAGGCGAGCGAGGGAGGGAGGGAGGGAGGGAGAGGTGGAAGGGTAGAAGATGTATGTGTATGTGTACGATACGAAGGATCGAGGAGGGAGAGGACGGAGGAGAGGACTCACCGCACGTGCCATGATGCACTGTTTCATTAGTTAGTCCACCATCAGAGCCTCCGCTCTGCGTGGACATTTCCTTCCTGCCTGACAAAAGGCTGAGGGCTGGGTTCCCCTGGCCTCCCTTGGCCTCTCCTTAGCCTCCACACTGGGGCTCGGCAGACACAATCCCCTCTCCAGGCCTTAGCACAGGGCCCCAGCCTCAGCCTCCCTTTCAACCCAGGCTCCAGCCTCGACCCCACTCTCCCAGCCTCCCTCACACCCTGGCTCCCTCCCCAGCCTCGGCCCCCCTCTCCCAGCCCCAGCCTCCCTCACACCCTGGCTCCCTCCCCAGCCTCTGCCCCCCTCTCCCAGCCCCAGCCTCCCTCACACCCTGGCTCCCTCCCCAGCCTCGGCCCCCCTCTCCCAGCCCCAGCCTCCCTCACACCCTGGCTCCCTCCCCAGCCTCGGCCCCCCTCTCCCAGCCCCAGCCTCCCTCACACCCTGGCTCCCTCCCCAGCCTCGGCCCCCCTCTCCCAGCCCCAGCCTCCCTCACACCCTGGCTCCCTCCCCAGCCTCGGCCCCCCTCTTCCAGCCCCTTCTCCTCAACCTGCTGTTCATTAAAAGCCCATTAGCAGCTCCTTCATTACCATGAACAATGTGCCCTGCACGTCGCCGTGGCAGCCGCAGCGTGAGGGACAGTGAGGGACAGTCAGAGGGGATACCCCTGCCATGTCCTCTCAGTAGGAGCTGCGTTCTCCAGCCTCGCAGAGGCCATCACCCCCCCAGAGAGGACCATGTGTGACCATGCACGGCAACAGGGCAGCAGATTGTGTGTCAAGTGGGACTCTGGTGGTGGTGGGTGAGTGGGTTGGCGGGGGGCGAGGTGAGAGGGGCGGTGTTATTTTGATCCTGTATGCGCCACCTCTTAGCCGGCACCGTCACCACCAGACCCCTGCCAGACACCTCCTGAGAAAGCATACGCCCTTCCAAAATACAGCTGCCTCACGAACACCACAGACGACTGGATGGACATGGTCCGAATCTTCGTGTACTTTAGCGGGCATCCGTGTGAGTCGATCACGTGAAAGGGGGGGAGGGGAATAGATGGACGGACAGATGAAGGCTTGTGGTGGGCCGTCACCGCGTTAGTGGCAGCCTTACCTCCGAGGGCCTGGGAGATGCAAGCAGAAGCACATTGCAGTGCCACATCGCGATATTAAATATGCACTACCCGCGCGTCCCCCACGGGGATTGCCGGGAGAGAGCGGGATTGGGGGATGCGCGGCGTTCAGAAAGCAATATCACCGCGAGAAAAGCGAGCGGAGAGTGGAGTTGTGGGGGGGAAGAGACGCGGCACGAAGATGTGTTTTTAAGAGAGGGCAGAAAACGTAGGCTATTACTCGGAGAGAGAACTAAAACACCGGTGGCAGTTGCATCAGAGCCGGAGAGAGCAGAGTAGATGAGCAGCAGCCATAAGGCTTGACGTGATGGATGATGGATGACGGAGGGGGGAGGGGGGAGGGGGAGGGAGGAGGCACAGGAAAGATCTAGGGGCGGGGGGTGACACAAAAGACAGCGAACTTGGTAACGGGGTGTGCCTGGATTGTGGATGGAAGCCTGTGTCTAATATGCTGTAACTGAATACCTGGTGCATTTAGCCTAAATGGGACCTCATTTAGAAGCTTCCCGTCCCTGTAAAATCAATTTAACAGATGGTTTAAAAGAGCATTATAACGTAGTATGAATATCCTAAGTTGCTTCTGCAGGCTGTAGGGAACCACCACAATAGCACCTGTTTGTGAAATAAAAAAATAGAAAAAAAGGGCTTAGTTTCGTATTCATCCTTCCCAAATCCAGTCTCATGCAATTCCCTAATCTTCGGTAACCTGCTAAGAAAAGCGGACGTTTCCAAAGGAGGATTACCGATTTCACAGTGGTAACAGCGCCGGTTGAAAGGCCGGTTGTCTGTCGGGCGGTGAGACGGAGGGCCACTGATTCGTAACGCTCAGATGGAGGAGAATTCGAGAGCTGCAGCTCAATCCGCCTGAGGGATCCTGTAGCCTACTGTAGATGAATCCTGTACTATGCTGACAGATGTGGAGGCCAGCTGTGGTCTGCTTTGTATACAGCTGTGGTATCTTTAACACACGGCTGCTACCCAACTCAGCTGGTATCTTCCTCCTCGTTGTCGTCACGTGTATCACGCGAGGATGTTTAATGAAGATAATGTCTTTCAATTTTGTAGCTACTTAATAGGCATACCGATGCTTACTGAGAAAACAAATTGTGCTTTCTGTTTCACCCGTAAATTCGAATTAGAGTCTTTATCTCACGCACCAAGTAGCTTATAAATATGTTTGCACAGTTGTGAAAGGAGCGAGTGTCTATCATGTGGAGATCTGATTCGGTGACATCAATGTTGACACTAGACTGTTTCAGAAGGATCGCAGTGCTCAAATCGGAGCTAAGCTTTTGATTCCTTAAATCCTTTGAGGTAGCACTTGAGCTTGGAATCACAGATGTAGTCTAATCGTTACACAATTCACTACATTAAATGGCGACATATAGCCTAGGCCTACCCATTTTGTGATCGTCACTGTCTGCATGTTGAACATAAGGGGCCTTTCTTTGAAAATGTATTTGGAAGAGCTTAAGGCTTTATTTCGGCAGATGTGATCAGCTTTTCATTTGTTTCTCGACGTCTGTCAGACAAACCACATCAGTGATTTCGTCTTCATTTTTCCCCTTCTTAAAACTGATTTCATGGAGATTTGGCGTGCCGTTTTCTCCGAACACTTGTTTGTCAGCTCAGGCTTTTTCAGTGGGAATTCAACTTAATGTGCTTCTATTTCTTTTGTGTCGGAGCTCCGGACAGAACGCACGCATTAACCGTGCCCACGTCGTGCCCTGTTTGTTATCGGTGGTGATGACGCCGCGTGACTCAGAAAGAGACGTCTGTCAGGACGTGGGAGAAAGAGAGGGTGGTTAGCGCCCTGTCTTTCTCTTTCTCACCATCTCTTTCACCAAGACATCCTCAATAACAGTAGAGCTGTTACCCCTAACAACCAAGAGTAGCTACGGGAGAAACCTGCATACAGAACAGGTCTTGCTGTCACTGCGGTTTTAGTTTGGATGTGTTCATGCTGACGCATGTCTTGCTCCTGTGTTGGATTGTTTTGTCCTTTACAAAGCAAATAATAAGTATGATTCAATAACGCAAAGCTTGGGAATGGTGCATAGTTTATGTAGCTACCAATCCTGGCGTGCCCGTACAGGCACTACTGCTGGCATGTCCTATTGTTTTTCTGCGTCGAGTGTGGGTGCGTATGTGTATAACCGATGTTTGTGTTATTGCGGGTGAGTCATGCATGTAGCCATCTGTTTGAGAGTGGGAGACGTGGGACGGAGCGTCGTCCGTGAGCGGCCTTCGCGAGCAGCCTTCGCGAGCCTTCGCGAGTAGGGGAGAGAGCTCCGTCACGACCTGCTCTGCTGACTGTTTGCCCGCCAGGCCCAGTCTGGAGGGCGACTCCTCATCAAGATAAACAGGGAACGAATCTGTCTCTGAGTAGCTGGCTTTGTAGCAACCAAGTCCAGACTTGATAGATAAACATACCAGGTACTTGGTGAATACTATCATATGACATTGTTCAATGGCCGGCCCTGTCTTCTCTCTAATCTCAATAGAGTCTCTGACCACAGTGGCATCTGACTCCAGTGTAGCTCCACATCTGATCTGAAATCAGATGTCACCAGTCGGGCTTTGTGTGTTGGTGCCACGGCCCTAGATGACCCCTAGGGGCTGTGTGTGTGTGTGTGCGTGTGTGTGTGTGTGTGTGTGGGACGGCGATCAGCCATCTGCTCCCAGTGTGACTGGCTGGTTGCCGCAGTAATCTGGATTGATGAAGCCGGGGCCACGAGAAGGCCAGGTTTGTCACCAGACTTCTCATGGCATAACAACTTCTGCTGTTATGGCTGCGTGAAGTGGCTGGCTGATGTTTATTGTCGACGGCCTTTCACAGGTTTTTAGGGGTTTAAAGCTGACTAGACAGAGGTGAAGGATGTTGCACCCCACAGTCCACTTTCACTGCCGGTCAGGGTTTGGGTCCATGTGCGACTTCAGTTTTCTATTTTCGTCCCTCCTCTTAGTTTGGAGAGCTAATGTCTCTTTGGAAAGCTTGTACTCCCATTGTGGATCTGAAATTGGCCTTCACACATGTAGAGTCTGAATAATACAAGTCTCAGGCACAGTGAGGTTTGAAACTAATCTGTCGCTCAGCTGTACAGCACAGCCCGGAAGCCTCAACAACATCTCGGTTTCATTTACTAGTAGGCAAGTGTGTTGACAAGAGGTTAGTTGAAAGCTAACCAGTTTCACGTTCTGTCAGCCCCAGCCCTGCCCAGCCCAGCCTTGCTCAGCTCACACACATGAGGAAGAGTCCTGATGGATCACATGAATAATTAAAGACCCTGATTACAGTGATGAATGCCCCCAAATCTCTCTGACCATTTAGCACCAGTCTGGGGAGGGGCAGAACCAATGGAGGGTCTTTTATGTGGGGAGGGAGGGAGGGAGGGGGAGATGAGAGGAGGGAGGGAGATGAGAGGAGGGAGGGAGGGAGATGAGAGGAGGGAGGGAGGTGGGAGGGAGGGAGATGAGAGGAGGGAGGGAGGAGGAGGGAGGGAGGGAGGGAGGGAGGGAGGGAGGGAGGGAGGGAGGGAGATGAGAGGAGGGAGGGAGGGATGGGAGGGAGGGAGGGAGGGAGGGAGGGAGGGAGGGAGGGAGGGAGGGAGGGAGGGAGGGAGGAGGGAGGGAGATGAGAGGAGGGAGGGAGAGGAGGGAGGGAGGGAGATGAGAGGAGGGAGGGAGATGAGATGAGAGGAGGGAGGGGCACCAGGACTGGCAGCCACCCTGCTATTCAGCCATCTGGACCACAAAGACACAGACGCAGAAAAACACAGCCTGTGCGTGTGTGTGTGTGTGTGGGTATAAATGCATGTATACATGCATGTTCTTACAAAACCGAGTGCTCATCTGTGTTGCATACGTTGCACCGTGCGCGCACGTGAGTGTTCCCGGAATCCTACGGCTCACCCCTGTATTGGCGCCCGGCCAGCATCCAGGTTTATAAATAACCCCCCCATCCCCCAGGCCAGGTGGGGGATTAAACCCCTCAGGAGGCTCTGATGTCAGCAGTTCACCTGCCAGCCCTCTCTCCCCTGTCATTATCGCCCCGTACGACCAGAGAACGGGCCTCGCTCGGCCAAGCGAGCGCCAGCTTGGCCGCCCGTCCGAGACGGGACGGAAACGGGACCGGATGCTGCCGGAGCCAGGCTCCAAAGAACAGCACACACACACACACACATCACATTTACAGCACGGCCATCTGATGTATGGTCGAGGAGGAGGAGGAGGGGGGGAGGGGACTTGTAGAAGGTGACAGATGATGGAGAGCAGGAGGGAAGGAGGGGGGGTGGGGGGAGGGGCTTTAAACCCTCCCCCGACCGCCGCGCTGCCTTGCCCGGCCTGGCCGGGAGATTGCATCATTACATGAGATGAAGTCATCCTGCAACAAAGAGAGAGGTGGGGGGCGGGGGGCGGAGGCTGGAAGGGGGATGGGGGGAGGGGGGGGACAGGTGCTGAATATTTAAATGGGCGGGCCGAGAGGAGTATGGAGGAGATTGGGCCCTGCCTGGAGAGAGATCCACTTGTACTGACAGGGAGATTTATGGCCAGGATATGTGTTCAGAACTGGCTCCTTCTCTCTTTCCTCCCCAGTACTCATTATCTGTGTGTGTGTGTGTGTGTGTGTGGTGTGTGTGTGTGCGTGTGTGTGTGGTGGTGTGTGTGTGTGGTGTGCGTGCCTGTGTGTGACCTGCGCTGCAGCCTAACGCCCTTCATTCATTTAGGATCTAAAGAAGCGCGATGACTCTTCCTACCACCTTACAACTAGCACACCATGTCCTCCCTTCACTTTGACTGTTCGCGATGCGTAGGCGTAGCAGTCCGTGCCCTCACTGTTTTTCTGCTACTGCAACCAAGAAACACACTGGGGAATTGACACCCCGTGAAAGCTGTACAGAGTAGATGGTGAGAGGTTAGGAAAGGAAATATCAGGGGATTGTAAACCAGCAGGGGGGGGGGTGGGAGAGAGAAAGAAAATGGAGAGGGAGAGAGCGGGTGGGGGGGAGAGGGAGGGAGGGAGGGAGGGAGAGAAATAAGGTAGAGAGAGAGAGAAGGGGGGGGAGGGAGAGAGAGAGGGAAGACGAAAGTAAAAGAAAGCAAGAGAGCGGGGGAAGGTAGGAAGAGAGAGAGAGAGGGGCAAGAAGCCAATCGATGTCTCAGGGCTTGTGTCAACAGGCCGTTATTAATGATGCGTAAGGCTCTGCAGTAGGGAGCTGTCAGGGTGCTCCGCCATTGACTCTCCTCTGTTCGCCTCGCCTCTGCTCTGCTCTGGTCTCTTCTGGGGCTGCCGCTGTGCACCTCCCCTCCTCCCTCTGCACGGCTCACTGAGACTCCCAGACTTAGCTGTCCAATTAAGGCAGCCCAGGGGGGGGGTGGAGAGCAGCAGAGGATTGGCCCTGCCAAGCCCAGGTCTGGAGGAACCGTGGAACCGGTGACAGGTTGTGCAGTGTTATTGCGAAAGCGGCTGGATCCCAACGCCCTGATGAAGAGGAGGAGAGGAGGAGGAGGAGGAGGAAGGTCTGGAGTGAGTCATACTGTGGCCAAACCAACAGGAGTCTTACTGTTCTCCCAGACCCCGAAATAGAAGAAAATCCTGCACCGGACATGGAAACAGCTTTTTGACAGAAAGAGACCATTAGAGCTGTGAATCTGATTGTTCCAAAAGACACCAGAAGAGGTCAATATCATAGGCATCTTGTGGCAATGCCTGTCGGCCAAATACAAGTGAAAAGTGATGCAACTCCAGAACTCAAATACATGTAGCTATACACAAATGTACTCATGAAGCAGTAGAATGGGCCGTAGAAAGTTTGTTTGTCCCTCGTCGTCCTCCACCTCCGTCGAATGTCGTCTTCCTGTGGACTTCCAGGGTCAGGTGACGTCTCTGTCACACTTGGCTGATGGATTGACTTATCATTTAAACAGGATTAGCCTCTTGGCAGGTTCCTCAGTCATGTGATCGGCTCCAGGGCCAATCGCAAACCCCCGACCGGGATGTCTCGATGACTCTTCTCCTAGTCCTCGAAACCCCTTTAGATCCATTACAGTACCACGTAGCATCTGGTGTTTGTCTTTCACCTGACCCAACCAACCGAGCAGCCAATCAGAGCCGGGGGATGTTGTTGTTGTTCTGATATTTCTAGCGTTCGCCGTGCCTGGAAGCTAGCTTTGAGCTGCGCTTAGTAAACAGAGACTTGACTGTTTGAACTGCACACTCCTGCCGTACGCGTTACACTTTGCGCATAATTGTCTTCTTATGAAGAACTGTCAGGGTGAAATGAGATGATTGTATTGGCTTAGGGCGTGGAGCAGTGTTGTGTGAAAGAGAATGTATTATTTTCAGTTGAACTGGAAAAGCAGATGTGTTCATTGCGACGTCTCCAGGAGACGGGTGACAGGCAGGACAGAACAGAGACCCAGGGCAGGGAGCCGATGACAGAGTTATGAGGACGCCTTGTTTATGTTCACATTAAGTCATGTTTCAGTGGAAAGATCCGGGCTCGTGGAGCCAAACAAGTGCGTATGAGAATGTGAAGCTTCGATTGTTTTGTCGACGGTGAATCGTTCAAATAAAGCGCCGACCGAGATTCGACACGAAACGCAATCCGATGTACTTCCGTTTCAAGACGAAGAGCGTGAGGAGTCTATTTCAGTCACTTCTCACGCTCGTCTGTTTCCCTCCGCGGATCCGAAGCAAGATCCGGTCTGATCTTTTCCCCCCGTCGTTCTCGGCGTCACTGACGACGTGGTCCCGTGACGTCCCCCCCCCGGTGACGAACGTCTGCCTCGACACTGCCTGGCGTTCTCGCACCCCCGCGGAGAGAGTGGGTGAGCCTCGACACCCCTCTGCGCCTGCTGGTTGTCATGGCGGCGGCCACGGCAGGAGAAGACGAGGAGGAGGAGGGCTAAACAGAGCCATGGCCCGTCCCGAAGCAGAGTGTGCGATTAGCTGTTATCGCGGCGGGCAGATCTAATCGGGGGGGGCCCAGATCTGAGCTGTGATTGGAGGGTCTGGAGAGCCACGCCGGAGGTCAGGGCCCCGGACTCCTGATGGGCTCCTATCGATTGGGGGGGAACGGGGCGATACAGTTGCAGGCGCACGCCATTGATTTTCTGCTAGTGCAGGAGTGGCGAGCAGACAGGGGCAGGAGGTGGGGCGGGGGCGGGGCGTCACTGCCAGGTTATCTTCTCAGATATCCGGAAGTCTTTTTTGTGCTGTTGACCTTCCCCAAGTTGAAGAGGCGTATCTGTGTAGCCATGACCTCAGCAGACGTGTCGGGGGTTGCTTTTGTGGTGTTCAGCCTAAGCAAGCATTTTCCTCTGCTCATCTGCACACACACACACACACACACAAACACACTCAAGCTCCCACACACAAACAATCTGGGGGGGAGGGGGGGGGTGGAAGCTTGAATTCAGATAAATCAACATCTAAGTATTTGATTTAATGATGTATCATCTCATATATCAAACATCTCTTGTCTTGGATTGTGTGTGTGTGTGTGTGTGTGTGTGGGGGGGGGGCTTCTAGAATTAATAACGCAAAGAGCCGGGGTTAAAGCTTGCGGTCTCCAGTGATCCCTTAACTAACTGGCACTATTCTGGAGCAGCACACTCATTCGTCAGGGCCCGGGCAGCATACAGACGTTTATTTATAATCCCGTGTTAATAACCATAGCAGCTTTCTCTCCTATCTGAGTCGAAGTCTAACCCCGCACACTCCTCAGGGCCCATACCAGTTATTGTATATTTACATGGCTTTTTTTAATATATTTATTTTGTGTTCCAAATTTTAATTAGAACTTCAAACACTTTAGCTGCGGTTGGCTAAGGCAGGGCTTCCCTTTGATCACGCGTCACTCCGCTCACTCTCCTCCTCTCCCTCTTCCCCCCCCCCGGGCGTCTTCCTTCTAATTGGCTCAGCGAGGCCTCGTCTCGGCTGTCTGTCAGAGGGGCCTTCTGTCATGTCTGTCAGCTGGGCCTTCTGTCTGTCTGTCAGCTGGGCCGTCTGTCTGTCTGTCAGCTAGGCCTTCTGTCTGTCTGTCAGCTGGGCCGTCTGTCTGTCTGTCAGCTGGGCCGTCTGTCTGTCTGTCTGTCTGTCTTTGGGCTCTGTTTCAGTGTTTGGTATGAGTGAGGGCGCTCACTGTCAACTCCCTGAATCTTCCCAGATGCTGTCATCGGTGGCCCGTCCAATGTTTATCTCTTTTCCGCGAGTGGCTTTTTTGGAGGGGATGGGCTGAGATCGGGAGCTGGATTTCACTTGGAGGGGCAGGCCAGCCCTGATAATATCCCCTGGCTGTGTTTGCTATCTTCTATCTGTTGGTTATTTATGATCAAAGATGAGTCCCCGTTCTGTCAGAGACGCCGCCTGGATCTGTGAACTCTTGGCGCCAGTTCTGTGATCCATCTGAAGATGAAAAGGCCTTTACGTAATTGCATAATAGAATCAAATTCATGTTCGTTTAGGGTTGTTTAAAAAACGCAACATAAATACAATGTTTGATCTGTGCCAGTGAAGCATAGATAATATCCTAGCTGTTTGCAGCGTTGTCTCCCCCCCCCTCCCTCCCTCCCTCCCTCCCTCCCTCCCTCCCTCCCTCCCTCCCTCCCTTCCTCCCTCCCTTCCTTCCTGCCCCCCTCCAACCCATCCTCTCATTTCTCCTCCCTCCGTCCTCCACTTCTCTGTGCAGTGTTAATGTAGTGAAGTGGCCCAGCGGTCAATGAGCTTGTATTAACACCTGACTCCAAGGCCTGGCTACTGTTTGTTCCTTCATGTGGGGCCCCCAGAGTCCCCAGCACAGGGAACCGATCCCAACATCAATAACAACATCCTAGAAGGCTGCTCGCCTCGGGAGGGAGGGAGGGAATGCGAGGGAGGAGAGAGAGAGAGGAGAGGGAGGGAGAGGGAGAGAGGGAGGGAGGGAATGCGAGGAGAGAGAGAGAGAGAGGGAGGGAGAGAGAGGGAGGGGGATGGATGGATAGAAAGAGGGGGAGCAGGCTTCTACCTATTTGATGTGCCGTTGCATATCTTTGTACTACTCCTCCTCTTCTTGCCCCCTTTTAGTTCTTCTCTCGTCGGTGTGAACCGAACCTGGGGGCGGAGGCAGCCAGTCAATAATTCCGACTTTTTATCCGCTCAGGCTGTCACTCACCTCAGGGTTACCGTGACGACCTGGGCTCCGATGTGCATCTCTCCTCTCCTGAACTTCCTGTCTGCCGATATTCTCTCTCAATGGACAGACTGAGAGCTCAATCGCTCCGTGCATTAGCTTGAAAGCCCTTCATTTCTACGCACACGTCTGCTGATATCTGTCTCCGCTCCGCCGCACCCACACACACACACACACCCACACACACACACACACACTCTCTCTCCAACTCAATAACGTCCACCACTGTGTTTGCATCGACTGCTTGTCCTCACCTCTTTCAGGTCAACAACAACTAAATAGTCTCTCTCTTTTGATCTCCCTCCCTCCCTCCCTCTCCCTCTCTCTCTCTCTCCCTGTCTCTCTCTCTCTGTCCCTCTCTCTCCCACCAGGCCCTGCCCATGGCAGAGGTGGACGGACCAGGCGCCCAGGGGGCAGAGCCTCAGATTGCCATGTACTGCGGCCGCCAGCTCCTGCATATGAACCCCCAGACGGGCCGGTGGGAGCCAGACCCCCAGGGACGCCAGGGCTGCTTCACCGAGCCCAGCCAGATCCTGTCCTACTGCCAGGAGGTAGGCCACACGGGCACACCCGCTCTGCTGAACCCAACGCACCCTCCTGGAGAAACACATAGAGCAACTGTCCAGGAGAAACGCATAATACTACTTGTGCTCTTCACTGTGTGCTGTATAGAGCTGTGCACTATGTAAGGCGACTGTGGATGCAGTGAGATCAGACTGAAAATGTTTCATTCTGTCTCTCCAACTGGGTTTGTCTTGTCGTCTGTGATCTATATATTTATGCATATATATATAGTGGAGCGATGGCGGGGAAATATTTGGGAATATTTCTTCAATGTTCATGGTGCCGTGCATCTCTCCCCCCCCCCTGTTCCCTGGCGTGTCCCCCGTTCTCTCTCAGACGATCCTGGACGATCGTCTAAACGGATGAGAAACATGTGGGCTAAGATAGATCAAGAGGTCCCGGGTTCAAATCCCGCCCTGTGCGTCACTTTGCTTCAAAGCGTCTGCCAAATGAATACATGACACATATACAGTAGCTCGAGTAGAATGCCATGAGAACCTTAACAACAGTCAGACGAAGGTGGTGGAGTGGGATTGTGCGCCACCTGGAGGCAGAACGCGGTATCCCTCCTGAAAGAGCACAGTCACACTGCTGGAGAGGCCGTAATGTGATTAAGACAGCGCATTATGCATCTGTGATTGCTTTCCCACAAAAGCCATCCTTTTTTTTCTTCTTTTCTTCGACGTTTGTGGAGCAAGCTTTTAGAGCCGTGCCAAATACGTCTCCTGACCTATTAAACCTCATTCGAGGATGCCGGTTACTTATCGCCGTATTCTTTTAATTGAAAGTAGTCCGTAATAAAATTAGGATTACTGAAAAAAGGAGGAAAATCAGTTGAATTAGAGCGGACGGGGCTGTAATAAGCACCCAGCCGAGAGCCTTGCACACAGTCCGCCCTCAGGCCTCAAAGATGTGTTGCATGAATCTGTCCTTTGTTTACCCCTCAATCCCAACTGACTGTGATCTCCCTCTTCCCCATCCTTCCCTTTTTTCGACGTTCCCCTCTTCATCTCCGCCCTCCTCCTCCACCCTGTCATCCTCTTGTTTCTTGTTCTCTCCCTGTCTGTCTCTGTCCCACACGGTGTCTGTCCGTCCGTCTGTCTTCTCTCTGTGTGTGTGTGTGTGTGTGCGCTCGCGTCCAGATGTACCCAGACCTGCAGATCTCCCACGTGGAGGAGTCCTCCAACCCGGCCACCATCCCAGCCTGGTGCAAGAAGGGCTGGGACCACTGCAAGACACGCCCCTTCATCGTGCTGCCCTACCGTTGCCTAGGTACGGAAAGAGTCATCGCTGTTTATCGCCAACCTATAGAAAGCCCTCCCCTTCGCTATAGTTGGGGAACTGTCAGTTTGTCATGCGAAAGCAGCCCGTGTTTAGCCTGTCTTTCGATAGGGGAAGGCAATTCAGTGAGAGTGCAGCCGCATGCCTGACGGGATGAATATTGGACGGGAACGCTCGACGAAGCAGCTTTTTAACTTTGCTGTGTCCTTGATATGTGTGTGGCTGCTGCCCCAGCTGGTGTGCTCGTAGTGCTGCAGCAGCACGGAGCTCTCCTCCCAGCCTCGCCTCCCCACGGCGCCACAGTCAGCGCTAACGCCTGCTCATTACCATGCAGTCTTTCTGTCATTAGCATGGAGCTCAGGGTTAAGACTGCCTCTCCAACAGGGCTCGCTCACTTAGATGGCATGCCGTACTCATCAGTTCTTCCCACCGACCGACCCTTTGCTCTCTCTCTCCCTTGTTCCTTCCTTCCCTTCCTGTCTCCCTCCTCCCCTCCCCTCCCTTCCTCCTGTCTGTCTTTCTCTTTCGTTCCCCTGTCTACAATCCTCCCTATCTCCATGTCTCCCTCCCCCCTTTGCTCTCTCCCTCCCCTCTCTTCCGTCCCTCACGGTATCCCTGTCTACGATCCTGCCTGTCCCTCCCGTCCCTCCCTCCATCCATCTCTCTCTCTCTCTCTCTCTATCCCCCTCCCTCCCTCTCTCCCTTCCTTCCTGGCGCCAGTGGGGGAGTATGTGAGCGAGGCGCTGCTGGTGCCCGATCTCTGCCGTTTCCTGCACCAGGAGCAGATGGACGCCTGCGAGAGCTACGTCTACTGGCACAACGTTGCCAAGGAGGTGAGGTGCTCTTTTTTAAGAGAGAGTATTTATTGTGCTTCATTGGACAGTTTGCAAGTGAAGTGTGACAGGAAAGGCAGGGGGGGGATAGAGAGAGAGAGAGAGAGGCAGCCATGCAGCCAAGGCCTCAGCCTGTAGGGTACTCTCAATTAGCTTGGTGAGCTACTGGTTGTCCGCAAACATCCTTTTTTAGAGACTCGACACAAAATGGAGTTTTAGATGCAGCTGCAGGGGAGATCCGCTGCCGAAGGGAAATATGACCCAGTAGAGAGTTGTGTTGCTTTGTTTTTTTCTAATTTGAGCGCAAGGGAAGGTCTGTAGATGGCGCTGTCAGATTACATTCATGACTGACTGACAACCGACTCTGACAGCGAAGAGAGAAGGATGGAATGTATTCGTGGGGCCGTATGGAAGCAAAGTATCAACGCACTTCCGTAGTGTGTCTCTAGTGATTGATAGCAGTACATAAGCAAACGCATCATCAACATGTGCCCTATTCATGTTATTGTATGACTGTGGCTGTAATGGATTCATGCAGAGGTTGTGAGACACAGTGAAGTGAAACTGGTTTGGATTTGATTTTGTCGTGAGCAGCATGGCAGCTGTTAGCCTGATACGTCCCTCCTGCCTGCGAGCTTCCATGTCCTCCTGTTTCCTCTTTATCTCTCTTCTGTCTCTCTCGTTCTGTTTTCTCTCTCTCTCTCCTTTGCAGTTTTCAAGATAGTTCATTTAAACACGATTGGGACAATTGGTTATCTTTTAGATTTTTAATTTCCTGACAAACCCTATCTGTTCCCCCCTGTCATTCTCCACTTCCTCCCCCCCCTCCTCCTCCTCCTCCTCTCCATTTCAGGCCTGCACCGCCGACAGCCTGGAGCTCCATAGCTACGGGATGCTGTTGCCATGCGGCACCCGTTTCCGGGGTGTGGAGTACGTGTGCTGCCCGGGGAGGGCTGCGGGGAGGCAGGACGGAGGCCGAGGCGGTGGACACCCTCACCCCTCAGACCACCGGCAAAGTCAACGCAGTGTAAGTGTCTCGCATAACCAGATCACATCCACAGTTTTGTTCCCCTCTGAGGGGGACGTTGTCTTGTTTGTCGCCGCGCTGCGCTGGGTGTAGCGTATCGAGTCGGGTTTCATCCCGATCCTGGAGAGGACAATGCTAGCGCGTGGAGAGAGACTCTCGTGCGACGACGCGTTACGTTTGATTCATGTGGCAAACGCGTGATGTTTTCTCTGTCTCTGTTGTCTCTCTGCGTGTGCTGTCACTCTGCTGAGGTAGACACACAGAGTTAGGCGTCATGATGATGATGATGATGATGATGATGATGATTTCTCCCCCACCCCCTGTGCAGCACCAAAGTGATCCCCGCCACCCCAAGCCCCTCCCCGGACACGGACATCGACGAGGCCGACATGGAGGAGGAGGATGACGAGGTGGTGGAGGAAGAGGAGGAGGAAGAGGTGGACGAGGAGGAGGAGGAGGAAGAGGTGGACGAGGAAGAGGAGGTGGACGAGGGGCAGGAGGAGGAGGAGGAGGAGGAGGTGAAGGCGGCGGCGGCGGTCAAAGAGCCGGAGGTGTACGAGTACTCCGTCGACTCGATTCCCTACCAGACCACGGACTACCTGGACTACTACGAGAAGGGAGGCCAGGGGGCTCGCAAGCCCACCCCGGCCCCACCGCAGACCAGGGGAGACAGCTGTGAGTACCCCACCCCACCCACCCCTCCTTCCCCCTGGCCTTCCATCTCAGTCAACCTCCACCGCTCGCAGTCCTACAGAGAGCTTTCTCAGCTCTTGGTTCATTCTGTACAGTGGTTAACAGTGCAGTAAGAAGGCTGGGTAAATGCTGACGATGCCACTAAACCCCTCAGCTGTCACTTCCACTCCCTTTACTGGGGGAATGAAGTGCACTGCCCAGTTAGCATGTCCCTCCTCCACCGCCATACACTATCTCTCTGTACATTAATGGGTCTACCTTTCTCCAGCACATACACATACATACACACACACACACGTGCACGCATGCATACACACACGTCGTCTGTCTTTGTGGCTGGATGTAGGACGTAGATAAGCCTGTCTATAGCTGATGTATTTGCTGCACTCCAACTCAATAATGCTGACCGCTCTCCCACTATGTGGATCAATGTCTCTCTGGCACTCTCGGCCTCGGACTGGGTAATGATTGTTATCTCTTTCTGTCTGACTAAACACCCGCCCCCACCTCTTCCTTTTTCTGCCTCGCGCTTTCTCCTCCTTTCTCCTTTTCTCTCTCTCTTTCTCATTCTCAATTTTTTATCTCTTTTTCCTGATTCTCTATTTTTTTCTCTCCCTCTCTCGTCCATCTCTTTCTGTCCATTCCCTTCCGCTGCCTCCCTCTCTCGTCTCCTCCCCCCCCACCCCTCCAGTGCCCACACCCCGCCCCACGGATGGAGTGGATGTTTATTTTGAGATGCCAGGGGACGACAGCGAGCACGCCAACTTCCTGCGAGCCAAGATGGACCTGGAGGAGCGGAGGATGAAGCGCATCAACGGGGTAAATGGAGGGGCGGAGACCAGGGAAATCGAAACTGTGGTCGGCTTGTGATGAGATTTGGAGGAGGCAGCCAATCGGATGAAGCTATCCCGGTGCACCCCACTCTCTCTCACACTTTGGGTAGATTGCTCTGGGATCGCAAAGTGATGTCTTGATGTAACGACGAGACACATCCAGTGCTCCTGTTATCAGACAGCGTTTCACAAGAGGTTGCTGAAGTGAGACAGATAATTACAATCTCAGCCTCAGAGTACCGTGTGTGCAGAGTACCGTGTGTGCAGAGTACTGTGTATGTGTCTAAGCTGAACACCTTCTCTCTCTCTCTCAGATCATGAAGGAATGGGCAGAGGCAGACAACCAGTCCAAGAACCTGCCCAAGTCTGACCGCCAGGCCCTCAACGAGGTAAACACCGGAGGAAGCACTCCCAAATATATACAGACAATCCAAAGACGTGCAAAGAAAGTACAGTCGGGTCCCAAAGCTATCCAAAGTCTGATCCATCCCAAAGATAAGCACAGATATCCAAAGTCTGATCGATCCCAAAGATGAGCACTGATATCCAAAGTCCAGTCTTGTCTATAGATCCCTTGGAGGCCACGGTTGTGCTGGAGAGGTGTATCTTCTGAACCCTGACCATGGTCCTCTCCTCTCTCCTGGCAGCACTTCCAGACAGTGCTGCAGACTCTTGAGGAGCAGGTGGCCGAGGCCAGGCAGAGGCTGGTGGAGACCCACCTGGCCCGGGTGGTGGCCACCCTCAACAACAACCGCCGGCTGGCCCTGGAGAGCTACCTGACAGCCGTGCAGAGCGAGCCCCTCCAGGTGAGCAGTCGAGGAGGGGGATGAGGGTTTGCGGTGAGGCCAGAGGTCTCAAAGGGCATGTTGGAGGGGGAGAGACCCTGTAGGGTTATGGTGAGAGAGGGTTCAATCATCCGACATGATTAGAACCTCTTCTGCTTGCCGTGCTTTGTTTGGGATGTTCGTTTGGAAAGGATCGTCGCCTGACTCCCTTTCTCTCCTCCTGCTCTCCTCTCCTCTTCCTGTCCTCCTCTCTGTCTCTCCTCCTCTCTCCTCCGCTCCTCCCCTCTTCCTCTCCTACTCTCTGTCTCTGCTCCTCTCTCCTCCTTTCCTTTCCTCCCCTCTTCCTCTCCTCCTCTCCCCCCTGCTCCTCTCCTCCCCTCTTCCTCTCCTCCTCTCCCCCCTGCTCCTCCCCTCTTCCTCTTCTCTTCTGTCTCTCCCCTCCTCCTCCTCCCTCCTCTCCTCGTCTCCTCGTCTCCTCCTCCTCTCTCCTCTTTCCTCCCCTCTTCCTCTCCTCTCTCCTCCCCTCTTCCTCTCCTCCTCTCCCCCCTTCTCCTCTCCTCCCCTCTTTCTCTTCTCCTCTGTCTCTCCTCTCCCCCCCTCCCTCCTCTGCTCCTCGTCTCCTCCTCCTCGTCCCCTCCTTGTCTCCTCCTCTCTCCTCGTCTCCTCCTCTCTCCTCCCCTCCTCCACTCTCCTCGTCTCCTCCTCTCTGCTCCTCTCTCCTCGTCTCCTCCTCCCTGCTCCTCTCTCCTCGTCTCCTCCTCCTCTCCTCCTCTCTGCTCCTCTCTCCTCGTCTCCTCTTCTCTGCTCCTCTGTCTCTCCTCTCTCCTCGTCTTCTCCTCTCTCCTCTCCGCTCCTCCCCTCCCAGCCTGAGCGGGTGCTGCAGGCGCTGAAGCGCTACATGGCAGCAGAGCAGAAGGACCGCAGACACACCCTCAGACACTACCAGCACATCGAGGCAGTCGACCCCCAGAAGGCTGAGCAGATGAAATTCCAGGTGTGTGTGCGTGCGTGCGTGTGTGTGTACAGGTTTTATTATTCTTGCGAGAACCAGAAGTCTCCTCAAGTAAACTAAGGAAAAATTTGAAGTAAAGAATAAATATTTCTGGTCCTCACAACTGCAAGCGTTATTGCTAGAGGGTGTTAGGGGTGTTATGCTTAGAATAAGGATTAGGATTAGAATGACATGAACGTTTCATTTAGAAACAACATAAGGTTGTTGTTGCTGTAGTTCCTCACTAGTGTAGGCAAATGTGTGTGTGTGTGTGTGTGGAGGAGTGGGAGGCAGATGTGTCTTTAATGCCTCTTCAATTATATGTTTGTCTTTTCATGTACTATTCCGTCTTGGTGAGGCTGTGCCTGATAACCAGAGGAGAAGCCTAAAGCAGGATGATGTTTTGCTTCACAGGTGTACACCCACCTCCATGTCATTGAGGAGAGGATGAATCAGAGCTTGGCTCTTCTCTACAAAAGCCCAGTCTTAGCCGAGGAGCTGCACGATGATATCCGTAAGCTGGTCTCTTCTGTCAGAGCTCTTAGGTTTCAGGGCCAAACATTAACATTGTAAAAAAAAAGTGTTTATAAAAACAACAGCAGTTTTTTTTTCACACTTGCATTTCTAAATGTAGTTTTAGCCCGTGTGGATGCTTTGTGATTTATGTGCCATGAGTATTGCAGTCCAAACAGTTAAGAGAAGCAGTACCAATAATTTCAATGTACCTAGTACATTACCTACATTACCTAGCACTTGGTACAAAATGGCAAACAAACTCGTAACTGTCCCTCTTTGCGTTTCCCTTTCTCTCTTCTTCTCTCCGTGTCCGTGCAGAGGAACTGGTAAAGGCGGAACGCGGTGACATCAGCGAGCTGATGACCACCTCCTTCTCCGAGACGCGCACCACCGAGGAGCTGCTGCCGGCCGAGAGCCAGGAAGAGAAGGACGACGAGGAGGAGGAGGAGAGAAACTTCCAGAACAGGCCCTACCCGCCCCACATCGGTACTGGAGGTGTTTGCCGATACGGAAAACCGTTTTAATGCTTCGTCCTCAAAATATACTCGCACAGAAATACACAGCCACTCAACAGAACCATGCTTTTTATTAAGTAACACACCCACACAACTCACATGGAGTTACACACTCACGTACAGATCATTTGAGGAAAACCATTTCATTACAGACAGATTGAACACGTTTACCCTTAAAACACAAGATGGCCGACGTGTTAACCCTCCCCTGTTTGTCTTTTGTCCCCAGAGCCTCAGCCCAGCAGTAAGAAAGGTGAATGAGAGCCTGGGGACGGGCATAAATATCTATGCTTCACAGTTCAAATGTTCCAGAGTGTTCCGCGCTGTATCTTAACGTGGCGTTTCTGTCTGTGTTCCCAGCCTCCACGGCGGACGAGTACGACTACGGCACGTCTGAGAAAGGCCCCACGGATGAATACGAGGAGAAGGTGAGGGGTTCTCTCCACTCTGGAGCATGTTTAGGGTCTGATGAGGAGAAGGTGAGGGGTTCTCTCCACTATGGAGCATGTTTAGGGTCTGATGACTTGAGGTGTGTTTGCTCCCTTGTGTGCCGCAAGTTCCACTCAGCTGGAGGCAAAGACACTCTTCTGTAATGGCCTATTAAATGTTCTTTCTCTCTCCCTTGCTCTCCTCACTCTCTCTCTCGCCCTCTCTCCATCACTCGTTCTCTAGATAAACACCTCTGTGGAGCTCAAGCAGGTGGTCTACAAGTCCCCGGGGATCGAGCGAGATGAGTTGGTGAGGATGTTTCCACACATCACACAGCTTTGCTAGGCCGGCTCTCTTTACTTTTCTCTCAGTTCGTAAGCCTTTCTCTTCGAGGTTCAAATTCTCTCTCTCTTCTCTCTCTCTCTGTCTTCGCCTCTCTCTCTCTCTCTCTCTTCCTTCCATTTTCCTCGCTCCCTCCTTAGCAACCTGACGCCCTGGAGACATTCAACCGGGGGGCCATGGTGGGGTTGCTGGTGGTGGCCGTGGCGATCGCCATGGTGATGGTGATCAGCCTGTTGCTGGTGCGCAGGAGACCGTATGGGACCATCAGCCATGGCATCGTAGAGGTGAGAGCCCGCCCACACACACACATCTTTGTATTTAGCCTCGGTCGAGTAAAACTAAAAATGAAATTCAATGTTTTGACTATTTACACAACAACAACAAACAACAACAAATCCACTGTGAGAGGAAAATGTGAAGGATGGTTTAGTGAGCCGCGTGGTTTGACCTGTGCCTGTCTGCAGCAGGTTGACCCCATGCTGACCCCCGAGGAGAGACAGCTCAACAAGATGCAGAACCACGGCTACGAAAACCCCACCTACAAATTCTTCGAGCAAATGAACTGAGGCGGTGGGTGTGGCCTGCTGGTCATGTCCAATCACATTCTTTGTTTCCCTCTAGGGGCGGTCCCACTCACTCCTCCAATGACGTAATTAAGATGTGTTCCAACCCTAAAAGTAATTGACAAGATAGCAGGAGACACGCCCCTTTCATACTGTATATGACCAACCATGTCACTGCATCCTTCTAGAAGGAGAACAATTCCATGTTGAGACCCAGTATCAAAGACACATATTACCAACTCACCCATCCTCATAGTTGTTTGGTTCAGGGTAAAAAGGTGTTCTGGCCACAGTATTTCCACCTTCATTCAAGAGACCCTCAGCTTTCCACTGGTCTGAGTCGTCCCCCCTTATTCTTCCAGAAGTGGTCATCCATCAGAGCCAGTCCCATTGTTCACCAGTGTTGTGTTTGAAACACGTTTCGATCAGTGTAATATGAGTTCATCTAAGCTCATTGTAGTGTCATTGCAATTGATTAACGTAAGGACATTAAAGTAAAAACTCTTCATGAGGAACCTTTTCAGTCATGCTGCGGCAACTACCAGTCCAATCCATGTTTTTGTGGACACTTCCTGTGAAGAAAAGATGACCTCCCTCACTAACCACACCTCCACAAGCCAATGGTGGACTTACCATCACTTAGAGCCAGTAATCAGCATCATCATCATCATCATCATCACAAACCTGTCTGTCAGGGCTGGTGTGGAGGCTTGGTAAGCATGTGATGGGTTTTTAACTTGATTGACCGTAGTTACTTCACACCCAAAACAAAAACATAAATCTATCCATCCTAAACCCTTGTGGAGATAGTCCGCTTTCTCAACTCAAATCCATCCCCCTTCAATCTGAAGAATTGTACACAATCGACCCTAAGAGCCTATTTCATGTCACGGAAGCTATTCATTTGATCAGTGTATCAAATGTGCCATTGATTTAATTTAATGAGTAAAGTGAATGATAGATTTGAATTTGTTCTTGTACTGCTACCTAAAGAATTGTAACAACGTAATCAGAAGTCCATTACTTTATTGAAAGCATGCAAATTTGGTGTATGATGCTACTGTATTTGTGTTACTGTTTTGCTTTTGATAAGATGGGAATGTCGCAACGGAGTCAGTGTACATACTCGAGGTCTAGGAGAAAAGAACCTTACTGAAAAACCGACATTTCTAAGATTAATTTGCATTGGTGTCAAGGAGTTATATAAAATAGAGAACTTTGTGCTGTTCAGAGAGAGAGAACATTTTCCTAACATGGCTGATTGAAAACGGACTGTTGTAAAAACCAGCACAAGTCGGCGACACAGTAACTTCTGACTGAATGTATTTTAGGTAGAAGCTGAAGCTCCATCTTTACTCTTGGTAGTGCATCTGCCACCCTAGTGGCACCCTGAGGAACTCCACCCATGTGTTGTAGACTAGCTTCTCGCCTGTTCCCCCCTCCTCATCAGGTCCATGTAGCTGCCTGGCCCTGCCCTCCTTCTCATCCTGCGGGCTCAGTTTAGGTGTTGTCGTGGGTTCATCGTTGACTTCACTGTTTCAGAGCGTTAACAGGAACCAATAGGCGTTGATGGGGACGTATTTGGTCGTTTTTACTTTGAGCGGGGGACATGTACTGTGTCGGTTTGAGTTCAAATGTGAACACCCCCTTTGCGTTTCTCCGGCATATGACTCATTTGTCTTCATGCCAGTCAGACATCTTAGCCCCAACCATGTTGAATGTGAACCTTCTGATGATGACATTTTCAGTTCAACTCTTCGTCACTGATAGATCGCATCTCACCGCCGTAATCACATTAGTCAGACTACGATCAATATTGTTCACTGTGTATATTTATATTGCAGACGGGAGGGATCTCCCTCTTCTAGATTGTTGACCTGTTGGGTGGGTTTCAGTCAACCCCCATGCTAGCAGCTGAGCTAACTGAGAGGCTAATGTTCACGTCATACAGTACGGCCAAGAGGAGCCTTCCCTTATTGTCCCTCTCCTCACTGCGAGCGCTGTGAATCTGCTGTACCGACGACACAAACCAAACCCCCCCCCCTTCTCTCTCAGAATCCTGGTAATAGCTCTTTTGAAAAAGATATATAAATACTAACGAATTCTGGAATCTTCATCTATTGTTTTGACCAATGGCTGGATTTCTGCTTTTGTGTACTTGCTGTAGAAAATCTGTAGTGATAACATCAGGAAAGGGATGAAGTGCACCACTCAAAACCATAACCACGTTATATCCTGAACACTGCGTTGAGTAGAAAGGGGAAGTTCATAATCCATTTCCTGTGTTGCTTTTGACTGTAGGAATCCTAGATTGCGGTTGCATCATGATAGGTAAAGAGTGAGGATAGTCCTTGTATAATTTGTACAGTTCTGTTAGTAAATGAAAACGTGGTATGTTCACAGTTGAAATCTGTTGACCTTGTATTGATACCGAGGTCATAGACGAGATTAAGCTTGCCTATGTTTCCCCAACCTCTCAAGGTGTCCTACCAGCATTTAGCAGAATTAGACTAGTGTGTACTGTAGTTACTCACCTCACATTTGTATGTCTTGGAAAAGAAAATGTCTGTTGGCCTCCCTTCCCTTCTCTCCCGATGATAATGTAAACGATGATCATGGAGATTTTAATTGCTGCATTATTGCCTTTTACAATGCTGTGTTTTGGATGTAATTATATGTATTTTTTTTTATAAGTAATAATTGATTGGATAGAGAGGGTCTTGCTTATTCACTGTATGAAAATTTAGGAATTCTAGCTTGTATAAGAACACATAGAATCCAGTGATGAGTTCAGTGATCAGTCAAAAGGAATTGACCTATACTGTAAGAATTGATCCCTAACGTAGCACCAAGCACAACTACCAAATGGAACAAAAATATTAAAAGAAAACAACTGATTTAAACGACCATTACTATGCCGATCGGAAGGTTTTGGTAGCATCTTTGAGAGAGCTGATCAGTTTCATTCAGATCTTGACCAAAGACATGCTCTAGAAAGACATTCGCCGTTTTACTAATTTGACAAATTGTCTCGAGTTGTTGTGTAATTACTGTACTATGTGCAAGCAATCTGAGAAACAGACGTCTGATCAAGCTAATTAATAGTGTAATAAAATGGAAAATGACCCATAAACTCTTGTTTGTGCTTTGTTGAATCCCAGTTGTAGTAGGGCTGCGGTACATATTGCATTGGAGAGGGTGGCACCTTGTGGTTATGAGGGGTGCTGGGTTGGGTTGGGTTGGGTTGGGTTGGGTTGGGTTGGGTTGGGGGAGCCCCTCTGATTCAGTTCCACACTGCTCATTGAGAGTATATTTCCATAGCAACAAGGAAGCACTTCTTTGGAAATAGAAACTTTAAGCTCCTGCAGAGTCTCGTGGGTGTTCAACCCCTGCCATGTGAAATCCATGAAATGACAAATACAGAACAATAAGTCACATACATAAGTTATTTGTAACTGTATTTTTTGTATACTACATATATTATTTACATATATATCTTTTTTTTTATTGAATGCCATTTTTCTGCAGAATAAAAGTACAGGTATAAAAGTAAACTTGGTGTCTTGAATGACCCATCAACTAAGGAATGTGACATACCTATTTAACTTCAAACTCCTATCAGAAAGGTGTTGACATTTACTCAAAGCTTCAGAGTTAGAAGTGCCATACAGCATCATTGTAGTTGGCAAACAAGTATGTCCAGGCATCTTTACAGTCTGTTACAATAAATGTTACCCACAATGGCAACGTTTTCTCACAAAGCACTCTGGTCTGTGGTCTCTCGGTACCTAAACTATTGTTCCAAGTAAGCCTCGGCTCAACCACATATACTTTTGATTCCATCTTCATATTGTTTGACCGTGTCTAACCTAGAGGTTGCCTTCTTCTAACCTATATGTCAAGACCCCGACAATATTTACAAAACACGCCAGTCAGCGATTTTTATTCGTTCAGCATCACAACCTTGATACTAGGAAAAACAAGTCATTCATTCAATTGATTAAATTCTATTAACTTTATTAACCATGTAGTGTTATTGGAGTCGCATCGTAACACAATTGACAGTGCAACCCAGAACAGCACATTTAACCTTACTTGAGCAGTAGGCCTATGACTCATTCCCAAACACCGTGGCTCTCCCCTCTTCCAGTCTCGACATTTTCAAATTACAGAGAACTGCAGCCATGTCCATTCCTCCACGGCTCACTTCTTCCTAACCGCATTAACCCAGAAATGTTCTCTACTGACATCATGTCAGGGACATGAAGTTCTCTCACCGTCTGTGTGTGAGCACCTCGGCCGCAGCTTTTCTCTACAGCCTCGCTCGTGTGAGGGAAACAGTCATAGTGGTAAAGGTTCCTCAGAAGTACTGCGTTCTTCACACAGTATCGCTGAATGCCCTTCTTGATTCACTGCCTCTTTGATTCATTCAAGGTGAATATGAATATGAAACTAACCACTATATTGAACACATGAACATTTCTAGCGACCGGAGAGCGAGATCAAAGGAATTCTGCAAAGTAAAATAAATTAAATTAAACGATATACCATAAATTATTCTTAAAGAAACATCTCATTTGTTACACCCAATCTTAAATCTCCAGACAGCATTATGGTTCGCGCTAAGACGTTCTGAAAATGAAATTAGGACCACGGGGCTCTATCTCATCCAGCAAATAATTGTTTCATGACGATCATACTGTGTGCCGATGTTTCAAACAGAAGCATATCTGCATCCTGTACATGTCAACGCACACTTACTGTTTGTCTCATCAAGTTAATCATCATTTATTTACTAAATAAGGTAACCATCTTATCAATAAAGTTGCAGGAATTTGGCTGTTTAAATTTCGAACACGTGGGGAAGTTAAACTTTGAGAATCCTATATGAATAAATCCGCAACAATATGTTAAAATATCTCAAATTATTCCAATTGTGGTGTCAGTATTTTGTGGCGCTCAGTTGTAAACTTTGTAATTCCCACATTGTTTTTCAGATTTGTAATTTAACAGATCAAAAATGTGTTCTGAAATAAGAAAACATCCATTTGATGGTGGAATGAATGAATTGTTCATTCAGCTCACAAAGGGAATCCTGTTTATACAAACAACCCTTTTAACTTCATTTCCACCACACACACACACACACACACACACATCAGTGAGTCAGCATAGATGCGGTGTCTGCAGGCAGCGTTAAACTGACTGAAGAAGGGGAATTGCAGGTGTTTAGGGGTCGTTGGGGGTTGGTGCTGATATTACTGTACAGCGTAGCCTTGTGAACAATCTGTAGCTGACTCTGCCCCGCAGTACAGAGGATGACATTTAAGGGTTCTGCTGTCATAAGGGTGTGCTCTTAACCCATCGACCAAACGAGAGGTTTGATGACCGTGTGGTCGCTGCTCACACAGTACACTGCATTGTTAAACATTCTAAGAAATGTTTCCGAGAAATGCCCCTCTACTTATTTGCATTGATATTGCAGTGTACGTGCAGAACATGTTGAGTTCCTTCTAAAGAATACCTTATGTTTCTGTCAATTATAAAGTCGGGGAAAAAGACCACAGCTGAACAATTTTTTAAATAATGTATTCAATTTACTGAGGTGTACAATTAAAACAAAATGATTGGAATTTGCATAAAAGATCACGATAACAACAAAATGGGAGTAATGATTGATTATTGAACATGTCACCATTTTCTTTTATATCAATGCAATAGCAATGCAAATGCAATAGTTTTACACAAATATGATCTCACCACCTTCACTCTTAAGACATAATTATGTACGCATTAATGTGAACCTCTTTGCTTAGAACAGGCTCCTGTAAGGCTGGGGTTTTGGTCAGCATTCGATGCTAGTTATTTTTTTATATATTGCCTGACACTTTGAAAGGTCACTGACAGATAAAATGTGACTGACATCACTTTTGGAATCTCAGCCTCTTTCCTATGTGCAAGGAGGTGTCTGTTCCACTGCAGGAATGACTGCAGGCCCAATGTAACACCTTTCATCTGGCCCTGGTAAAGTGAGCCTGTGGTTAACACTGCAAGTGCGCCCTCTGATCCCACCAGGCACCAGAAAAATGATATTTGATAGTCTGATGGTTAATCTTTTCCAATGTTGAAGCATTAAAAAGGCATATTTTTGGTCTTGATTTTCCTTTTTTGTTCTATTGATATGATTTATTTAATCATTGCATGATTTTGATTAATGTTCGTTGTCATTGTGCTAATGAGGTTCCAAATATAGAGATAATGAAATACAAATAAAGAAATACCTCAATAAATTAGTCTGATCTACAGTTTTTTCACAGTATCACAGTATGAAGAGCAGAAACATTCCAGATGGAGACAAAAACGAGTTCTCACAAAAATGCAGTTCTACCCTTATCCAAGCCATCACCAAACCGTCCGTCTAACCGAATGGAAAGACAGAGGTGTGGTGAGGCCTGTTGGAAAGTACTGGACCATACAAACGGTTCAGTGTCTCACCTACACAGTCTTAGTAATGAAAAAACTGTCTCAGTCATTATGGAATAACTGAATGTTCTTGTAGCCTACCTGAAGATTATAAAGTTAGATTTTACAGCACTGACGCAGGTTTTGCTTTTTTATTATTAACTGTTCAAATCTGGAAGCTTTGATTGAGTACCTGCCTTAAGAGTGTACTGGACTGTACTTTAGTCAGGAAACACACACCATTTCTCAAGTCTGCACTGACCGGTGCTAGTAGAGAAGGCTGCTAGAGAAACACTTCAGTCACTCTGGCATCAGAATACAGAAAACTGATTGAAAACAATTCACTTGAAGCATGTTCCATACAAAATAGTTCAGGCACCACTGGTCCATGCCACCAAACCATGCTGTCCGAGCAGCAACCCAGATGTCTCCAGTGAACATTGTCTCTGCACGGCTCCTCTCTCACGAATACATGAGCTGCTCGCCATGGGCTGCTGGTACACGTGAGCTATGTTAGGTGGGCAGGTTTCACCCACGACCCTGGCCCTGACTGTGGCATCTCTGGTCTCTCACGCCTGGGATTTCCTGTGTGAGTTCAAGCTGGCTTCCCTGAACACATATTGGGGGCCATGATAATGTTCACACTGACCTACCTTTGTGGCTGTGGGTGGGGAGAAGTAGATCGTTTGGTTGTACAACCTCTACACACACACACACACACACACACACATGCATAGTGACACACAGACACACAAAACTAGACCTGCACTGACTTTTTTTTACTGCTTTTATTATATTCAAAGCATGTAGGTGCAATTCTGGTGTGGTCGGGAGGTACATGCTGTACCTGAGCTAACCACAATTCCAACACATCATCGACACATGCCCACAATCATACACTATCAAAACAAAACACTATTGTTGAAGTTAAATGCATCATTGTAACATGTCTTAACTGTAAAATGAATAAATGTAAATGTCTTACTAAGCCTGTAGATATAACCCTACAGTCAAATCAAAGGTCAAATCCATGCACCGTAAACTAATCATATACTTGATGTTACCATGATGGACCAATCAGCAGCAGATAAATGAAGGAGGCGGGGCTGAGAAGAATGAGGAGGTGAGAAATCCTGAACCTTACCTAAGCCTACAGTCAGTCAGAGATGTCATTTTACAGTAAGGCCTCCATGCGTGTCAAGTTGTCACTCTGCAGAGGAGACAGTTGAGTCACTTGGTGAGTTTCTTCATTGTATTCAACACCAATGCTTCTCTGTGCTGTCTGCCACCCTGAGTAGTTTCACTACTGTTTGCTTTCTCTCTTTCTCTCTATTTCTCTTTCTCTCTCTCTCTCTCTCTCTCTCTCTCTCTCTCTCTCTCTCTCTCTCTCTCTCTCTCTCTCTCTCTCTCTCTCTCTCTCTCTCTCAGTCTCCCTCTCTCTCGCATCCTTCCTCTCTCTCGCGCATCCTTCCTCTCCTTCTCCCTCGGCCCGTGTCTCTTTCCTCTCCTCCTCTCTTTTACCCTACATCTCCATGCCTACGCGCTCCACTCTTCTCTCTGTTGCTCTCGTCAGGTAGAAGTGGCTCCTGTGGTTTTCAGGCCAGAGCTCCCAGGCGCTTCTTCACGAGCAGCGCCCGCCGTTTACGCGCGAGGCAAGTAGAGGCCCACGGCCTTCTCTAAGCTCGCGCACCGGCAGAGGATGTTGAGGAGGTGCCTCCGATCGCATGGTTTTCCCCCTAGAGTGCGTGAGCCACAAGGCGACGTGCAGATCAGTGTGATGTATTTGTGTGTTGTTGTTGCGCCATCTTTGAGAAACAGTGTTATCACATCTCTATCAAAGCTGCATTTAAGGTTTCGTAGCTCTGAGAGTGCGCCGCAAAGGACAGTGTGAGTCGGTGTTTAGGTACGTGCCGGGATGATGTTTTCTGTGTGTCCTGCTTGCACAATAATATCAGCACCAACCCCCAACACGGTTGCCCGTCGTTGACACGGGGTTATCTGCACTTAGGCTGATGTCTGTGAGGCCTCAGAGCAAACCTTTTCGAATGGTGCCACCGCTGTTTTTTAGATGTAAAAGATGATACAGGCAGTTTCCATCGTTAATGTCTACGCACGGAATGTGTTAATAATCAGTCACGTGCTTAATTATTTCAGTTGTGACTATAAGCTTCCAAAGTAGAACAGATTCGTTTAGGAAATTGGCTCAAAAAGAGAACGAGTCCACAAATAAGAGAATCAGTATAGGTGTGTATTTGATGACATGAAAACTTGTAGGTGGTCTCCATAAGTTAGTGCTTTCACTGTTTTTAAACATGTTTTTGATCCAAGTAAATGCATAACAAACCCTTTAAAAGTAGAAAAACAACCAATGTAACAGTCATTGCGATTAGAACAGAGAGCACAAGACCTGCCATCTCAACAGGGATGATCTGAACCAGTGTGATACTGCTAAACATGATGTCAGCATGATTAAACACCAGACAAATAGCTCCATTATGGTAACATAATGTCTTAATAAGGTATTTCTGTCTGGCATTATCAAAACAATAATGGTAATCGTTTACAAATTGTGTTCAGTGAATAATAATCAAACATCTACCAGACTGCAGTCTGCAGGTTTTAAAACTTTGAAGCGCTTCTGCCATAACTCACTCATCGATGTCTAAACTGCAATGTGTAGTCTGCCAAAATACAGAAATGACTGATTCAAAACTGATTATTATTCCAATGGTGCGTGGTGAAGCACACCCACATGGTTTATCTATCCAGATACATTTTTACGATATCATACTGGTCATGAATAAAACTAAAACTAATCCAGAATACAATTTTAGAGAAACATTTTAAATCATAGATCATGACACGGTAAAAATTGTGATATTCATAAATCCTCAGTGAATGTTGTGTTCTCCAAATCCTAGAAACAGTTTGCAGGGATAATAGTTTGCAAGTGTCAAAATATACACAAATCGAACATACAAATCAACACTTACAACTACCTTTATTCTCAGTGTGGCAGAAGGGAGGTTGGATGTGTCGCATTGGATGTGGACAGCATCATTGTGGAGTCGCACTCAGTCAGTTCTTGGGTGGGCGAAATTGCACTCTTACAGCATGAGAAGTAAAACACACGGAGACGTGATCACTGGCCACAAAAATGGCACCATCTTGGAAGGAGCATGCCAGGACATGTTCCCAGACAGCCCTAGTACTGGTACTGAGTATGTCTGAGTACTGAGTACTTCAGGAGTTGAAATGTATTAACCTTCTCTGTATTCTCCTCGAAGACTGTACTGCTTGTTGGTTCATGTGTGTGTGTGGGTGTGTGTGCGTATGCATCTGTGTGTGCATGTGCTTGTAATGTACGTGAGTGTCTGTGTGTGTGTGTGTGTGTGGTTGTGTGTGTGAGAAAAAGAGAGAGTCGGCCTCAGTCTGTTAGAAAGGGGTTATACATCAGTTCCAGTAACAATGACAGTGTTATCACTTTAGTACTTTCCATTTCATCAGCAGACTGAAGAGGAGTCGCCTTCTCCGTGACATGAACAGAAATGGCCCTGCAGAGCGAGCCCGAACGGAGTCGACCTAGTAAACATGTACACTGTACCTCAGCCTCAAACTGTACCTGACCTCTTACTGTAGATTCTCAATACTCGCTTTTAGTGACTACAACGCTGTTTTGTTTTGCAGGGATGCGCCATTTATACACAAGGGAAATCCATATTTGGTAATACGACTGTGTACTTCTTCAGTATACATTTACTGTCTGTATATATAGTTCATGTACCTTTATCAGGGTTATCATTGATATGTTTCCTGTTTCTGAAGAACTGCGGGGAATGTTTTTGGCAAGTGCACACTTTTATGAATGAAGATGCGCAGCTAACCCAAATGACTGTGTTTTTACGGTTGTTGTTGTTGTTGATCAAACAAATTCTCTGGTTGTCTGTGTAGACAACGTGTATTAGTCATGCTTTCGTATTCTGTCAGGTTTTGTGGCTTCCTCACAAAGCTTGGAGCTTTGTTTCAAAGTTAACTTAAAACAAATCGACCTTTCCACACATCAACCAGACACAACCCACGCAACGTTTTACTATGGAGGCTAGACAGTCTTTCTATAATAACTATGTGATTCATACTGTAGTCAGTATACCACAGTATTAGGTTTGAAAAGACCAAACAATATAGCTCCAAAAATAATCTGGGTTAAAAAGATAAGATCTGGGTTACAATTGTTGGTTTCTATGAAGCGTTATTTCTTAGTCGACAGCCTAACCGACAGGTACGTCACTGCGTTGATGTGTTCACCCTGATCTCCGACCTCGTTCACTTTCAACCCCTCCTCTCACACCCCACACCAACATCCTAACGACCTATCGGTGATGGAAAAATCGTGAGAAGTGGGGCTTATCTGCTCGTCAACAATCCCTTCACTCGAGGAACCATTTTCCACTTTGCGCTCTCTCACATGTCTCTTTCATGTCTCTGTTCGCAGGAAGTGTAGGATCCAAACTCTGTAGGATGGTCTCAGTCTGCTGCAGCTGAGGCCTCGTTCATCTGCCTATCCACCTGTCTTACCTCCTCACCTCCGCTGCTCACCTCGTCTCCTCGTCCATCATGGTGCGCCTCCACAACGTTCAGTACTCCAGCTTCCTGCGGCAGGCGGACGCCCTCCGTGGCTCAGGCTCTCTCTGCGATGCCGTCATCTCGGTGGACGGCCGGGCGTTCCGGGCCCACCGTCTGGTGCTGGCGTGTGCAAGCCGGCGGCTGGCTCAGCTGCTCGGCCAGGGGGGAGCCGCCGACCAGCCCGTCAGCTGCACCCTGGACCTCTCCCCCGACACCTTCCAGCAGCTCCTGGACTTCAGCTACGCCCAGGCCCTGGAGGTCCCGCCGTCCGACTTGCAGCAGCTGCTGCGGGCCGCCCAGCTCCTGGAGATGCGGCCGTTGGAGGAGCAGTGCCGGAGCCAGCTGGACGCCCTGGAGCGCCGGGCTGGCGAGGCGGAGGACACCAAGGAAACGGGAGAAGAGGCGGAGATGGGAGGATCCGAGGAGAAAGGCGAGGGACAGGTCCTCCAGGGGAGGGTTCGTTCCGAAAGGGAAGCCCCAAGACGGAGCTCCGTCTCCCCCCGGGGAGGAGCACGAGGGAGGGGCGGTCAGAGAGACGCCTCCAGCTTCTCACACCGAGGGCTCCGGGCCCCCCTCTCTGAAGAAGAGGCCCCCTGGTAGTTCTACCCACGCCCGTGAGTACCCCCTCCAGGGACAGTGTCATCGCCAGCACTGCCACCTGCCATGGCGCCCGCTCGCCATCCAGGTACAGGTGGCACTCGGTCAACACCCTGAGAAGAATGTCCCTCAACTACTCCGACCTCCTGGCTTCTCACCCCTTCCACCGATCCCAGCAGTTGGTGCCGTACTCTTTTCCTCTGTCCGCACAGCACATGTACCCCCTGCTCGCCTCCCCCTTCCCAGCCCAGGTCCACAACCCTTTTGTGGGCTACCCAGGCATCACCCACCCCGACACACACTCCCTCCTGGCTGGCTCGCCAGAACTGGGGGACATACTCAAACAGGAACTGGAGAGGAAACGGGACACCTCCGAAAAAGTCTTGATGGGGGAAGAACAGGGAGAAAGACCAAGGTAAAAATAATTTTACTCTACATACTTTTTCCATCTTTTCCCTGTTTTCTTGCTAGTTTGATGTTCAGTTATTCAGAATCCCCCTAATTTGCTTAACGCTGCTTGATTTTCCGAATGACAAGAGCAACCTGACTCACTAGTGTCTGGGTAGATGTCAGTGATAAGTCGACCACTTTTGCACTTTCCAGAGTTTCCCCCGTCAGTAACCCTTCCCACCTGTCCAATTCAGATAATCCGTTACATTTAAATTATACACATTTTAGTCATTTAACAGATGTTTTGATCCAGAGTGACGTATTAATAGTGCCAATGGAAATCGGGGCAGAAGAACGAGACATTGTAGAAATACGAAGCCCATCCGGAGTACATTCTGTGCTATAACATAGATCATGCGTTAGTACTCAATAAAATGTCAGTTTCTGTTTAATCTGTTTCTGTTTGCGTTTGTTTAATTGTCTGTATATCTAGCCCCTTTATCATTTTACACATGGTATTGACACATATTTTTTTACTCTGTCTTAATATTTTAATGATTTAGTAAAAAAAAAGAAAAAAAAAGAGATTGACATTTGAGATTGCTGCGTTTGTTTACACTCATCAGGCATTATTGAGAGCTCAACTCTAAGACTCAAATATTGCGTAAAGTAATTCTGTCATACATTTTTACATACAATATATTCAGTTTGACATTCATACGCAAAATAAATTCTGTCATACAGCTATACATACAATATATCGCATTCTACATTTATACATGCAGTAAATCTGCTGTTGGGTATCAATTTAATTCTCTTGGGTATTCAATCAATTCTAAATCCAAATGCAAACGCAAATAACGTTCTCATTGTAATTGGGGTGATTGTGGAAGTAGTACAACAAATAGATGTGATTCTTCTGAGTGTGTAGATAACTCCTCTTTTCAAATGATTTGCCTCACGATGTGTACAGTGTACAGTAGCGTGTCTTTCCAGAGAATAGTATCTACGGGGATCCCCCTTAGCCTCTCCCCTCCCTTACAAACCGAAGACTTCAAAGACATTCAGATCTACCAACCTACAGACATTTCAGACAAAACAGAACTATTTCAGTCTTGCCCTTTGACATATACAGACTCAGGTAGAACACATACACACAGCAGATTAAATATTTCATTCCCCCGTCCATCTCTGCTTTCCCATAACCTACTCCTGCAATATTCAGCCATAAAAGCTCACTTCTACGACTTGATACCTTGCAGAACTCAACCAACCGCCAGGTCCCCATGCTAGCCAAGGTCAGAGAGACGAAGTGAACGTTGGGGCCAAGGCACTGCTGTGTCTGTGTGTAAAATAGCAACTCCTCAGCGATAGTCTGACTTCCTGCCCACTCCTGCAGATCTGTATCCATATCAATTTGGGGGCGTAGGAAGTTGTCGCTCAATTCATTTCCTGTTGCTCACAGAAAACCGTTTTCGTTGTTGTACTTTTTCTCTGTGAAAGGGACTGCATATATCTATACATTCGGGTGACATGAGACTGAAATGATGTTAGATTGTGTAGCATGCAATGAGTCACGCAATGGGAAGTCCCTATTCCACACAAACGTGTATACTGTATAGATGAAGTATCCGCCACATGTGGATTAGTGCTCAGGGGAAAAATACAATTTGGTGTCCGTTTGATTTCTTCCCTGCAACCGAATCCAACTTGTCCTCGCTCATCTAAATCTGCCTCATGTGGTGTGTGCTCTCTCCAGGTTCCATGAGGAACTTGCTGACCGAGCGCTGAGGAGCCAGGGCTGCCAGCTCTGCAGCAGGTCCCTCCAGGAGAGACCATGGTTGCATGCATCACCCACCAGCCGCTCAGGTAAC
Source organism: Mallotus villosus (assembly GCA_903064625.1). Classification (NCBI taxonomy): domain Eukaryota; kingdom Metazoa; phylum Chordata; class Actinopteri; order Osmeriformes; family Salangidae; genus Mallotus; species Mallotus villosus. The sequence goes on along the minus strand of CAEFZP010002525.1, from coordinate 59,495 downwards.
ACCAGAACCGAGGGGTTTATAACGGATGTAAAAAAAAAGAGAGACGTTTCAAACTCAACGTTTGCTAAACATTCCTCCCTCTCTCCACTACAGTCTTATTGTTGCCTTGGCAATGTTTACAAATGTATTTTATGCCAATAAAGCCTTTTTTTGACCTGAACTGAGAGAGGAAGAGTTAGCCAAGCAGGCATTACACCGACTGACATACCCCTATGCTCAGATGCAGGAATGTAGGCCTGTGTGAATAAGGTATATTAGAGAACCACATAGAACCGTAGTTCTTCCAGAACACTCCAAACCTGCCATTGAACTGAACTCAAACCCGTCCCCAGCAGAAAGGCACTTGGTCAGGTACGTGCCGTGTGCTGCGTCTATTATTAAAGTGAGGCAGAAGGAGAGGACAGGAAACCTCTGCCTAATGGGCCGATAGAGGATGAGTCGAGAGCTCTGTGAAAGAAGCTACGCTGCGGTTTCACCTCCCTCCCTCTCTCTCTCTCTCTCTCCCTTCCACCCGCCCTCCCTCACCTAACTTCGACATCCTGTACGAATACTACCGTGTCTTAATAAGACACGCTGAAACTCGACTCGATTCGGCTCCTCACCAAATTTCACACCTTTCGTCGAAGAACACTGCGAAGCGGGGGGAGCGGGTGAGGGTGTCTTCTGGGGGCTGGGAGGATGCGGTGGCCGCGCTCGGTGTCAGTGACAAGGCCGACCAGAAGATCTGGACTTCAAGGCCACAGGGCCTGTGCTCAGTCCTCGCTGTGGTACAGCGAAAGTGTGTCACACCATTATTCTTACAACTATACCCCCGCCCACACTGACACTGCGGCCCCCTCACAAAGCTACGCAGCAGTTGATTTCTCCCTCGATGTCGAGAGAGAGGGTAGAGAGAGAGGCGAGCGACCGCATGGTTCCCCTGTGCGTGACAGAATGAGGCACAGGAACACAGAATGAGGTCGTAGACAACCACGGGTCACTTTGTGCCTGTTATCGTGCGGCTTGGCACTGTGCTCTTCTTTTAATACCACTCTGTCACAGGCCTGATTGGAATGGACAGCAAGTGCGTTAGCGCGACTGCGTACGTATCCGTATGTGTGAAAAAGCTGTGACGGAGACGCACACGTACACAGTGTGTGCAGAGGCTAAAGAGAGAGAGTGGGAGAAAAGACAAGGTGTTGAATGTTTTGCGGTGGCGTTGGTTTAAATAACTAATTTGCAAACACGTTGATGTGAAAAGGGGTTGGAGCAGAGGCCGTGACACTTCTGTCTGCACTGAAAGAGTTTCCAAGCTAGAAACGTCTTCCAAACGCTTCATGACATCTCCTCCTCCTCCTCCTCCTCCTCCTCCTCCCTCTCTTTCCCCCTCAAAGAGGCCTCTTTAGGTTGTGGCTTTTGTGGGCAGGGCTACAAGTTGGAGCGCTCCCTGCGTCCCCAGAGGCGAGGGCGCGGCCTGGAGAAGCCCTACCAGTGCAAGAGCTGCCCTAAGAAGTTCAGCCTGAAACACCAGTTGGACACACACCACCGCGTACACACAGGTACACCGCCACTGCGTATGTCTGTGTCTCCCTGTGTATCCCTGCATATCCTGTGTCTCCCCCTGTGTATCCCTGTGTATCCCTGTGTATCCCTGTCTCCCCCTGTGTCTCCCTGTGTATCCCTGTGTATCCCTGTGTATCCCTGTGTATCCCTGTGTATCCCTGTCTCCCCGTGTCTCCCTGTGAATCCCTGTCTCCCCCTGTGTATCCCTGTGTATCCCTGTGTCTCCCTGTGTATCCCTGTGTATCCCTGTGTATCCCTGTCTCCCCCTGTGTCTCCCTGTGTATCCCTGTGTATCCCTGTGTATCCCTGTGTATCCCTGTCTCCCCGTGTCTCCCTGTGTATCCCTGTCTCCCCGTGTCTCCCTGTGCATCCCTGTCTCCCCCTGTGTATCCCTGTGCATCCCTGTCTCCCCCCTGTGTATCCCTGTGTATCCCTGTCTCCCCCTGTGTATCCCTGTGTATCCCTGTGTATCCCTGTGTATCCCTGTGTATCCCTGTCTCCCCGTGTCTCCCTGTGCATCCCTGTCTCCCCCTGTGTATCCCTGTGTATCCCATGCGTATCCCTGTGTGCGTCTGTGTGCGTCTGTGTGCGTCTGTGTGCGTCTGTCTCTGTGTAAACAGGCGTTTCCTGTGGGAGAAGCCGAAGGACATGTTGATCTTAATCCTTAGATCAAGTGTTACCCTGACACTTTCCTAGCGGCTTGAATCCTAATGTGTCAGTTTCAATGTTTTTCCAAAATTGAAGGATCAGTAGATTATTAGTTAGGTTAGTATTATATTTGTTGTAAGTGGTTAAGGTGCAACCTTGATAAATATGATAATACACCTAGAATTATTCTACTGATAAGTTATAATCTTAACCATACATGACCTTCTCATGTTTGAATCCATGGCCCCACCTGGTTCCCCTCTGACTTCATCTCCTCATCTCCACACACACACACACACACACACACAGGAGAGAAGCCCTTTGAGTGTCGCCTGTGCGGCCAGCGGTCACGTGACTACTCGGCCATGATCAAGCACCTGCGCACCCACGGCGGCGCCACGCCCTACCAGTGCACGGCCTGCCTGGAGTACTGCAGCAGCCTGGCACTCATGCAGAAACACCTGAAGGAACACCCTCTGCAGGACTTCCCCTCAGACTGGACCATCAACAGCACCTACCTGTACACCAGCCACACCTGACCTCCACACGAGGCCATGGCCTCCACCTGACAGACTCTTGATCCACCAGCTGTGACAGTCCTAGCTCAGGCAAACGTCAATATTTCCCCAGAGTATGAGTCCAATCCACCGCCGTGAAATGACGTTGTTGGTGGTGTTTATTTGTCCAAAATGAAAGAAAAACATTTGTAGTTTTGTATTTATTTCTATTTCAAGGTTCTGTAGAGGAGTTTGACACATGGAGAATGTGATGTACATAACCGGTCATAATACACCATATAGACAAAGATATTGGGACAGCTTCTCATTACACTTACGGGAGATTTTATGACAACCCATTCAACATTCTTGTGGACAGCCTTCCAGAAAGGTGGAACATGTTGTAGACACGTGGGCGGGGTGACAACTCAATATTATTGCCTGTAGTTTTGGAATGAGAGGTAGAAAAAAGTCATATAGTTGTGATGGTCAGGTTTCCCAATACTTTTGTCCATACAGTGTAGTTCACCTCGAGGGTCTTCAAATCCCAGTGAGTGTCTCTGCACAAGACCTCCACTAGAGGGCAGCAGTGTCTCGCTGTCCCTCAGAACACAGTGTTCCCTCGCAGCATTAGCTTGTCTGGCAGCATAAACTAATTTATAACACACATGCTCCCCTGGAGAGAACCTGTCTGATGTATCTTTGAATTTTGCATTTCTGTTTGTTAATTCTGCCATTTAAAAAGTGTTTTTTTTACAATTGTTACGTTTTTTGTAGTTGTATGTTTTTGTTAATGCAAGTTCATTGTAGTTTCATATTGAATGAAAGTGGTTTTGACCGGACACATTTATCTCTGCTATTTCTTTGGAATAAAGAATAAAGAATAAAGAATAAGTCAACAACTAAACAATATTTTCTAATATTTCTCCCCTTTTTACATTTTATGGCTAGTAATTCCCAGACAATATACCAACACATCAGGGGTGGCCTGTCCCCCATCTTGGATCAAATGTTCAATAAACTGTACATACAATTTGAAACCATAATATCTCAAAGCAATTTAACAGGCAATTTGCTGTGCATGCTGTTATCAGGTTTCACTTGGTCCAAAGTCATTACAGATACAGTACCTGTTATTCTCATCAGTTTTGAGTTGTGTGTCAAATCACTATGAAACAGCATGAGGTGGGGCAGAACCACAGAGTCTAAATAAATATAACATTTAACATAATAATATGTCGTAATAAGTCATCACTCAGTACATACATCTCAACAGTCACGATGTTAAACTGTTGTTGCCGTGGCTGCGTAACCCCCAAGGTCACATGGGACGGAGCTCCCCTCGCCATCGTTCTGAAAACCTCTCCTCCTGGATGTTGTGAATGGTGAATCCCCCGTGCCTCAGTGATGCTGCCTGGCCCTCCCCCTCCCCCTCCCCCTTGGCCTCCCCGTCCCCCTTGGCCTCCTCCTCCCCCTCCCCCTCCCCCCTTTTGTACACGTTGAACTAATAAAACTGTTTTTGTCCGCATTCCTGGAACAAACTCTTCAACTAACCCTTGAACTGACTCACTTAATGACTCGCAGATGACTCCAGCTCTACTTTATACAACATCTGCTCTAATGAGGTTTTACTTTATACAGTGTGGTGTTGCTGTGACAACCAACCTGTGGCCTCCACAATGCCCTCCAGGATGACGATGTTCTCCAAATGCTGCTTCCTCAGCTGCCCGGGATCCAGCTCCCAGAAGGGGCTGCTGCTGTCAATGGTGTGCTGGATGACCTGCGGTTCCACCAGGAAGAGGCGGTCAGAACCGTTGTCGTAGCCCGGGACCATCTCCGACTGCTCCAGGAGCAGGAAGTCTCCTTCGGCCGTCTGGCGGGACATGATGAGCTCGACGCGCACCTTGGCGTCCACCATGTGGCTCTACCTCAGGTCGCCCAGATGGAACATCAGGCACGGCCGGTCGTCTTAGCCCATAGGTTTAGCTTGATAGGCGGCGCTATAAAGTCGTCACATGCACGCACACGCATCCTCCATTACCTTTGTGTTCTGCGCTGCTGCCACCCACCACCGTCCTCTTCTCCCCCATGTTGTCTGTCTGTTCTCCCCGTGGGGGATTTAACTCGTTGCTGCCTGCCTCATGTCATGCATGCTGCAGTGAAGGCAGGGAGCGCTTCCCCATGTACATCCATTCCGCCAATGTTAAACCATTTGTCATGTGTATGAATAAATGGTGAAATCAAATCACGTGAGTGTCTTGACTGAACTAGTGGTACTGGAGGTTCACCAAGGGATCGTCAGACAGGAAGCTGCCCCGCTCCTCGACGTGACGCAGGTCCACGCGGCAATTCTCGTCCTTGGTGACTCCCGGGCCTCGGGGGGAAGCGTGGGCGTCTGGGCGCCCTCCGTCTCCAGCGGCTTGCTGCGAGCCCTGGCCAGCCTCTCCATCTCCCTCACGGGGCTGGAAACGATGCTGTGGGAGGGGGTGGGCAGGGAGGGGCTAGGCCCGGGGCTACGCGGGGGCCGATGCTGGTCATGTTGGGCACGCTGAGGGCATGGCCGGGGCAGCACCGTTGGCTGTTGGGCTCTCTCAGGGAACAGCGCCGGAACAAGGCCAGCTCTGCCTCAGTCGGGGCCTGGATGGAGGGACGATGCGGGGGAAGGAGCCCCTTTGAGGGCTGTAGGCGATGTCTGTGGTGCTTTTGTGTCTCTGTGTCAGGGTTGGAAGCAGGAAGGGCCAAACATGGTGTCAGGCAGGGGGAGAGGACCGAGAGGGGCTTTAGTGGCTGTCTGGAGGGAGGGAATTAAGAAAACAGAGATGAACTTGAACTTCTCTTTGTAGTGCTTTCCACAAAGTAAAGAGATAAATGCGCACAAAACGCCTGGAAAACGTTTCCCAACTTCTCTCTCTACAAGATTATTATGATTGCAGCTATCACGTTTTTAAATTACAATACAAACTTTCCAGTATGTCCAATTCAAATGGAAACCACAAACACTAGTATTACTTTCCTTTTTAAGGTTTCACAGAAAACACTGCCATCATTCCTTTTAGTTGTGATTCGTCGCCAGCTGGTTTCCCCCCAAAAGTATCTGGTCCTCTTTCCTTTTGTGGATAAGGGGAATACATCAGGAATGTAGCATATTATCTCTTACACACACGCACTCCCCTGCCCCTGGTGACATAACAACTAATTGCTATATTAACTTTACTTGTTTCTTTTTTTTCTTCGCTTTTTCTGCAACATTTCACACATATCCCTGCATAGTGAGGACTTGTGGGTAGCGATGGAGCACAGTAGCCAGATGGGGAAACAACATCAGATGATCCTGAACCTGGGAGCGTTTAGTATGTGGTGGGTACACACACACACACACACAATCAAACCAAACAATAAACCATATTTGAAATATAAATATTATGTTGTTTTATGATTAGAGTAGTTGAATTTGGGCCAACCATCCAGGCACCATTGAGACTCATAACAGGATCTCCAGACATGCAGCCTGCTAAACAGCTTCCAGACGATTGTGTCAGACATGGCAGTGAACTGCTCTATAAGGTTTTGCAAAAGTGTGTTAATCCACTAAGGTGCAGCTTCATGTTAAATGAAACCAAGGGTGGCTTCACAGAAATGGCCACCTCATGGCATCTGTCAGTAATAAAAAGTTTGAATGACACAAAGCTTAACTATAAGCCCAAAAGCAATGCTTCATAGGCATTGACTAGGTTATTTTCTAGTAATTGGAAAAGTTTATAAAGTTTTAACCTGCCTCTCTCTAGCCCTCTCTCTCTCTGTTCCCTGCCCCCCCCCTCTCTTATTTCTCTGTCTCCCTTCTTTCGCTCTCCCTTTCTCTCTCTTTCTCAGTCTCTCTTCCCCTCCCCTGTCTAACTCTCTTTCTCTCTCTCAGTCCCTCTCCCTCTCTGTCTCTCTCAGTACGTCCTCTCCCTCTCTGTCTCTCTCTCAGTCCCCCCTCTTGCTCTCTCTCTCAGTCCTTTCAGTGAATCTCAAGTTATAATTTGGAATCCAACCGCAGGAAGTTGGCTCCTAAACACATACATTTATACTTCAGTTTTCGCCAGTTTATCCTGGTCCATGACAATCAACAGTTAACGTACTCACGGTAACGTCCAACCTGGGTAGGTGCGCTCAATCAGCAAGATCTGTAATCCTCGGTCCGCTGATAGCCTAAAGTGCGTCTCGTGGAATGCATCATGCACCGGTGCAGACGGTTTTGTGAAGCTCTGCATTTATTGTTTAAAAAAAATGTTCTTCACTTTTTTTAGCGAGTGTTTCTGAGTTGAAAGTAGCCATATTCTCCCAACGAAACATTGGACAATGCGTGAAGTAAAAATAATACAGAGCCCCTGAAGGGACCTGTGAAACAATTAATAAAAAAGAGGACACTTTCTCGTTCGGACGTGATATTTTTTTCACAGGTCCCTGTGAAATTTTAAATAATTACATAATTATCTTTGAGATTGTGGAATAAGCACAAGTATAATGCGCCCCTCCTACTAATGTTTCTCCTCCTCCTCCGCTCCCCTTCACTACTTTTCAAATTGTTCTTTAGTCAAGACTAGAGGCTATCATTCAGGATGTACTCGACGAGGTGCGGTTCCAACCGAAATGCTTTTTGGGATGATGGACATAACAAGTGTATACAATGCCAATCAAAGTTTCCAATACAAGCAGGTATGTCTTGAATTGTTTTGGCCTATGTGATATAAAGCCACTTTTACTGGAAACCGTTACCTCGACAATTACTTTTTTACAAGGGACGATTTCAAAACTTGCCAGAGAGCTATTTTGTTGTTAAAAATTATATTTAGTATGGTCACATTTCTTATGTAGGCTAACCTAACAAACTTTCTGTCAAGGGTATGAGTTTTCTCCCAACTGCGGCTATGATGATGAGGGTAGCAAGCATGAAACAGCCCGCCGTCCGTGTAACCCCAAAACATTCAACAACGGGAGTTTCGTCGAATGCCAGTCGTGCACCATTTGTGTTGTGAAGACTATCCACGAATGCAGCACTACAGTGGACGCGCAATGCTGTGAAGGGTGAGATCCGTTTAGAGCGGGCGGCGCCAGTAGGCTGGGCTATGATTTGTCTTCTATGTTTCAGCTATTTGATCTGTGAACCATAGCGCCTGTCTGATTTAAAGAATAGGCTAACATACAGCCTACTGTTGCTCTGCAAACGTAACCATTTTTAAAGGTAGTCTGTTAATATTGAATCGTAAAACCTTGTATCTCACAGAAACTAATCTGATTGGTAGGTGGATATATTTGGCATAGGCCTACACGAATTATTGATGGCGTCTGTGTAGGACTTCATTGTTTCAATTTCTCTTAGGAAGGAGGATGGATGCGGTATCGGACTTAAAACAGAAAGGGTAAGGGGAACACTGATTCTAACTAATAATTGCAAAAAGTGTGTTTTTTCATTGATCCCGATAGTTTTTTCCGCAAGTGGTCAGAATCAGAAATCAGCTTTATTCACCATGTAAGTTCACACAAACTGCGGTAGGAAGGTGCATAGGCTACGATAAACATATAAGAATCTAAATGTAGAAAAAGTACAACCGTCTAAATAATTCTAAACAATACTATACAATGGAAAACATAAAATCTGAATAAGAATATAAAAAATAAGATCTCAAATAAAATCTCAAATAAAATAAGAAAGCTTGTTATTAATTTATAGAAGGCACGTGTTAAGATGGACCAACTGTTAGTTTCCTCCAGGATCACAATGACTCTTATTGAAAGACTTGTTGCTCTTGTTGGTTAGTTGTAACTGACATAAAATGATTGTACTCGCTGTGAAAAATATTATTGTTGCTTGCTTTTTTCCACAGGTACACTCTTGCACTTTTAAAGTTCGTGTTGTTTAATTGTAACTTGTTTAACTGCATGCTCTTACATGTTCTTCCCATTGGGACTTATTTTCACAATGTATGCCTAATGTTTTGGCTACCCGTTGTTATGATCAATGATCTATGCACTGTTGTTAAGCTCTCTCTTGGAAGTCGTTTTGGATAAAAGCATTTGCTAAATGCATAAATGTAAATGTTATGTTCACTTTGACAAGAAGTAAACTTGTTAATCCACTTTGTTTCACACACAGACAACCTTGGGTTCAACAACAAAACCTACGAGCAACCCAATACTTTCAGTAACCGAAACAACTGTATCTGGACATTTTGTTGTTTGTAAGTCACAACATAACCCCCATTTTAAGATTTCACGTAATATGGAAAAATGATGGTTGCAGACTCAAGTTGACCCCTAACTCTTCTCTGTGTTATGCCGATGTGTAATACTATGCTGTGTTTCTACAGTGATGACATCTACAACTGTCTTTGTAGTTATTCTCCTATTATTAGTCGTCTTCTGGAAGAGAAAGCAAAAATACAGATACCCATGTCGCAAAGGTAATTATATACAATTTTTTTTAGGACAGGCTGAAATGAAACCATGTTTTCTTCCTTTTTTCTTTGTCTTTTCTGTACAGATAGTGAAGAGCAGCCAAACTGTACTCCCATCACTATTGAGGACACCTTATACGATGGCCACTATATAAACTACCATGCAACCCAATCACAGGTGGAAAAACAAGATACCCTGAGTATGTTTGAGCCAGCTGCACAGACAAAATGTTTGGGGCACTGGACAGCAGTGTTCCTGCTGAAGAGTGACACTCAGTCACATTTTGAGTTAGAATGTTCCTACATTTTAAAGACGGCAACACTAGAACATGCCCAGTATAATAAGTATGTAGGCTACAGGAGATTTAACAGTGTTTGGCTGACACCTGAATTCTCGCTGTCCACTTCAGGTCTGGAGATCCAGTCTGCACCGTTGCAGATAGTCCTGGAGAACCTGGATGTTCTGGAGGAGCTGGTGATCCTGCTGGACCCAGAGAGGGCAGGGGTAAAGAACACCACCCACCTGGCCTCCAGATGCTCCTTCCCATCCACCTGGATCACCTACACCTACTCCCTGAGGGCGACCAGGAGCCCCCTGAAAGCAGTGCTGGAGGGGGTCACCACCAGAAATCCTGACTGGACCGTAGGGCACCTGGCCCAGCTGCTGAAGGAGATGGACCGCAATGACGCAGTGGCAGTGCTCACCAAACTCTCCCTGGCTCAGGAAATGTAGGATTCATTTAGCAAACACTTTTATCCTAAGCTTGCAAATCATCTCCCTGCCTGTACAGCATGTATTTTTATGACACTTTTTTAGACACATCCTACTAATTCTTCCTGCTACAGTATTACTGCATTGAATAATTTGATATGAAATGTGTCACTTAAATCTGCTGTTACTTTTTTTTATTACTTCAACTTGTATTATATTGTATACTTAAATGTCAAATCTTTTTTTAACACAACACATTTATTCTCCCATTTTATGTTCATTAAAAAGCTTTGTAAGACCATGTTTGATTTGTTCAAACATCATAACATCTTTATTAAGCAAATAACATTATAAATAAAAAAAGTGCATAGAAAATTAAACAGGTTTAGAAATATGTATACAATTATTTACAAACTCAGGGTTTATTTGTACAAGGTAACAAAGACAAGTTCACACATATTTTCTCATTTTTATGTCTTTTACAGTTTTTATACTTTAAAATAACCCTACCATATAGAACATACAGCTTTCTGAACAAGTTCTGGGAGAGATGGTTGTGGTAACTTGACTTTGACTAGTGCTTTGCCTCCTTCATTGCACACACAGGACAGCTCTGCGGGGCATTTAAAACCAAGCCACGCATACTCTAGATCATCATCATCCTCTTTTTTGCATTAGTATTCCTTAACATCTGTCTAAGCAACTGAGGTAGAATCCTTGCAAGAAGTTTGGAGTGTCTGCTCTGGTATTTTCAGTTAGATGATTGACACGCAATAATGTGAGCTCCATCCCTGTTATTGGTCATGCAGGAAGGAAGGATGTCAAGGCTCTCCTTGACCACCCAACTCCATTCCAGAGGATTCCTTGAGGACATTTGCTCTCTATTAGACGGTTCTTGGAGCATCTACAGAAAGAAGAGCATAGGCTTGGATGGGCAGGCCACACAGATTTCCCCTGTGAGTGATACAAAGGTATTCTCTCAATGAAAACATTACCAGAACGTAAAACATAAAATCGAAAATAAAATTTAAAAAGACCTGCTTTAGAACGTCTCTTGTAAAGGCTGAAATGCAATATATAACTGTCCCCAAACGAACGTTCAAGTAAAAGAGCAAAGAAAAAATGGGAAAATAATGTCAAATGTAAAAAAGTAAAATAAAAAAAAATCACGCCACCGAGCATCCTGATCTTGGCTAGACTATGCATAGGTGGCCTGAACCGCAACCACCACGGTAGCTATGTGCTGGAAACTACCAACCAGCAGAGTTGCAGGTCGACAAGACCGTGCAAAATGGGTGTAAACGGAACATGAAAAGAGAAAGATTCGACAAGACCACCACCACTTTTTACAAAGCACAAAAAAAGGTTTAGTTCACCAGTCCAAACTCAGAAACACGAATAAATACAACTATTCTAGAGCTCAAGCAATCTCTTATAGTCATCGATGTGTACAACAGTGTGTTGATTATATTTTCCTGACTGACTGGCAGCATGTTGTACAACAGCAATCTAAAACGTGATATAAAAGGTGCAGAGAGCATTCTCTCCATCTGAGTACTAGAGGCAGTCGTCTGTCTAGCCGTCCTACAGAGCAACGTACAGCACTGGGCTACCGTTGGGCTTTAGGTCTCAGGTGCACTAAGTCGCTCTCACTCTGTTGTGTGTGGAGTCTGGTCAATGGAGTTCAATGCACACCCTCTCAGTGATGATGCTTTACAGTGCTCTACCCTTAAAGACTGCAGGGGTCATTTGAGAGAATGCAGAGGATCGAATTTGGATTTTGTTAGAACACTAAAGATGTGCAACTGTAGCATAGCCAAGACGTAATATTATTGCAAAAGATAATCAGCATTTGCCATGATGGTAATAAAAATATATATATTTATATACACGCATATATATATTTCAAAATAAAAAAAAGACAGATTTCCAGCTAAACTCTGAACTCTTGGCTTGGTTAGTGTTTGCTACATACACTGTACAATGGTGTAATTATGATGTTGAATAAAGACATGATTTGTCTTCAAATATGACATGGCTGATTCTAACCGTCAACCTGGATATAATGTTCATACATTTCTCTTTTAGTGAGATAGGGAAACCACCGCTGCAGAAACATGATTTGTGATTCACAGGCCAAGCGTTCAGGGCCTTCGAGACTCAACTGTCACATCTTAGCACCATGGTTTGCTGATTACAAAAACAATATATAACCAAAGAAAGAACATATCTACAATGGGAGGTGTGATGTATTATCCCAAATAAATAATGAACAACTCTGATATAGTTGAGAAAGTGAAATATGGCAGAGGTATTGAATCATCTAGTAAAGGAAAATGGAGCCAACATTATTGTGGTGAAACCAACAGACATCCCAGAAATAATATACATCACATAACGATCTCCAAGCCTAGCAGGTTATTCCTTTGAAGTAAAAAAAACAAACAAAAAAAACGTGGGGGTTTATGACAATCAGCACGACCACAAGCAGATGCATCCTGTTTGAGGAAACACTCCCACTTTAAAGGTGGCAAGCAAGCTAGTCTTGCCCACTTGCTGCGGTGGACTCGAAGCTCACATGAACCGAGAACAAACCGGACATATTTAACTGGTCTTCCTCTCATCTTTCCCCATCTGTTCTGTGTCTCCCCCAGACTTATCGATAGTGGCTCAGCCTACATCCCCTGCCCAGTCCATCCCATCAGGAGCCCATCAGGAGCCCATCCTCTCCCCCCTCCCAATCCAGCAAAGCCTTAATTTAAGGCTCCGCCAGTAATCTGGGTCCTCCTCTGTTCTCCTCTCTTCCCCTAGTTAAGAAATCGGCGACATCTCCGTGCTCCGCAGTTACAGTTCAGCTTGCTGCTGGGGTCCTCGATGGGAAACTTGTAGTCGTACGTGAGCTCCTCGCCCCGGTAGATCTTCCTCAGCGCAAAGATGACGATGTGCTTCTGGCCCTCCACGTTGATGACGCGCGAGTAGCAGTTGGGCTCGCACGAGTGGTTGATGAAACGCGCCGCGTTGCCGTGCATGGTGGCGTCCACCACGTCGAAGTCATCGATACGGAACATGTAGCAGCCGATGCCCTGATGAAATAAAATAAAAAATGGTTTGACTTCATTAAAACCTCAAAAAAGGTCTCCCACGATTTAAATACGAGCTTTGAATAAGTTCACACTTATCAGATGGATACAAAACAACCAGGCGACGTAGTTAGGGACGTCAAATGTGCAACGTGCAAGTTCTCTGCATCTCGCTGGACACCTCACCTTGCCGTCGTAGTACTTCTCTCTCTTGTCAGTGAGAACGGAGCGAATGACGATGCCAGCATACTCGATAACCATCTCCCCTGCATCGATGTTCCTCTTGCAGAACAGACCTCTGCCGTGGATAGCAGACCTATGGGGAACACGGAAGAAGTGAGGTCATCTGGTATCTGCAATGGCCTAGACATCCACATTTGCAGTTATACAAAACACATGTGGAGACTTCATGCTGGACTCATTTTCTTGTAGCGAGATCATAGACTGATTACAAGGAAATTGAGCTGTCTCATTCTGCCGTGTGACTGGAATAACAAGGAGGTCAGGATGTTATTTTTATAACAGATCGGGTAAGGCTTTTCTGGTTTTTGGACCAGTCCTCATGAATATCCTCTCTAACAATGGGATTTTATCCAGCGACAGACTGTAGAGAGTTCGTACCTGTACACGCCCACAGCCTCTTTAGAAGTCCTCTCCAAATGTCTGAAGCGCATGGCCATCGGTAGCTCCAGACTGGTGGCACGTCTGCAGGACAACAAGGACAGAGTGTGAAGGGTCGTGTGAGCAAGTGACACCCAGTCCCAGTATGATGCACAGAGCAGTGGTCCAAGCTTAGTCCCAGTTTAAAATGAGACATTGTGTTACTTGTGACTGTGATTGTAACAGTATAAAATGCAGAAAATAAGGTGCGACGTCTGTGGAACAGGGAGAAAGAGGTGGGACCTGGTGGACTTGAGAGGAACTTCATCCTCCTCTTCGTCGTACGCTCCGATGTCGGGCAGCTGTCTGTGCTGAGACGCCAGGAAGTTGAACATATCAAAGGTGGATTTTCTGCAAAAAGACATAACAGGATGTAAGGGTTATTTATAGACGGCCATTGATTACTGGGAGGTAGAAATCATATTTTTTCCACTGGGGGATAACCCCACGCTAGGTAGGGAAAACACCAGAGTTGGAACAGAAATAGTCGATTCTAGCGATGCTCTATTGAACACAATCCATGGTTGGTGAGCCCCACTGACCTGAGGTAGAGCTCGGAGCGGGCACAGCCGCTGGGGTTGACAGGCAGGTCCTCCTCCTGGGTGATCTGCTTGTGGAAGCGGAAGGTGTGGCGCAGGCAGCGCCGCGCCCCCTGGAGCTGTTCCACCAGGAAGACCACAGCATCGTGGACCAGGCCCAGCATACGGCCCCCGCTCATCCCGGAGAAGGACAGCTGTCTCAGCTTGGCCTGTGCCCGCGCCTCCTGGACCCCATCCATCACCGCCGTCCATGCCACTGTGTGTGTGTGTGTGTGTGTGTGTGTGTAGGGAGGGGGTGGATACAAGAGAAGGATGGGGGAATTTTCAAACAATAACAAAGTGTGAGTTTCAGGGGTGGGAGGAGTGGGGACTAAAACATCTCACAACATTCTGGTGAATTTGGCAATCAAGTAATCTTTCTTGAGAAATTCAAAGTATTCCTTAAACAGTATTTCACAATTCCCACTCATTGCTCATCTATTCCTGCCCTAACCCTCACCCTCTATGCTGTCCGCTTCCACATTGAAGCCATCATCACTGGTGATCTGGAAGAGCAGGTGGGGCTGGTCCCTGGAGTTAGGATTAGGGCAATCTTCCTCGTCTGAGGGCGGCAAGTCATCATCTGAGCATGACACAGCACCTGGCAGGAAGCACACAGACCACAGATGGAACTCTCTACTTCACTCACACAACTGGGTGTGTTCCCTTCCTGAAGAACTGTTAAGGCCATTCACATTGAAAATAATTATGGAGAGTGGTGTCAAAATACCTGAGTATTTGTTCCAGTCGGTCAGGGCATTCCGACCCACTGCATCCCATGTCTGTGGTTTTCCAGGTTCACCCCCACCTCGAGATAGGGAGAGGCGGTCCCAAAGCCCAGGCCTGTAAAATGTAGCAAACAGCCATTATTCCACTTATTATTTAAGTAATTAAAATGACTGACAGTCTGGCAAGATCTATAAAGTATGTGACGTGACGATGAGGAGGAAGTGAATGTTGTGGTTTGCAAAGTGTTTTGTACACTACATATATGTGTAGTTGCCTACACAGGAAACTTTACGTTCTATCTATGAAATTCTAGAGAACACTCAACAGCAACTGCAAAGATGAGTTATGACGCAACTGCAATGATACGAAACATGAGACCGTGTGCTTTACTTGTAACGTGGTGAGGCAAGTCACCTCCGTCAGGTAAGATTATATTTCAATAGCTCACCTCGAGCTTTCAGAGTCGCTGAGGTGCTCTTCTTTCAGCTTATCCAAATCCAATATTCCTTTCACTGTTGGAGCTTTGATGCGAACCCCTCCCGCTCGGCTAGACATGGCAAAGCTTGCCTTCTGAAGTTCCTCCTGGCCACTGGAGGGCTCTGGCTCCAGAAAGTCCGTCTTTGACTTTTTAGTGACGACGCGGTCTGAGAGGCAGGACACCCTCTTCATGCGAACATGGGAGCGAGGGCGTGGTTTTGGAGTTGGTGTTGAGGCTGAGGGCTCAGGTTCAACAAAAAGGCCAGTGGGGAGGATGGAGGAAGGGCTCAGTATTCGAGGCCCACTGCGTTTGGGGGTGTAGTTGCTGGCCATGGCTTGGTTGATGATGGCTTGGGCGCTCTCAGCCGTAGTCATGGGAGAATCCAGCTCTGGGGCCTTGGTCAATTTCGATCTCTTGGAAGTCGACTGTTCCTTCTTTTTCCTTGGTTTCTTAATCCCGGGTACGGAGCCATCTGCGGATGGCTTCTGGCTTTTCCTCGCCTTCTTGACCTTCGTTGATGCCCCCGCTCCATTGCTGTTGTGGCTGAGAAGCTGAGTGATGGTGGCTGGACTCTGAACCACTGGGGCTACCATCCGAGAGAGATTGGTGGTTAAGGGTGTCCCTGGAGCTGGGGTGGTCATGGTACCAGCTGCTGCCAGTGTGGCTGAAAGGGCATTGCTTTGGAGAAGACTGGCTATCTGCGTGACACAGTTGTAGGAGGGTGAGCTAGTAGTGGGCAGCTGGAAAGTGTTGCTTTCAGGGTTCTTCACAAAGATCTGACCAAGGCGGTTCACCAGCAAAACGTGAGGTGTGGGGTCAACATTGGGACCCCCTACCTCCTTCACAGTCAGGATGGCATGGCCAGGAAGAGCCTGGGGGAGCATGGGCTGTTGGGGCTCCATAGCTGGTCTGGGGGTGGAAAAGTTGATGGAGATGGTGTGTCCTGTGGAGGCTTCCTTTTGCAAAGACGAGGAGCTGTAGCCATTGATCATGACTGGGGCCAATGGGGTCTGAAGCGAAGAGATCATGGGCTGACACAAGGTGGACAAGCCGTCAGAGAAGGAGGATATGGAGGGAGAGGTTGTTACAATGGTGATCCCTGTGGAGGCGAGGGGCTGAGATTGAGCAGAGAACATAGGCACTGAGACGGATCCGTAAGATCCCACGGGGAGATTGGTGCTGGAAGTCGCAGACAACAGTGGATCAGACTGAGGAGCATTCAAGGGCATCGGTATAATGCCCCCACCTTGAATGGGTTTCGTTGCATCTGACAGTTTGGCGCAAAAGCTGTCCATGGACGGCAGGACTCTGGAGCCTTGAGTGGGTACAGTCTGTAGGGAAAGGCTAGCGAGAGGTGCCTGGGTGAAGCCAGACAAAGAGGACACCGAGGAACTCATCTGCAAGTGATCGGCAGGGGCTTGACTGGGGTTAGGGAAGTCTGTGGACATCAAAGACGAAGGCTGAAGGAGATCCAACAGAGATCCCTGACTACTGTTCACTGGTTCCGTCAATGAGGGGTCTGCTAAGTGGTTCATGAAGATGGCAGATCCATCAGTGGGTGAGACAAAATGGCCGCTGTCAGAATCTAAGAAGGGGTGTTTGGGGACTTGATGAGCCTCCTGCTGGGTATCCACTGGAGTGCCCTCCTGAACGGGGACTAACTCAGTAAAACAGGCACTGGGGGAAGGAGGATCACACTTTTCCAAGACAAGAGGTGCTCCGGACGGCAAGTCCAAACTGGCATCCTGGAATAAGTCCTCTGGGTAGGTAGTCAGAGGCCGTTTGGTGCTGTCAAACTCAGACAGAGCTCCTTGAAGGGGCACAGTTAGCACCGTTTCCACTGGACACATCTGTGCTTTCACAGATTTCAGACGTTCTTGTTGAGCTGTGGGATCGTTCAACTGCAAACTGGAAATTGGAGACACTCCATCGGTGGCTTCAGAAAGATCCCGGGACAAACTGTGAGGGGTAGGTTGAGCGGAGGAGACGGCAGCTCCGGATGAGGACAACGTGTCAATGGATGGAGCATCCGAGGCAGGACTTCCAGAGTCTGCACTCAACCCATTCCTTGTCGTTTCTGATCCAGGTGGCAAGTCTCGACTTTGGGCAGGGTTCGGAGCTTGACTAGCATTCTTCAGCTTCTTAGCCCCGTCGGTGGTGGTCAGGCTGGCATCGCTCTCTGTCCCATCGTCTACGCCGTCCAACTGGGGGATGTGCCTGGAAGAGGGGGAAGTGGGGGCCTGGGCTTGGTCCCTGGGAACAGGACGAGAGACTACCGTGCGGGAGAAGTCAAAGTAGTGCTCCATGTCTTCGTCAGAGGAACTGTTATCCCAGCCCTGCCTGGCCGCAGCTGCTGCCCGTGGAAGGGATGCGACACGCGTCTTCCTCCTGCGTACATCTAGCGTCCGGCCCCAGAACTCCTCCTGGTTTTCATCTCCCTCAACCACTATCTGGCCTCCACAGTTCATGGCCACTCCCTCGTTTAATAACGTCTCCTCTATCTCCAGCTCTGTCTTCATCTCAGACCCCATGGCAATTTCTGAGTGCTCATGGAACGGAGGGTAGGAGAATTCTCCTTTCTGCTGGCCTGCTGAGTCTCTAAGAGGAGAAGTACCATTTGCTGCAGAAACATCCTCAGGTTCTGGGGAAGCAAGGAAGTTGTGAGGTACCTCCACCGAGTCTGCCTGACTCAGGTCAAAGGTCAGCCGGGGCCGCGGGGAGTGCTGAGGAGTTGGGGAGAGTGACAGGCTGGAGGAAGGAAAGTTGCCCACGCCTTCTTGCCATGGGGACTGGGGAAACAGTCCTGAGGTAGAGTGGCTCATCATATTCCCTGGGCATCGGCCAGAGGAAGCACCACGACCTCCGACAGGGCGGGCTGAAGGACAGGTCAGCAGGTTGTCAGTAGCACCGAGAGGGAACAGTGGGGAGGTGGGCTGGGACTTCCCAGCGCGGTGGGGGATTGATCCGGTGGGGGAGCCCAGGGGCAGGGGGGGGACATGGCTGCGGGGGCCGCTGGATTGGGTGTGGGAGTGGGGGCTGTGGCGCCGCGGTCTGCGAGTTTCCTCCAAATCACTGATAGTTAGTATGTGGTGGGGTTTGGACTTG
Source organism: Mallotus villosus (assembly GCA_903064625.1). NCBI lineage: Eukaryota > Metazoa > Chordata > Actinopteri > Osmeriformes > Salangidae > Mallotus > Mallotus villosus. The sequence goes on along the minus strand of CAEFZP010002525.1, from coordinate 41,029 downwards.
GCAGCTAAAGAAAAGAAAAAGCAGGATATTACAATTGTTACCCTAGATAGACATGAATCAGGTTTCTGCAAAGACTTCATCATTATTACAGATTACAAGAAGTCAAGGCTGTTAAAGCAAGAACCTGGGGAGGGTAAAGGCCGGAACATTCCCCCAGCTGGCCTTCTTGGCTGGGGGTGGCTGGGGATCTTTGGCCTTGCCCCTTGTTCTGGTTTAGAGAAGAGTGCTGAGTTGCTGGGCGTTGAGTCTTGTTGGGACTGGGAAATGTTAATGTCCTGGGTTTCATATTCTGAAAATGTATATAAAAATGTGGTGTATGAAACATCAGCCGTCATAATGTTATTGTAAGGCTTAAAAGTATGGAGAAAGTGCCGTTACACATTTTACAGCAGAAAAGCGGACCTGACTGCGGACAGGGGCTGTGGGCAATGGTGCGGTTTTCTCCCTGGTCAGGCATTTCCTCCACAGGTTTCTCTGGGACTGGCGGTCGGACCTCCCGAACAGTGCAAGTGTACTTGCAGCGCCGCTGTGGGTTGACTGTGCTCCAGTACCAGCGTGAACACCTGGGAGAGAAGATGTTATCAAACGAAACTGGTCAATTTAGGCCTCCAGTGATAAGGTGTATAGATGGAAACATTACTTCTGACACTTACTGGTAGCCAACAGGGAAAAGTTTTCCATGGCTGGCAGACAGCTCTGTCAACAACCCCAGGTTTTCAATCTGTAGAGAGCCTGGAAGCAGGAAAAATTGCATTTTTTTTAATAAACGAAATCTGCAACAATTTATTTAGTAACACATTAAGTTATTATCTCAAGACTGAGTAGGTAAGACACTAACCAATCATCAAGTTGATGGAATCTGGCTCTAGTCCAGTCAGGAACTTCCTGCGGAGACTGATTCCCTCAAAGTCCACATACACCCTGCGGTTCACTTCAAAGGCCTGACCAGAGATCATCTAGTGGGAGTGACAAAAACATTGGCACCCATCAGCTTACAAACATTATGATAAATAATAAATATATATATCATTGTTTTTAAACACACTTTAAAAGCAAAAATGATCCTGGTGTGTACCTTGCCACTGATGAGGTTTCTGTGTTTGTAGCAGTAGACCTTCTTGTCGTCCTGGAACACACAGTGACGGGAGCGAGCGCACATGAAGTGGTAGTTGCTCTGACAAGACGTGAGGCAGCAGCCCACGGTGGCACCTGTCTGATTGCAGCGCTCGCATCGCTGAAAGGGAACCACACACACACACAACACAGGGGGAGTCAGTGGAAGTCCAACGGGTCCGACTGCACGGCTGACCAGACCAAAGGAACAAGTTACTGTGACTGACCATGAACCGTCCCCTCGCCACGGCACTGTGAACGTGCAGGAGAGAGCCGTTGTCCTCCTCAAACACCTCAGCTGACCACAGGGAGCAGTTGACGTGGGCCCACTCGTTTTGGCCCAGGTACAGCAGCCTGCCTGCCTCCTGAGTAACAGAGACAGGGAAGAAGCCAAGTCATGTCTGAGGTTCCAAGTTAGCCAAACAGAAAATATCTTGTTCACCGTGACGCTGTTTACTTAGGCTCAAATCTGTTCAAACAAGCTGATCCAGAACTGAGTACCATTTACTGGCAAGCTGTGCTTTTCTATGATGACTTAATACTTACATTGGGCTTAGCGTCTCCATACTTTTGACACAGGGAGCATTGTCTTTCGTCGTCCTTGGACCAACCAGTGTCAAGGTCAGCCTTGGATAGCCGTCCCCTTTTCCCTTTGAATTTGAGCCTGAAAGCCTTGCTGGTTCTGTAGTGGCTTCTGCTGGCTGAGTCGCTGGTTAGAGGGCTGGTGAGAAGAGGATCGACTTCCTGCTTCACCTCCAAGGGGCACGTGTTGTCCCCTTGCAGGGTCCCCAAGGGGGGCCGGGATCTCAGCTCCTCCTTCTTGCAGCACTGAGCATAGACGTGCTCTTTGGTGGGGGGCTCAACAGCATGGGGAAGCATCCCACTGGGAAGGTCAGGCACAGAGAGAATGAAGGGAAATGTTTTCAAACATTCTGCATGTTACAAGATAGTCAAATTTCACAAGTAGTCAATTGCCAGCAACCCACAGAAAAGGAGCTTAAAAACTCAATGACCTTAAAAAGAGAGAAGATAGGAAAAAAAACAAGCACAACTTTGCAATGGATGTTACCCCCTACGCAAAATTGTGAGCCAACTGAGCTATAGAGCTGCTGGCTGCCAAATCAAATGTAGCTAGCATAGCATTACATGTCATATTAGGCAAGTCAAGTCAGTTTTATTTATAGAGCACATTTAAAAACAGAACAAGGAGATTCTTGTTTTCACTGGTACATCAAATTATTGAAACCAGGCCAAAATATGACTTAACAACTTCAATTGAATCATTTCAATTCAATTGAACTGAATTAAACTAAACATTGAATCCATTCGTTGTGAAACTTCAAGCCTGACACACACATTTAAACCATGCGAGATAAGGTTATTACTCACCTGGGAAGGTCTTTGGTACGTGGGTCCCACACTTTGGGATCCTGACTGTTAAACCAGTTGAACACCTCTTCCAGTAGCTGAAAGTAGATATGGAGTAAAACGTTCCCACAGATGTCATTGTGTTTTTGTCCATGCTTGTCCAAAGTCATTAGCACAAAACCAAGTGTTCTCTCCCACAACCACACACCATTTGGAACCAGACACAGTATACAGATCTGAAATGATGAAATACTATAATATAATGCAATTGTAGGAGTGAAGATATTTGGTTCATGTGTCTGAATTATCCTCTGGGGTGTCCTGGACATTAGGAACATGTGTGGTGGCGTGGCTGTAGTGGTGCTAACAGCTAAGCTACAGCTGTGTAATATATCAGAAAGGCCCATTAGCCGTGGGAAGTTGGTGTTTTACCTTTAAGTAGTATGAGCGAGCTAGGGCTGTTGGCCTCTCCTCCTCTGGCATCCCCTCCTCCAACTCCAGCCTCTTCCTCACCACCTGGACCACGTCCTCGTGAAAAGATTTCTAAAAGATAACCAGAAGATAAACATAAACTCAGGAACAAGATGAGTGTTTCTGTTTCAAAACAATGTGGTGAGTATGGGGTTTGTAAAGAAATGCTTTAGAAAGAAATGGAAATGCCACCACCACTCTCAACTGACGCAAAACCAAGGCCAGGGTTGGGGTACATTTGAAGTACAGTAGACTAGCATAGCTACAGTGCTGGAAAATTTGTAATAGCAATAAACTTATTTACAAGGCATGAACCTTGCTTGTTTTGGTAGAATCAGGATTGTGGTGCCTGTTTTAAATTACTGTTTTAAGCAGGGTTTATACTGTATATAATGAGTCAGCATGCTAATGTGGCTGGTTGTGTTAGTATAAGGATTTTCTAAATTGTTTATCGTAAGTGCGGTGTGTTGTTGAAGATGGTAAACAGTATTCTACAGTTCTGTGGACACTGTCTCGACTATTAGTCACGCAGGTGGGTACTAACCAGGGTGGTGTAGAGGCCTCGGTCAAACTTCTTGCCCACAGCCCGGAGGTCACAAGCTGGCTGTCCCTCCACTCTACAGTCAGGGTCCATAAGGGTCTCACACTGAGGGTCAGGTAAACACAGTGAGGGGGGGGAGAAGCACATCTCAAAGGCACAGCACAAAGTACTAAAGAGGCCAGCCTTCAAGGCTTCCCAGAAACGACAAACAATGTCTCTGCCGAACATGCCAATCCAAACGGGAAGATGAGGTCCCACCAAACAGCGTGTTCTACCTGAGAGCAGGTGACCAGGTGCTGAGTGAGGGTGGAGGAGAGCAGGCAGGCCAGGACCTTCTCCACCCCTGCCCTGAGCTCAATGTAGAGAAGCTCTCTCCAGGCGCTGGGCTGGGATTGGCTGCACGGCCGACAGGAGTACACCACACTCTCTGGTAGGCTGGACAGGATCTCGTACAGGTCATCTGATGTCAAAGAGAAGTGGAGAAATGCTTCAGAGGAGCAATGCACGCGTCTCTAGGTGCGTTCGTCATCGACTGCGGCTGCGTGAAACGACCGGCAAGGGTTGCCGCTTGCAGTCGGGGAGGAGTTCAAAACAGCTCCGTAAAGTCGGACATTCCAGCTTCTCGTGGTTCGCTACGTTGACGTCAGTCATGGCCGATCAAGCGCTGTTTGCTTACTTAATCGTTGATGAACTCCATGGTCGCAAATTAAATTGTTTTTGCATTAGAACTTAGAACTAAAATTATAACTAAATTAGAACAAACAAGTGCACTGAAATTTGTCATTTTATGTATTGGGATATGTTAAACTCTTTCTCTAATCTGCACATTGATAATACAACCAGAACTCAATTAAACTTCCGTTAGTGAAGAGGTGGACTAAAAGCCTTTCTTCAACAATAGTAGGCTAGTCTGTCAATAAAGGCAAATATTCAATTACATTGTACAGTTTGGTCTGTATTTGAGCATTGGCGAAACTAAAGGTGTCAGAATAAATCCAAAACAAGCGTCAAGGTTGTGTCGTCATTAGAACCCGTGCAGTTGCTCTTGAGAAAATGCACTCGGCTACACAGCCGGAAGATCTCGAATCGGTACTTTGATGGCTACGTCACAGTGACCTAGCCTCGGCGCCGTCTCAAGTCGGACAAAAAGTCTAACCAAAATTCACAGCTTCAAGTCAGCAGCCTGCAGCGCTGCATGACGTCAAACACCTGATTCACTGCAGACAGAAATGTGTCACTGTTTCGAAACCCCCATGACTCAGCAAAGGTCATCTCTTTCCGTTAAGGCTACAAACTCACTTTATTTTCCTACTCACCCTTATAAGACTTGTTAGGGCCAATCCCAATACTCCCCCTTACCCCTTCCCCCTGATTTTGCACATTCGCGTGAGACCTAGTGGTGTCCCAATACTCTTTTTGAGCTAGGGGTAGGGCTAAGACGAAAGGGTATACACCCCTTGAAACCAAGTAAGATCGGGACCTTACTTGAAACCTAGGGCTATGCAAATACTGCGCGACCGGCAACAATGGCGGCCATATCATCCAGAGAGTCCGATAAATGATATATTTGCGTCTTAATTAATTGATAAAACAATTATTAAAGTCCTGTTTTGTGCTATACACAGTCCTGTACATGTATATTTGCAACCATTTTCCTAATTGAAACGTTTCTAAAAATCGCTAGTTTGCTACGATAACGTTACAGTGTTGATTTGCACAACAGTCCCGCATTTCTCTTACTAGCATGTCTACAGTTTGAAGTAAACTCCATTAGCAGCCAATTTCGTTTGAAATCAGTGCATAATACTACTTGCTTTGGAGATATTGACACGTGCTAGATGATGTACACGTAACCAAGTGTCGTCCCATTTCCTAGGGCTATGTAGCCCTTACCCTTCTGTTTCGAGGGCCAAGGGGTAGGGGTAAACCAAGGGGAAGGGGCAAGGGGAAGGGGTAAGGGGGGGGAGTATTGGGATTGACCCTTAAAGCCCTATTTAAAGTCTGACAATACACAGATATGATGCATCTGTAGAAAAAACTTTGTCTCACTACCTTTTTAGTTTTGAAGGCCCCTCAAAGAAACAAATAATCATCAGTCTGTCAGTCACTTCCTTTCTTTGTCAACAGGGTTGGTGTGGAAACTACCACGGTTAATGGTAAACTCCTACTGTACCCACACACCCGTCATTACCTGTGAGGTCCTCGCACTTAGCATGGACCCAGTGGTTACACGAGCCACACTGCATCATCTGGCTGTCGTAGTCATTGTCTTCATAGCATTTGAAGCAGATCGGACAGTAGTTCCCTTGAAAGAGGAAGCAAGTTGGAGACAGGAAGAGAGAGAGAGAGAGACAACGTAGGTGTTTGAGTCAGAGATGAACTTGTTTGTCGTCTCAAGTAGGGGCCATGGCAGTCTGGATCAGAGAAGGAGAGAGAAAGCATAACGTGGGGGTTTCCTCTTACCCTGTTCATGGAGCCGCGTGCAGTCTGAACACAGTCCTTTATCGTGGTCCCACTCGGTGTCCCAGGTCTTCCCTGGAGTCACCCCACAGCTTTTGCATCTGATGCACGTCATGCACACCTGTAAACATGACCGAGAGGAACACACAAACCTCAGCCAACCGAGTCATACAGAGCATGGTCACCATGCTACAAAACGAGCAGGGGGATTTTTGTTTGTTTGAAGAGGTTTTTTCCCCCTAATTTCTCTGCGGGCAGTGACAGTGTGAGATAAACAGGAAAGGCAGGAGTGGGAGAGGGAGGGAGAGGGAAGAGGGAAGGAGAGAGAAGGGGGAGAGAGAGGGGAGAGAGAAGGGAGAGAGAAGGGGGAGAGGGAGGGAGAGAGAAGGGGGAGAGAGAAGGGGGAGAGGGAGGGAGAGAGGGAAGGAGAGAGAAGAGGGTAGGAGAGAGAAGGGCGGGGAGAGGGAGGGAGCGGGGTAGGGAGAGAGAAGGGTGGGGAGAGGGAGGGAGAGAGAAGGGGGAGAGGGAGGGAGAGAGAGCAAATCCTCTGGAGGATGGACTTACCCAGGCCTTTCGCTTTTTGTTTACTTTAGGGTAGTTCGGTCCCAGACACGCAGGGTGATACGAATTCTGACATCTTTCACACTCCAACAGAGGCTGATGGGAACCAGAGTGATAAGGCAGTGAGCGATCACGAGCCTTCTACAACAGAGTTCACATCCGTTTACCAAAATATCTTCTCCCCGGCTGGTTACCAAACACCCATCTAAAGCAGCCCATGTTCAAAAACAAGCAAACGGCTACATGGCCAAGCAGCGTCCTACCTTTGACTGCTTGTGTTTCTTGCCGCACACGTGGCAAAACCTGCAACGGCGACAGCACCAGTTCTCCTTGTGCTCCTCGGAAGGGCGGTCTGCCGGCTCCAGGCAAAACCGGTGGAAGGGTTCACAGCACACTTGGCAATACAGCATCTGCAAAGAAGAAAGCATGTTGACTTGCAGTTGCCACCACACACCCACCACTCCACAGTGAAAACAGCTGCATGGAATTGCATGTCTCCAAATGGCCACGCAGGAGGGGGTTTACCTCGTGTTGCCCCTTGCTGGCACAAAGCAGGCAGACATGGGGAGGCATGAGGGGCACAGATGTCAGGATACTCAGGCCTCCCATTGTCCACACGTTTTCCAGTGTACAATCCTCCTGCAAAAGGAAACAACACAAACGTAGTCATTTAGCATATGCTCTTATCCAGAGCGACTTACAGTAAGTACAGGGACATTCCCCCTGAGGCAAGTAGGGTGAAGTGCCTTGCCCAAGGACACGTCATTTTGTACGGCCGGAAATCGAACCGGCAACCTTCTGATTACTAGCCCGATTCCCTAACTGCTCAGCCACCTGACATACATCAGCTTTGGAATCGTGCTTGGCTTCCTCTGAAGGCTTGAGGCCACAGACAGCACACGAGCAGCCTTTGTTGACAATGAGTTGAGTTGAGGATAAAGGGCAAATATCTGGGGGAAGTCGACAAATGAAACTTGGCAACACTGACCTCAAGTGGTCACCCTCAGAAACACGGAATCTGAACAAAACCAGGCAGTGCAAAAGACTGCCCGACTGATTTGACTGAACCAACAATCATTTAATGAGTTTAAGTGTAGATCATTCTGAATATAGTTATAAGCATAGAGTTATTCCCAGAATTATGTATATGACTACAACTGTGATTAGCAAGAGAGGTAACCCCACCTTGAAATCGACTCGGATCTTGTGCGACGGTTCAGATGGTTCCCGGTCCCTCTGATCAAATCCATTGGCAAGGGCAGCCAGGACGCTGGGAGGAGTCTGCTCCAAAGGATTCTGGGAAATACACATGGTGTCAAAAACAAAAACAGCCTGACTATCGACCAGCCACACACACACACACACCATCCCGACGCCTTCTGCATCAGCCGTGGCAACGTCACTGTGCCCACCTGAGGGTGCCAGTTTGACTGAACAGAGTGTCAATAAGAGGATCAAAGAGGAAGAGGAGAGGATGGAGATGGAGGCGGACAGTGAGCCGTCGATGGGATCTCACTCACCTTCTCAGCTTTGCGTCGTCCTGGCGGGACTCTGTGGGACCCAGACCGGCGGTGCCTCACTCCCTCGTCTGAAATGTCGCCCAAGAATCCATCCAGGGAGACAAAGTCTTTTTATTTTTGGAGGAGAGGGGCGTAGAACATTTCTTTGTTAATGCCAATTTTGCCAAAAATGTCATCAATTTTATTCTCTCCTCAGTTATATTTGAACTATGGTTTTGAGAAGGAGCTCTTTAACCCTACCTTGACTGAACCGTGGGCCGAGGCCCCTCCTCCTGCCAGGAGAGGTGGAGTGAGACACGGCCCGGACTTCCAGGTCCGAGTCGTAGTCGAGCAGGTCGAAGTACGAGCGAGGCTTCACACAGCGCTTGGGCTGCTTCCTGACGGACGAACTCTGGCCGTCTCCATGGAGACCCGACAGGGACCCGTCGATCCCGTCCCCTTCCTCGTTACTGGAGTGACCCCCCCCACTGACAGACAGCCGTCTGCGCTTAGAAGGGCCTGAGAGGAGAGACGGGGCAGCTGTTTTTGGTCTTGTTTGTGCGCTTAAGTTGATGACAAAGATAAACAGGAAGGAACGGGTGTCCTACCTTTGGGAAACTTTCCACTCAGACGGCGAGCCTTTCTCTCCTCAATCTGATCGCATCTTTTGAAGCTTGGTCGAGAGAAAAAGATTATTTAGGTTTGTTTTAAGGAACATCCATCATTGAGCTGTTTCCTGAACTGGATCAGATAAACAAGTAAAAATACTTACACACAACACTGCCGTTTGGTATTTGGACCACCAAATTTAGGTTTGTCGAGGCAGTTCATGCACTTGCCACAGTCGTCCTCATGGTTACAGCCCTTGCACACTCCACATCTCCTAGAGCGATAGCCAAATGGACCAAGGCCCTTCCGTTTGGCAAAACCAGAAGATTTTCTGACCTTGGTGACCTTCTGGTCAGAGAGGAGAGGGCTATCTCGCCCAGAAGGAGACCCAACTCCTAACAATGAAAAGGAAAGCAGTTATTACAATGTATAAGAAACACATTCAATCATCTTTGCATTGGCATCTACTAAATATACTGCTGTTCAAATTCATTTTGTACATGCAGATTTTTAAAAAGACAGTATAAGGATTTGTACAGGTAATCAGCTTTCACTGAATATACCTTGGGTGGGAGAGGGGGATATGCCGGTTCTTTCATGCAGAGGTAGAGCACTGAGTCTGGGGATGTCGTCAGACACCACAGCCCTGGGCTGGCCCAGCACTACCGCTGCTGCTCGACACACGTGCTTAATACGAGGCCCTCCCGCTCTGCGGAACTCCTGACAGAGAGGAGAGACATGCTGGGGCTGTAACAAATATTCAAAAACACACACAAAAACAACATACGTTGATGAGTAGAGTAGGTGAATCCACACTGATCGCATATGACTGCACAACAGAAACAGATTAGGAAGCGAGAAGGGATTACAAATACAACATTTTAGACATCGCGTTTTATTCTTGAGCAGATGCATTCATCCAAAGCGACATATAAAGAGTGATATCACCAAGGCATGAAGATGCATCTGAGATTAACGTGAATGTTCCTTTACCTGCGAAAGGGGGGGCTCGTTCTTGTCTGGGCCTGCAGGCTCAAGCTGCCCTTTCTGTTTCCTCCTGCATCTCTTTGCTGTGGCATCTCTGGATGCAGCACCAGCAGGGCCTGACAAAAGCTGTGGGGGGGGAAACAAGTCCAGGTATTTACATGATTTAAAACCTGACTCTTCTTATGAGATACATCATAAAGGTTTATATAGGTTTTACAAGTGAAAATCATATATAAATATGGCACGTTCTTATGCATCTTACTTTATAACATAACATTCTGACATTCTTTGATAAATTACCCCAGAAGATTTGAGCTGCTTCTGCTGGTCGATTTTGATGAGCTGAACCTTGGCTTTCTTGAGGAGGTTGAACATCCTCTTGTTGGCACCCGTGAGCCGAACTCTTTGTGAGGCTCCTTTCTCCTCGGACACAAGGTCACTGTCAGCAGCCCCATACAGCTCCCGCCCTGGCTCCCGCATCTCCACTTCTGACACGTGAGAGACAGACATGTGACAGTTTAGGCACTTACAGCGCTGAAACCAAGTGCATCCATGCTAACTTACGGTGAAAACACAGGGTACTTTCGCTTACCTGTTTTGATCCCCTCGCCCCTCGTCACATCCTCCTGTTCTCCGTACTGAAATGTCAAAAACTTAGAGTTCAATGTCCTGACGCACACCGACACTTTACGCACGACTCCAGGGGAATCCAAGTCTTCTATCTTCAGTTTGGATTTGCCCTTCACCGTGCTCGTGTGTCGTTGTCTGAGACTGATGCTCTTGACTTCATCGTCCAGGCCTTCTGCTATGTCAATGGAAGATGACAGAGTATTGCAGACGCCACCCCCCTTCTTTCCTTTCCTTTTGGGAAGTCCTGGGTGTAGCTTTTTCAGCTTCTTGTAAATCTTGAGATGAGCAGTTTGCTTGCTGAACTTGTAGGGGCGTTTCTTCTTCTGAACAGTTGGGGGATCTGTTGCCGAGTCGGAGGGTACTTGGAATTCTTTGGATAAAAGGATATTTTCATACTCGTTCTCGATAGTTTTGTCCAGTGTGTATACCTCTTCGCCTGACTCGCCTGGCACATGCCACTTGAAACTGGGATTCCGCAAAAGTGATTTCCTCTTTCCAGATTGCTTTTCTAAGGACAAGCTGTCAGTCAGATCCGTGGTTTCCTCTAGTTCCTGAGTTGAGAACAAATCCAGGTCTAACTGAGCTTCAGTCAGGAAGTCTTCCTCATCAACGGGGAGGTCAGAGGTCAGCTCACTCCCTGTGGCATCATCTCGTCTCCTTCCTGGCCGTGGGTGCAGGCCAAACAGGTGACCTTTCTTAGGAGAGTTTCGACGAGGCAAAACAGACATGCCAGCATCATCCATAAACCTCTGTGGAGTCTTGATCACCCGTGATGACCGAGCACTCACAACCGGCATGATGAAGTGTTTGATGTTCTTGAGGAACTTTGATTTTCCAGGCTGGGAATACAGGATATCACACTGCTGTTCATCAATTGATGTGTCTTCTGTTTCCTGTTTCAAAGCCTGCTGGGCAAGGTCAATTTCAAGGGCTTTGCTAGCCCTCTTTCGTTGCTTTTTTGATCCAAGGAATTGAAGACTTGAAGCAGAAATCTGCTTCCTTTTATACTTTGTTTTAAGGATTCCAATCAGTTTGGAGTTAGGAGTAGGTGTGGAAGCAGTCACTGGCGTGGGGATATCATCCATCTTTTCAACGCTTTTAGACACATCACCAGTCAAGTCAGTTTGATCACTCTTTCTTTCTCTAGGCTTCTGCCTCTGTTGCCTCTGTCCAATTAGGCTTCTCCTCCGCTTTTTGCCATGTTGGAATGGTCGTTTGTGAAGGTGTGATTTAGTCGGTTCTACTGTAGGGTGCTCTGACCCAATCTCTCTTTGCTGGGTGTCAGACTCTACTTTGATCACTGGCTGACTGTCGTTAGAAGTCAATGCTTCAGATGGCGCCAATTCGGGCTCCAGTGTTTTAGTGGGGTCAGGTGAAACTGCACCCTTCTTCCTTGGACCAGGCCTCTTCCTTGTTGCAAGGCTTGTTCGTCTCCTTCTGGGTTTGGAGGCCACAGGCAATTGGGTGGGTTCTTCTGTCTGCCATTCTGCTTCATTGGCAAGGCTGTGTGAAGCATCCTCAGCAGGCATCTGTGAAGGGTGTTCAGGAGCCCCCTGGGCAGAATCGTCTGTTGCTACCTGTGGAGAATCCTCTTTAGCCTCCTCTGGAGAATCCTCTTTAGCCACCTGTGGAAGGTCATCTTTAGCCACCTGTGGAAGGTCATCTTCAGCCACCTGTGGAAGGTCATCTGTATCCACCTGTGGAAGGTCATCTGTATCCACCTGTGGAAGGTCATCTTTAGCCACCTGTGGCGAGTCCTCCTGAGGGGAATCATCAACAGGTGTGTGCGAAGGATCTTCAGAATTTGGACTTGATTTTATTTTGCGTTTATGTGTTGTCCATGGTTTATGACTTCCACGCTTCTTCCTTGGGGTAGCCAGGTTTGGTTTTCTCTTCCCTGCTTTCTCCTCTGGGGAATTTTCCATGACTTTGGGGTCCGGAGAAGGTGCCGTCTCTTCTACAATTTCACTTATTTCTTTTGCGACTTCTTCTTTGTCATCAGGCACAGAACTAGCATTCTGAATCAAGAAGGATGGCTTTGAGCTTTTACGCTTACCCGGTGAGGAGACTTTCTTTATCTGAAGAGGTGGCACAACTTTCACAATGGCTTCCCCAGAATCAGTTTGCATGGCCTCAGGTGGATGTGGCAGGGCTAATTGTTCCACTTCTCTCGGAGGAGACGACTCATTTTCAAGTGACAACATCTCCTCCTTCTGTTTTTTGGAAGACTTTGCATCACTGTGAGTTGGGTCAATCTTTTCAGAAATAGGGATGGTAGTGGCTTCTATCTTTTCCTTGTCCTCTGGGTACTTGACACTGGAGTCGGATAGAGAGGCTTTCACACCTTCAGTGGTATGCTCCTGGCCCTCTGTTACTGTGACAGTAGTTCTAGAATCCTGCACTTTAGTACTTTTTCCCTTCACTAACGTAAGCGTCCACACAAATTTGCTCCGCTTCTTTCGGGAAGATCTCTTTTTCAGAGCATCATTCAATTTGGGGTTTTTGACTCGTATCAGTTTCAAACCTGGGATTCTCATGTCTTTATCTTTAAAAGGCAGACCATCACTGCAATCAACAGCTGACTTTTCAGGTTCCGTGGTTAACTGAACATGGACGTCTGCCACACTCAGATCCTTACGCAGCCTCCTACTTTCTTTCTGCTTGCCCTTTCTGAGCGTTGGTTTAGCCTCTTCTATTCTCGACACTTCTAGCAGTGACTCGGCCAGACGCACTTTGTTACAACTCTGTTTATCTGGTTTTATTGCCGCGTCTCTCTCTGCTTCGGAAAGCGTATGACTAGTCCGTCGTCTCCGTCTGATAACCAGTTTATTGACTTCAGTGCTTTCATCTGTGATATTTACTTTCTGCTTGGATTTCTTGACGTTTGTTTTTGGCTCTGTGTTTCCACTGTCCAGTGCAATGTCACTCCTGCGCGCTGATCTTTTACCCTCTGTGTTTTGGTCGTCGACCTCCACTTTGGTTCTGTTTTGAACACTGGGTTCGGCCATCTTGGAGGCAGATCGTCCACGTCGCCTTGCCGGTGTAGCTCCCCCTCCCTCGTCTTCAGTACCGTTCAGATGTTGTCCTTCGTCTGCCTGCATTTCTGTCTTTAATTTGACATTGGCAGTGGCTAACTGGTCCCCCTGGATATCTTTTTCTTTTGACTGAAATTGAAATCCTTTAATTTTCAGCTTCTGATGCGCAACCTTCTCTTTCTTGACTGTCTTTTTGGCCACCAACTTTATAGTAATCCTTGGAGTTGTCGAGGATGGCCCATTTTTTGAAGAACGCTTCACCTTGGCTGCAGTTGAGAGCTTGGTTTTCGAATACTTTTTACCATCTTTAGCTAGTTCTGCATCAAGAGAAGGTAAACTGTGGATCTCCGGTGAGGATTCTAAATCATCTTCTTCAGGAGCTGGTGATGCATCGCCTCTCTCTTCAGAGGGATCTGCGATAGGCGGCTTCTCACAAGTTTGTTTTGCTTTGCCACTTACAGGATCACCTATGAAGGCAAATATAAAGGCATGAAATACAGAAATAAATTACAATGGAACTTGTTCACGTGTACTGAACTTAAAGGGACATGATAAGCAGTAAACATGGGCCATCTTTTGATTCATTACTAATAATAAAGCCATTACAACAAATGTGCAGAACATGTGTGGTTTAGCAAATCAATGATAAGGGAATGAATGGGAATGTGTGATGCTGATCAAACTTACCTTTAGCAGGATTGTGTCTTGACCGTAGAGGTCCTTTGTAGCCTGTTCTCTCAGTTTCAAAACCTTTGAAGTCATCTCCCTGAAATACATAAATTCAAATAAGAACAGACAACATACAGGTTGATAACTAATGGAATAGAAAGTTACAATAATGTATTAAATAGATTACATAATTTTACATGGAACGATGGGTGCCTGGTTATTCATGTTAGGTGTTTATTCTAGGATAGATTAAATCACTAAACAGTTGACCATACTCAGGGTGTAATAATTATATTCAAGCAGATCAATATATTTTAAAATTTGATCATCTTATCAACTCGCGAGCAGTAAACGTGGGATACCTCAAGGTGCATTACTAACCATTGGATTGTAGGCCAACATATGGGCTCAAACCCATCTTTAACATGATTTCTTCCTTAAGGTAAAACCCTGCCATTCATCATTTTCTGGATAGTTTTCCTATTAAACAACAAGCAGTGTGCTCTATAGCTCGATTCCTTCATCAGAATCTATAAATATGTAGTCGTGGTGGTGGGAACTGGTGGTAATAGGGAATATGTGTTCTGCTACCGTACCGCCACTCAGTGTGACTGCGCCAAAAGCGACCGCAGAAAGCAATCAACTAAAATTACATTATTTACTCAATAACACCTGTCTGTGTAGTTTAGTTTACTTGTCTAAAACACAAAAAGATCGTGGTCGATAGGTATTAAAAGTAGTTGCACTTCCATCAGTTATGAAACAGTAGTAGCTAACCTAGACAGCTAGCTAGACTAGCTAGCTTTCTAACGTTCAGCAAGGTACAGTAGCCCCTCCCCCGTTAGCTGGACTACCACAAGGCTAGTAGTTGGTAGCTAGCGACTGCTAAAATCTTACAATTAGCTCCAGAGCAGAATAACTGCTGGCAAGTAAATCTATCAGTCAGCTGTGTATGAAGATGATCATCTGATAGCAAATCAAATCGTGGAAAAGATAGTGTATAGCAAAAGCTACACTAACCACCGTTACTGGAGCTCCCACACAAGTAGTTCACGTTAGATAGCTGGCTAGCTGACTAGCCTGCCTTCCCCTTTGTTAGTTAGCTAGCGAGTATCGAACGACTCTGGCTATTCGCTGGAAATAAAAAGAACACTTTGAATGTTGACAATTATGTTTAGGAGGTGGACGTCGTACGCATAGTTATCTGGATGCAAAGCATGCATTTTTAAACTAGTCTGCTACTGAGAAATAGTGTCCATAAAGATAAAGTAAATATATTGTAATCGTTAAAAGTTATTATGCATGTGTACTGCAGCGGTACACAGACCTGTCCCTTCCCAGCAATTAGACGTATCCTGACCTCTCTGTAAGCAATGTTGACACTTCTTCCGATGCTTGCTAATGTTAGCTACTAACGTTTCTACTTCTAGCTAGCTAAATGCTCTCGTAACACTCATTCACATATGGTTACTTAAAAGGTTGTGAAAAAAAGAATAAAAATACTAACTCCGGGAGAGATTTGGGATCTCACCTCTTCACTCCCACTTGAGCTGTATCCAGCCTGACCAAGGCTCTTGTGGTTCGCCTCTATCCCAAGTAAGCGCAAATGAGACTGGTCCTCGTTTAACGACAGTACCAGGCTAGTGGGCCGTGGGCCTCCGTTGGTCGCATCATCAGCATCTACCCCTGAGCGTCCCAGCTGCCAACGCTTCTCAGAGCGCAAACGGCTACGAGACGACCATGGCCGACCGGGGAAGCGACCACGGGGCGCAGCAGTACCACCTTGGCCTCCTGTGGCAGCCGCGGTTGCTGATCCGCATCCCGCTGCCGCCATCATAGCTTCACAACAACAACCGATAGCAACTTGGGGATAGACGAGAGGGAAGGCGCGAGTTAGGGAGGGGGGCACCGCAATACTGCTGGGAAAGTGAGTCTTTTTGATACGGATTTGACAACGTTACGTCCAAAGAGATATATAATCTGCCTGTATAGCCTAATTTATGTTTGAAAATCGCAGTATTAAATCAAATGCAAATAATGGGACACTTTATCTTGTGTAGACGGTCAACTGGCTACTACACATTCAAAATAAAACAAAACTGTACTTGACGATCAACTACAAAACCCAGATTCCCAAGTAGAAATTTTACTATTTTGTGAATGGTCATGGCGCTCTCGCTTCTACACCTTTTGGTTGTCGCCCCCGTATGCGTGTTTTACCTATGCGTGCCAAAAAATCATTCTCTTTGCGTTACTACATTGTCATTACATAATACACTGACTTTGTGAAATTAAATATAAATATTATTATGATATACATACATTTGTTTTACAGTGTTACTTATTATTAGATTTATGTAATAGTTAAGCTATATATTATTGTAAATTAAAAATACATATTTTTCAAATAACTACTCATTCCTATATAAGAAACGTGTTTTTAAAGTGTAATTGTGGAGACATTAACCAATTGGATTTGATATGAAATTGAAAAAGGTACCGGGGGATGGCCCGGGAGACCATATCAAAAATATGCTGTGCACTCTGAAAATACGTCACGTGTACGTAGTGCAGGAAGCGGAACAAGTGGAAAGGAATTTTCTTTTGTTTTGGGCTGTTAAATGCGAGTTTGAACGTCGGTAAGAATTTTAAGCAGAGAATCTAACAGCAATTTGACTCCTGTATACAGTAACTACTCAGGTAAAATATACAGAAAATCACTAATGTCCTTTTGTTACACAGTGAACGCCATAAAGCTGGTAGACAGCCATTGTAGGTTACGTGAAAAGGCGTAGCCTAGCAAGCAAGCTAACCTGAATAGCTCAGTTAGTGAATGTCAGTTTGGCCAATAATTGTGTTGTATACTGAGATATTTGATTTCACCATATATTGAGAAATGTTGATGAAATTTCGACTGACATATTAATATGCTACCTTTCGAGAAGTGATGTTTCGACTTTGCACGCAATTTCCTTTAGGGGGCAGTGTGTTGATGGATTGACACAAGGCCTTTATGTGGACTGAGATTGTACTTGGTAGTGCATTGTAAAGAGAACAGTTACACCATTGTTCTCTGCGGTCGTAATGGGTGAATGCACACTTTCAAAGGCATTTTGAAAGTGTACATTTACCAAATGCAATTTCCAAAACTTGAAATTATTCAATTATGTTTTCAGTATCTCTGACTCAATCTAAAAACCTATTAACAATAAGTGTTTCATTTTCAGGTGTCCAAGAAAGCATATCCAAACTGCCCGCTACTGTGAGTCAAATTACAGGAAAGCAGCATGAATTTAGAACGCCTAGGCAATGAGGAGAAACTCGGCTTGTGCAGGAAATATTACCTTGGTAAGACTGGGCAGAGCAGCTCTCTACCAAACTTAATAACGAAGTGTGGCCGATACTTCTGTGTGTCCCCACAAAACTCTACAGTCAAAGTAGTCTGTTTCTTGTGTTGGTATTCTTGATCTTATCACATGTATTTAGTGTAAACGGGTGATGTTCAAATGACTGTCTATAATATGCCTGTTCTCTCTAGTAGCATTCTCTCTAGCATTGTGTCTGTTTTTCTCAGGTGGGTTTGCCTTCCTTCCGTTCTTGTGGTTGGTGAATGTGGTGTGGTTTTTCAGAGAAGCTTTTGTGAAGCCGGCATACACCGAACAACTCCAGATCAAAACATGTAAGTGTTCTATATCAGTGAGTGGACAAGGTTTAAAACGACAGTCTGTGAGAACGATGCACAAATGTACTTTCATTTTAGAAACCAAGACGTGTTCATTATAGGCTTTCAATGTCTCGTAACTGCACATTAGGGGGTAGTGAGTGACTAACGACGAGATCTATTTGACTTCTTATTTTCCAGATGTAAAGCGATCGGGGTTAGGGTTGCTATTATGGGTAGCGGTACTCACTACATGGATAACCATATTCCAACACTACAGAGCACAGTGGGGAGAGGTGGCAGACTATCTCTCCTTCACAATTCCACTGGGCATACCATGAGAAGCACGACATGGAGACAACTGGAAGTCACTGATGATCCACATAACGACCAAAGCATGTCCCACATAGATCTGTAAAAAAAATATCCTTTTACTGAAATAGTTATGGGTTTATTGGGCTACTGTACTAATATAGACAACAGCAGAATTGATTGGCATAAGTAGCATAGGAACCATGCATAGGCTAATCATAGTTATTTCCTTGACTTTAATGAATGGGGAAATACTACGACTGCACCTTTCTCAAAATGTTCTAGTTGATTCAAAAGGTTAACATTTTAGTGTGTGGAAGGTTGTACACTTTAGAACCTTTTTTACGAGTGTATGTATGACAAATAAATCTTATGTCCATTAACTTTCTAAATTATATGTGCCTTTTTGTGTTCTTATAACAGGATACCTCTCTTAATACGTAGATTAATTTGAGTAATTTGTGGCAGCTTTCCAGAACAACAGAGCCACAGTGGTTTTTAATGAGTGTTTAGTTTATGATTCAATTTGAGCTTTGAGCTCTCATAACTGTAAAAATAGTCCTCACGCCTCAATAGTTAGAACTCAGTATAACTGGCTGTTTTTACACAGTTGTTTAAGTTCATGTGATCACACCACCAGAGTGGGATTGCTGCATTAGCCTTTTAAGTGCCTTGAGTTGATCTCTTAGGCGCCTATTGTGAAACTCAATAGGTCTGGAGAGAAAGTCCCCCTGCTCTACCCCCTCCCTGTTCTGGATCATGGTTGGTGCCATTTTTAGTCACTCAGCTTAAAATGACAGGCTCTATAATACTGACAGACGCCACAAACAGGAAGGGCATGTTCCCATCGACACCTAACACTTGGTTGTTTAGTCTCACAGCCTTTCGAAGTCACGCCTCTCAGTACTAGGGGTCATGGTGCAATAAATAAAATATGAATCGGGTGTGATGATGGGTCATGAGGAACGACACACGTAAGCAACGTGTGGACATTTGTAAAAGACTGGAAGGACATCCTGTTTAGGAACATAATCCACTGTTAAGGTCACTGACATTCCTGTGGGACAGAATGATTTAATGTGACTTATGAAAAGGAATAAAGTGTTGTCTCCATTTATCTCTTAATTTGATTTGAACAATCACATTAAATGCTGAATGGTATAGACTTTTTAGCGTGATTTAATCCCAGGTGTATATTTGATATGCTACCAATGTGTTATTCTCACATATTGCTGCCAATCCAAATTGAT
The DNA here is from genome assembly GCA_903064625.1 of Mallotus villosus. Classification (NCBI taxonomy): domain Eukaryota; kingdom Metazoa; phylum Chordata; class Actinopteri; order Osmeriformes; family Salangidae; genus Mallotus; species Mallotus villosus. Next base: position 21,863 of record CAEFZP010002525.1, on the reverse strand, counting down.
TTATTGCTTAGTTTCTTTACAGTCAGGGAATTGATGAATAATGAATGGAGATAACTTTTGTAAAGATTGTGAGCATTCAGTGCTTAATATGCTTTAAAAATATGTGCATCAAGAGTATCTCATTATAAGAAATATGAGGGAGGTTATATTATTGCACATGCACTACCATGTGACCTGCACAGAGAGGTCAGGCAGTCTTTGAACTTATTTTTGGGCCAGTCAAAACAGACAGACCATACTGGTAAGAAGGAGCCTAAGAAGTGAAAACAACAGGCACTGTAAGTGTGGTGTTGAATGAAAGAAGCGTCACACCACAAAATAATGGCCCAATTCCCAGTTTGATGTGTAACCAATCCAGTAAAGAACATCAAGGTGCCCCCAGCAAATACTTCCCAACTTCTTATGTAACTCCACCACCATAAATACACACTGTAACCACACTGGCTCCACCAATTGGCAGAAAGGGGTCTAGCACAGACGCACGGGTGTTAAGTCTTCTCTTGGCAGTCAGGACTAACAAGGACTTGCAGGCATCTCATACTGGTAAGTAACAACTCATTTGAAGTCTAAATATTTCACCCACACAAGGTTTTCAAAGCTCACTTGAACAGCAACGTAAAAGTCATCACTCCCAGACTCTTCGGTCTGTTCCTTATAGATACTGTGCAAGGGTGAATTTGAGACACAACCCGACAACGTTTTGTTTCTCAGACGTGAAATGGATTTCTATCTGCCGACTACATTTCCTGCGAGTGGTATCCCATGGGAGCGGGTCATACCTCCGCTGATTCCACGCACGTTCGGAACCTACCCCTCTGAGTTATTACTTCCAGCGGCGGAAAAGACTGGGACTGCGCAGGTAATGAAAACATTGCAGAAACGATTCCTTTCAGTTAGATGGTGAAGCTAGTCCAATGTAAATGTCCTCAAACTTCTTCTTGAAGGGGAATTTGATGTCTTTAAATCCCAAAAAAAGAAACGTGTCTATTGTCTAAGTAGATTAACACGAGCAACTTGATAATGTCATTCTTTCTGACCAATGTAACTTGCAAAACAAAAAACTTTTGGATTAACATGAGTGGAAAGATGGAGCAAGAAGCTGTGAGAGCAAGGATTCCTAATTTCATTTTAGTAGATGACCATGTATTTCTCATGTTGCCAGGTGAACTGTGATCACAATGGATTCATGGTCCAGGTTGATGTGAAGCTGTTTAACCCCGAGGAGCTAATGGTCAGGGTAACCGGTCACTTTGTGGAGGTGCAGGGAAAGCATGAGGAAAAAAAGGTACGTGTGCACGCTTCAAGAGCTGTCCCCTTCGCATAATCCATACGCTAAATGGCTGACGCATCAACAGCCCAGTGAATCAGCCGGGGTTGTCAAAACAGTTTTTACACAAGTCCCGCATTCCTCTAAGTGTTATGGTCTGTGTTCTCAAGGATGGGGCTGGGATGGTGACCAGGCAGTTTAACCGCCGGTACAGGATTCCAGACGGAGTGAACACCATGGCCTTGGAGTCTGCGGTCTCTCCTGACGGCGTTCTCATCATATCAGCACCACTGCTGCAGGGCGAGGAGTCAAGACCCCTGGCCAATCCGCAACCATAACACACACACACACACATCCACACACCTACCACTTCTAACAAGCCATAACACATGATGAGAAAAACCTTCGAAATGAACAGATATGGACATACAGGCACAAAGCTGCCATCCACCACCTCTTACATAACCAAACACTCTCTGAGAAGCTTCTGCCCGTGCCAGAACACACATTAGCATCCTGGCATCATCAGGAAAACACCCTGTTCTCTAAGCTTTGTACATACAGACCTGATTCCAACTCCCAATACATCTATCCTTCAAAGCAATATTTACTCATCAATCTTAATGTTTTTTTAAAACAGTAATTCGTTGTAAATATTATGTAATACAATTTAAACAGTGGACATGTTTAAGTATTGATGCACTATAAAAACACCACAAATGTTGATGTATATTTACCAAGTATTTATTGTTGGAATATTTGTTGTCACATAAATAAATGCACAATATATTTATATACAAGTTATGTTAAAAACGCTTCTGCTCTGTTTTCCTTTATTCTCACCAGCGGACATCATTCCTCTTGGAGGTCTTCCAACAGTGAGGCTACCTCCCTGAAACAAAGAGAGAAATTAATTCAAATTTTAGAGGTTATGGTTGCTTAAATCCTAAGCAAACAATCTTAATTCACGAAAGCAATATCAGTGCTATATGAAAAAGGAGGCTCACCAATAGATGTTGTTGACTGTAGTATGTCTACACTCTGCAGTAGATGCTTATTGCTCATGAAGGTGAGGCTAAGACATGCAAACTTGCCTCATTTGTTCCTTCACCCATCCTCTCTGTTTCCGAAGGACTTGAAGTAAGGGGTCATCTTCAAACTCCTTCTCATCTGAATCTTAAAAAATAAGCGATAGTGATAGAATACAGTTGAATACACTGATGGGGAATACACTTGAAATCAAATTTTTCATTTCCACCGATGCATATGTATGGCCATATGTTCAGTGTACACAGGTATAAATAGTCAAATATGTACAGGGCATTACCAGGCTATAACAGCTTGTGACTACAGCTCGCTGGAGCTCATTGGCACTGGTCCATGATATAATTGCAAGTCTACAATAGAGGGCAGTGTTTTATTACATTTGTAGCCTCCTAAAAATGTCCTCATGCCTTCACGTGTCTGACACAAGACACACTGCCCCCCCAAGGTGGATATTAATGGCAACAGAAATATGAATATATACTTTTTCTTAGGGCTGAGGAAGAGGAGGTTTAAGCCTAGTGGACCACACAGTGACCGGCATCTATTTAAAGAAAGGGTTCAAAAGTCTTAGATCCATTCGTGCTCACCTTCAGCCTCTTGCAGCAGCTGGGAGATGACCTCAGTGGGTGGGTGCACGCTGGACAGGGGAGCAGGGGATTGTGGGGGTGCGGGAGGGGTGTACCGCGGGGAGTCCAGGGACATGGGGGTCCTGGGGCCCGGGGGTGAATCCGGGGTAGGAAACAGAACCCCCGATATGACCTGCCAGGGAGACATTAGATCCCTCCCTCAGCTGAAATGTACCGGTGCTCCACTGACAGGCTTTTACATCAATGAGATACCTCGAGGGGTGACTCGGAAGGGGTCAGCTGACAAAACGTGTTGCCGTCCGAGAATAGTCATGCTCGTACTTCTCAGAAAGTACTGACCTGCCCCAGGGCGCTGTGAATGGGGGAGGGTGGTGGCGCACAGTCTCCTGGGCGGCCTTCTCTGGTCAACCCCTGAGCTCTCTCCTGACGGCCAGGATCCCTGCTGTTGTCCTCCCTCCATGCGTGGGGCCCTGTCTGGACTCCCGCGCCGGTGGACTGCTGCTAGGCTTTTGTCTGTATAGACGGGTCCCTCAGCATGTTCCCCACGAACCCTGCAAATATGCAGCTTCAATTAAAACACACCAACGAATGGATCTGAAAATGGGTTTCGGTTGCTTAAACAAACGAGTCTCACCTTGCTGTTTTCTTCTTTTTCTTTCTGACGGATGTCCCTGGCTGCTTCTCGGACTTCTCCGCATGCTTCCTCTGAGGAGGCTCCTTGACCTTTGGCCCCTTAGCCCTCCTCTGCTCATCCAGCCACTCCTCCCCCGTCGTCTCAGATGAAGCAGGTGGGGGGGGAGGACTCGTGTTTACTGGCAGGCTCCTCCGTGGAGGTGTCTGCTGAGTTGGCTGGACCCGGGGGCTGCCTTGGGGCTATGTTACTCCCAGAAACCTGCCATCTCTGGGGGCTTTTCTGGCGCACAGGCTGCGGTGAGGGCCGCTCGGGGCAGGGCAGGACATCGCAGAGGAGGTGCTTGTGGGCGGGGACGGGAGCAGCAGACAGCAGTTTGGACACAGTGGGGCTGGAAATGGGAAAAGAAGGCACGAGAGAAGGTGCAGGTTCGGGGCCGCATGGTCCATGGGGGGCAGACTCTGTGTCCTGAGGGGCAGGGGTGAAGTGCTGTGTGCCTCTACGCATGCGATCAGCAGGAAAGACAATCTGGGGGTAAAATCAAAGATCAAAAATGTTTTCCACATTTAAATTTGTGAGGAGATTTTGAAACTTTTGGTTAGGCGTGTTAGTGGCAGGTGTAGGTCTAAATACCTTGTGATCCTGCCAGGTGGCTGACTGTGGCTGTTGTGAAAGTGACTGTGGCCACAATCTGGCATTTTCCATCTTTCTCCGCAGACGCCACTGAAACAGGATATCCTCCTCGGGGCGAGTGCGATTCGCAGAACGACCGAGAGGTTTAAGGACAGGGTTAGCTGGAAAGGAAGCCGTCCTTGGATTCACTGTGGGTTTGATTAAGATCAGAATCAGAATCAGAAAGGGATTTATTGGCCATGAAAGTTTGCACAGACAAGGAATTTGCTTTGGCAGGAAGGTGCATACAATAAACATATAGTAACCTTAAATTTAAATATGTGGACTATCTATACTAAATATCTATACTATATAACTATACTAAAGTGGAATTATAATTAAAATAAAATATACAATAAAATATAAGTTGCCTAATTTACAATATAAAAATACAAAAAATACAAATATGACAAAAAATACAAATGTACAAGATGCAGTAATGTAGTGCAGAATATTAGAGTCATTAAAGTAAAGTCATTGCACAACAGGGCAGTTAGGGCAGTGCCTGGTATAGGATATATGTTTCTTGATGAAGACCTAAGGAGGAATGCCTTAAGAGGAAACTCATCAATGAGACGGCTAGGAATGAATGCAGCGTGTAACTGCACTGGATATGGCCTACCAGTGGTGGAGTGTATGAGACTGGGAATGGCAGGCCTGCGGACTGGCTCATCTACACTGACAGGGGAGGAGAAGTCTGAACAGGCCAGGCCTTCAGAGCTGATGGGGACAGACCCACTGCTGACAGAGTGCTCGCTGGAATCAAAAATACAAGAACGTTCGAGTGCAGTCCAAACACAAAACAGTTTGATTCTGAAATAAATGATTTAATTGAGTAATAAACTGCACAGATGGTTTTGGTAGTAAAACCAAAGCATTTAATTGATTGTGAGGGAATGGTATTCCATCAATGCTACTTATGGGACAAAGACTGGAACTCCCAGGAATATATAAGAAAAATAGAATGGTCACATTATTCAACAAATGCCTTATTTGGACATGTATTAGTCTATGTTAGGGATGGGCAAACCCAAAAAAATGGTCCCACCAATACAATTGTGTATCAAAACAATTTGTGTCCCAATCCCGAGTAATTTGTACCTCCTGTGTAGCAGTCTGTTGGCTCTCTCTTGCAGCTGCAGTATCTCCGAGTCACCAAGGTAACCATGGGAAGAGTCAGACAGGCCCTGGGAATCGGGGTGTGTGTGTGTGTGTGTGTGTGTGTGTGTGGAGGGGGGGGAAGGGGTTTGCATTAGACACAGCCTGAATTCTCAAGGATTTAAATAAACACAAGACGTTGGCTAGGACATGTTGTGTATAGTTGGTCTTTAAATATTTATCCGTCACAGAGCACAGTTTGCATGAAGTGCCTTTCTGCCATTCTCTTGTATTTTAAGATAATATTTACTTATTTTTAGGTAAGCTGACACTGTCAAGCACATTGTCTGTGCAAACATTCATGGAGATTAAAACCCTTTCTGATTCTGATTGGATGCATTTATTCTGAAAGAACAGTAAAACCAGCCACAAACTGTCCACATCCATGTTTTCTGACTCACCAAAGCACTGAGATCTAGGAGATGTGTGCAGTTGGCCAGGGTGGAGTCATGGTGAGGATTGCCGACTGGGCTCAGAGTGGAGGCCGTGGGGTCGTTTTTCAAACGAAACGAGAACTCTGTCCACAAGAAAATCAGAACGGGAAGTAAGCAGGATTGTGCCTGATAAACACGCCGTTTAGGCAACTTCTGAATGGGTTATCAAAACAAGGTACTTTTGTCTGAGGTTTGAGTGGGCGTTGAACTGGAGGGTAACGGCGAAGGTGACAGCCACCAGAAAGGCTCCTGCCCCTCGCTCGTTCCAGCGCCCATCTGTTGACGTTCCTCTCGGCTCTGAGGTCGGCCATGACGGAAGCGCTCAACATACCTGGGACCGGGAGCCACAATGGGAAGTTAAAGATTTAGAACACACAAACACATGTATTCAACTGTCCCATTGTGCATTCTCGTGTAGTGCCCTGTACTTTGCCAACACTGAATCTTCTTGATCTCCTCGTCCATCGGGATCCATGGACTTTCCTGCTTGTTTAGCCTGTGTCACAGCATCCGCATTGGGTGAGGGAGTGGTGTTGGCTGGGGAGGACCCAAGATCAGTGGAAGGCCAGGATTCAGAGAAACTAGGCTGGGTGCCTGTGGCAGGAGGGGGGCAGAGGACTAGGTGGTTTGCTCCACTTAGGAAGCGCTGGTCCTCTGGGCTGAGAGACAGTGTCTGGACAGGCGGTGAGCCGGAAGGCTTGGTGAGTCTAACAGGACTCAGAGTCTGAGGTGGGAAAATGGGATCAAGATGCTGTACATGGAAGCGCATAAAGAAACAGTTGAGGATTCTCTACACTAGAGTCTACAGACTACAGCATGTCATGTTTGTTAACTTACTGTTTTCCTTTGTTGCTTTGGAAGCTTCTGGGTACGGGTGGGGTTGTAATGTGCCTTTCCCAAAGGAGGATCTTGCACAAATGGGTTCTGCCTTGTAAATACGGCACCACCACTAAGAAAAATTGCATGCTGAAGCTTTGAAATCAACAAACAAACAAATCCCTGCTGGTGCAATATTTTTTCTGGTTTCTTCAAGTGATTAGCTAGGTAGTAGTAACTAGTAATGATTTTACTATCAACTCACCTGGACTTCATATTACCGAAGCTGTGTACTAAATGTGCAATCTCTGCGCAGTGGGGTTTGTTGTAATTCTTGATTCAAAAATAAAACTATTCTAACCAACTACTCAGCAAGCTACTCAGTCACATTGCCCGCCTTCCGCGTTGGCTGAGATACGTTGTCAGTAACCAAGGTACCAAACGACAAAAGAAATATTCTACGTAAGGCAGTAAATGTGTACCTATTAACACGAATTGACAAATGGATAGAAAAAGCAACGCAACCACCAATCGTACTGGTGAGAATCCATAATTCAATATTTTAACAGATTGTGGAATTGTTCTGTTTGTTTACGTAAAACGTCATTTACTACAACACATTTCGGCCAATCCGAAAGTAATTTCAAAAGAGCGACGTCAATATTAACCAATGACAAACTTAAAATTCGTTTTTTTACGTCCAATCAGCATTAGCAGAGACGTCTACGAGGTAGCGCGCAGAAGTGCAAAGTCGAGCTAAATCAGCTAACGTTACCAAGTTAGCCACCAGTGACCACATAAGGTACACAACCTCTCTTGTTGACAACGTTTGACATTATTTTAAATACTCAGCTAGCCTAGACATGTTGCTCATGTAAAATGTATCCGACGAATGGAGATATTAAACTCATAACCGAGCTAGCACTAAGAGTCCTAGACATTCTCTGGTCCTAGTCTAGGACTGTTAGCTAGACAATCAACAGCTAGCTAGCTAGCTTAACTAGCTAGCTCTAACATCGTTAGCACAAACAGAACTGTACAGTATTTTTTTAACTTCATTCTAGGTAGGTGGTTTCAGAAACCAAATATGTCTCCGAACAATATCAATGTTGTTTGTGTTGATATGGGTCATATACTTCCAGTAGATTTACCTGCTCAAAATTATGTATTCTACTTGGACAGTAGTGTAGTCTTGGCCCATTGTTGTGACACTCGTTGACAAGCTATTAGATTACTGTCTGTGATATCCAGAATTATGTATTATTTATGTAGTAAACGTCATGTTGAGGTTAGTTTATTGCCTGGCAATTGCCTGGCAATTTTTTTTCTGTCATTCACATGCTATTTTAGTTATTGATGGTCTGCTTGTAATTTTCAGAATCATCATGCATCACGTAAAGGTCAAGACCGAAAAGCCAGGTATTGGTGCCATCTCTTCCTTAACATGTGACTTTCAGTTCTAGCTACTGTAGTTGTCAAATCATATATGATTTCTCACTATGTGCAGATGTAGAGGGGACTGGTGCTCGCAGCAGACTGGATGCAGTTCTACAGGGACTGGTGGAGAAGAGCGACAGTGAAAAGTAAGACACTGAACCAGTTGATAGATCCTGCTGTGTCAGCTTTGTTTGCCTGTAGATGCCGTTAGAATTGATCCCAAATGTGTTTGATGGCGTTGAGGTCAGGGTTCTGTGCAGGCCGCTCAAGTTTTTTCACACCAAACTCAACGAAACATTTCTGTATAGACCCCTCGCTGTATAACGTCATCTGCAAGCCAGGTCTATTCACCCAACAGCAGTGCCCTAACTCCCTAATGCTCTTGTGGCTGAATGGGAACAAATTCCCACAGACGCACTCCTAAATCTTGTAGAAAGCCTTCCCAGAAGAATGGAACCTGTTATAGCTGGATTTAGGACGGGATGTCATAAAAGCTCTTGTAGGTGTCCTAATACTTTTGTGTATATAGTGTATGCTTAGTAACTGCTACATACATCTCATTGGACAATGTTTTTCAGGGAGCAAAATGAAGATGATTCCGGAAAGATAGCATCAGACTCATTAAACAAGTATGAATTACATTTTCTAATATCTTTTGCCTTATCATTCAATTTGGGCTCCTATAATCCTGATTCCATGTTTTTTCTCTCCAGGGATTTGTCTCCATCCTCTGCTGGAAAGCGGTAAGACTGTTTCCAGAAACCTCTCTGGACTATAACTGGATATTGAAAGCCCCTAACTTCTTCTATGGTTTTTTTACAGGCAGGCATCCAAGTTCCCACAACACAGAAGGAAGAAACGGAAGGAGATGGATGATGGTTTATCAGAGACTAACCAACACAAGCAAAGTAAACCAGGTTCTTCTAAAAAAATCTCTCTGCAAATACTGCAGAGACAATAACTTGAGGTTTGTCACGTTTCCCTTATATCACTCATTGCTTTATTCTCATTCTGTCTGCCAGACGCGTACATTATCAAGCTGTTCGATCGCAGCGTGGACTTGGCACAGTTCAGCACCAGTAGCCCCCTGTATCCTATATGCCGTGCCTGGATGAGAAACAACCCTGCTGTGAGAGAGAGAGCTGCTTCTCCGAGCCCCCCCCACAGCATGGCAGAGGACGAGGTAATGTTGCATCCAGCAGTACGCTGACCACAAATGGAGACATTCATGTATCATTAGCAATTATGTTGTTACGGAAGTATATGCGAGGCCATGCATTCAACTAAGGTTTTTCTTCTGAACTTCCCAAATATCCAGGTTACAGACATGCTGAATGGTAAGGGTCAGAATGTTTACCGCCTCCCTCCTCCTACCTCCTGTCCAATCAGCCCCTCTGGAGACCCTGTCAATCTGCGGATTCCGCCCACAGAAAAGCCCACCACCACCACCAAGGTACTGTTTTACTTGTGCAGCCCAGGAACATTTGTATCAATCAAATTCATGTTTTTTTCTCTAATTGTTTTATTTGTATACGTACAGACAATAGATGCAGCCCCTGTGTCTGGTCCCCTCATATACAACCACATGGAGCGCTGGAAAAAAATCAGGCAAAAGTACGCTCTTGACCACTTCATTTGTTGTAACATGACTAATGTGATCACATCTTGATACTCTGTCATGTTGTTTTGATTAAGGCGAAGCTTTATCTCACCCACAATAAATAGCTTCCCGTATTTAACCTTTGACTTCTTAACCTTTGAATCCAATGTGTGTTTTTAGATGGAAAGAATCCTCCAATAAAAACCAGTTGAGATACAGTGAAAGCATCCGGATCCTGAAGGAGATGAAGGACATGTATGACCGCTGAGGGCATCTCGAACCAGCCTACAGAAGAAGCCCATAAGAGAGCAGGAAAAGAAGATGGGGAGGAGCCATGTCATGATCATCTATCCTATCATCCATGGGCACAATAGAGTTACTGTGTAAACAACACATGCTGGACTTGAGATTTCGCAACAGTGCCAGAGCTGGATGGAGGCCTTGTTCTTACTCTGTCACCACAAGAAAGGATCCAAAGACTTTCACTCACTTTTAGTTCTGTGCAATACATGCATATTCAAACAAGGAAGGATGTATTTCAGATCTATCAAATTGGCCAATAGTTTTCTAGCTGTATCTGGTATGATGAATCCAGTATATGATGGTATTTTGGTGCATTGCAGTGTTGTGGTGCATTGTTATTTTTGATAGCTAAATGCAGTTTCGTTTGCTACAAATGTAGAACTTGAATGTAAAAAAAATATTTTGTCACTCTTGTCTATGACGAGGATTACCTAAATATGTAAATGATACGTTTGTATGTGAATATTTAAATTGTAGCTAATTTAATTAATCATACATGTAATCAATTTCTATGAATTTACTATTGTGATTTTGATTTATTGGGATTAAACTGAATCTTATCAAAAAGATAACTTGGACAAATTTTTTCAAAATCTTTTCAATGTCAGTAATTCATTCTGTTGATATTATGAATCTTTCAGTCTTGCACTGAAATTTTGTCACATTAAAAGTCAAGGCCAAAAAACTATTAATATGTTTTTTTAAGTCTGTGAATTTGACTGAACAAGTTATGTAATGTACAGTATATAGATTATGTCATGAATGTTGCAAGAACATTTTTGATTTATATGCAATTTACTGTTTAACTTCTGCAGAGCGAAGCCTATAACATACCTTTGTTTTGGTGGTTCATATCCGAGCCAGGGCTTTTATTTTCATACGATACTGATTCAACCTACATACACAATCACATTAATGTCATCATATTATTGTCATCTCATGTAAATATACTTATTCTTTCTCAGTGTAGACCAGGGCACATTCATTCCTGGAAAGGACTCGCTGTAGTAGCGCAAATCAGATAACAGTTGAGTCTTCAAGATGTTTATAGTCACTTCAACTTTGTAAAGGTAGGCTACAGTTATTTATAAAGCTCAAACAAACTATCAAGGAAAATGAAGTATGGATATCATTTTTATTTGAAAGGTCACATAGTTCCACATGTAGCCTACTGTAAGGAAATAGGCCTAGTGGAACATGGAAATTGAGTAAACATTTACTATGCAAATAAAAGAGAACATTGACAGGCCACATTTGACATAGGCCTAAGTCTTTATTAAGTTTTAGGCTATCAGAGTACAAAGTACAACCTTTAGCCCTTGTTACATTTACATTTCATGACAACTATACAGGTGCTGGTGATATAATTAGAATATTCTCAACTTATAATGCAGATTTCAATTTCCAACAGGACACAGTGCCAACCTGGTTTAAGGACCATGGTATCCCTGTTCCTAATTGGCCAGCAAACTCGCCTGACCTTAACCCCATTGAAAATCTACGTGGTATTGTGAAGAGGAAGATGCGACTTGGGATTTTCCTTAGTTGTCAGTTATAATCATCAAAATTAAAAGAAATACAATATTTTGAAATATATCAGTCTGTGTGTAATGAATGAATATAATATACACATTTCACCTTTTGAATGGAATTAGTTAAATAAATCAACTTTTTGATGATATTCTAATTATATGACCAGCACCTGCATATCTTTTTATACTGTCTAACCGATATTGTTGCTAAGATCGAATTGAAGCTAAGATCGTATGCACTTTATAGTTTAGTCTTACTCATTGTGTTCTATCAGATAATGTATCCATTACTGTATAGACATATCACTACAAAAGGTATTCAATCAGTTTTTATGGAAGTATCGGTTTGATGTAGGCTATGGCTCCTACCACTTCTTTGTTGCTGATTCAGTACACTCAAAACAAATTGACAGCTGGAAGTCATTTTCAAAGAAGTAGATGTAAACGTGAACGATCAGACAACAGATAAGAAAAAAAACTTGTCATTAAGCAGTTTCAATCACGTAACTGCACCACATGTAGACTTCAATCTACACTTCAAGAAGTAACGACATAGAAAAGATAAGCGTTGGATAACGGTCAAATTCTAAGTAGCTTGCCTGAGTGCTTGCGTCATGAGACAGCACATTACAATGCATTTGAAACCCTGCTACCACCCCCCCCCGCCCCCCTCTATGACGAACTCAGTCACAGTTTCTCTGAGTTGGCCATGGAGCAGATGCTTGTGTGTCTCTCGCTCGGGGGCACTAGAGTCTGACTTGCGTGAGATCTGGGACAGATAAGATGTCAGGGAGCGAGATGATATGACCAGGTCCTCTGCAAAAGTACTCTCAAAAACCAGGCACACAGACTGACGAAGCTTCTTCTGGAACTCATCACACACGAAGACATAAAGAAAGGGGTTCAGGCAGCTGTTGAAAACTGCCAGGCTATAGGACAGTGTAACGCCCCCAAACACAGATTTGCACGTTTGGTTGACTTCAACCGCGCGACAATAATAGTCTATGAACTGGAACACGTGCAATGGCAGCCAGCATATGAAGAAAGCCAGGATGATTGCAAAGATGATGCGGAGAGACCTTCGCCCTTGTCTCTTCCTATGGAGGCGTCGGGCGCGCATTCCTATGGCGACATAAGACCCGACGATGACTACCAAAGGGATGAGGAATCCCAGTACAAAACGTAACACTATGAGGTCCTTATGTCCTTTAAGAGTATGGTTTGAAATGCAGTATGTTTTGCCTTTATAAAATACTGTTTCTCGGTTGACAATATAAGGGATGCTGCAAACCAAAGAGACCAGCCAGATCCCAACACATGTGAACTCAGCTTTGCGTGTCGTGCGTTTATTCTGGGCCCATACTACCACACATATGCACAGGCAGCGGTCTACACTGATGGCCACCAGGATGAAGATGCTGGTGAACATGTTCAGCACGTTCACCATGCTGTTCAGCTTACACATAAAGGGCCCAAAGATCCACTCAAAATTGTAAGTCGTGTGAATGATGCCAATGATTCGAAAGGCTGTGAAGAGGAAGTCAGTAATGGCCAAGTTGAGGAACCACACCGAGTTGACTGTTTTGGTCATCCTGTACCCTGTCACATAGATGACCAGACCATTACCAATGGTGCCGGTCACAAATGTCACATAGTTGATCACCAGAGATATTGTATTCGGCCAGCTTAGGTTTGGTCTTGCCCCTTCAGATGTCCCCAGGGTGACATTCAGGGTTATGTTCTGTAAGCCTAAAATCAGAGGGAAACTTTTTTACATCAGTTGCAACTTTAGTTAAAAACATTGATGTCCTCGTCATGTACATTTGTAAAGATATGAATTTAAAAACAAGTAAAAATTGACAAATGGAGATTTTTATTTAATGGACTTGGAATTGACTGAGGTGCGGTAGGAGATGACCACACCACAACGCCCATGCCTACGCACCTGATTACCATATAATTTACACACCTGATACTAATCAGATAATCCAACATGTAACTCAGGCTAGTTAGTAGCCTGCTATAAACACAACTTGAACCACAGAAGAAGTCCATAAGAGCGCTTGGGAAAAAGAGTCTCAGTCGACTCCTTCATTCCGTAGTTCGTTCATGCTTGTTCTACCTTCAATTAAAACTAAAAAAGATATCCATTGCTGGTTTGGTCTGTAAATTTCTATTTCTGACTATCCATTGTTTGTGGTACAACAAAAATGTTTTGAAATCCCCCCAAAACACAAATGTCCTTAACATTACTTGTAGAATTATGGAAAGAAAAGATAAGTTTTATTAAGTAGGCCTACTTACTGTTAAAGTTGCATTATCATAAAATAAAAAGTTTTAGAGCAACTTACTCATTGTTGTCGCCACTATCGTGAATAAAACCTGGTTACTTTCACCACAGAAGACATGGGCAAACAAGCTGTTGCTGCACTCTTCCTTCTACTTCTCTCTCAACCCCCTCCCTCCCTCCCTCTCTCTCTCTCTCTCTCTCTCTCTCTCTCTCTCTCTCTCTCTACTCACTGACTCGTCTCTCTCTCTCTCTCTCTCTCTCTCTCTCTCTCTCTCTCTCTCTCTCTCACTCACTCTCTCGCTCTCTCTGTCTGTCTCTCTCTCTCTCTCTCTCTCTCTCTCACTCACTCACTCACTCACTCACTCACTCACTCACTCACTCACTCACTCACTCACTCACTCACTCACTTACTCACTCTCTCTCTCTCTCTTTCTCTCTCTCCACAACATGTCATCTTGTATGTAATCAGAAGTAACAGGGACAACTGTTTCAACAGCTTTGTTTAATTGCTTTTATTTTTGATTCATCCTCTACAACAAAAGATTGTTTTGGACATGCATCAGGCTCTAAACCTAGTTAGAGGCCATGGTCTGCTCAATCCAGGCACGGAGGTAGGAGACGCGGGCGTACACAGCAGGGGTGCGCACATTGCAGTTGCTGGTACCCCAGGACACAATTCCCACTTGGTACCAAGCAGCTCCATTCTGGCAAACCAGGGGGCCGCCAGAATCACCCTAGTGGACACAGAGAAGAGCTTGCTTTCAAGAAAATACAGTGTGCAGAATACAGGTGGTCTAGAAAGGCAGACATGGAGAAACGGGATGGAAGCTGCACACGGCAGTGTGAATAAAACCGATATATTTTTGAACTGGTTCCAGGAGAACTGAGTTACCTGACAAGATGATACACCAGAAGCTCCAGCACAGATCATGGCATCAGAGATCTTGTTCTGCCCCCAGTACTGCTTGCACTGAGCAGGGGAGAGCAGGGGCAGGGCCACCTGCTGGAGGATAGGTGGGCTTGCTGGGAATCGCAGGAGGAAAACAGAGGAACGGGTGAGCGCGTGAGGCTGTCTGTGTGTGTGTGCGTATGCATACAAATGTGTGTGTGTGTGTCATAGTGTTTCCACTGACTGTTCAGGAGTACAGTTGAGAAGATGAAGACTAAGAATTCCAATGAACCAGCACTTGTTATGAGTGTCAAACAAACTTTAACTTTGTACTGGGTGTTACACTTCGACTCACAAGTACTGCCGGTTTTTCCCCAGCCGGTGGTGACACAGCGGGTGCCGGAGTTGAAGCTGGAGGAGGCCAGACACACAGGGGACACGCGGCTTGTCATCTGGGCTGGGGAGGACAGCTTTAGCAGGGTGACGTCGTTGTTGAAGTTCTGGGTGTTGTAGTAGGGGTGGGTGATAGCCTACAGGGAACATGGAACACGGATACCAAATGCAGAGAAGTTGACGTTAACTCAGTCATTACATTACGTTTCATTCATTTAGCGGACGCTTATCGTCATTATGCCTGGCAAGTGTTTTTTTTTGCTTGACCATTGACCAAAATTTCCCAGATACTTTAATGTGTGCATCGTCCCTTCATCGGGCGTAGAATCTTACCCTGGCAATGCTTTTGACCTGGATCTGCTCACTGTTGGAATTGCGATTGTGCTCTCCTAAGACGACACGGTGACGGCCAGGACTGTGGGTGAAAAGTGAGAGAGAGACACGTGCAAACTCTGTATAGCTAAGAGTGATAACCATGTTTTTAGATTTTTAATCTAGCTGGATTATTAATCTAGAGACTTAATTGAAGCAAATTACACATTATTAGTTGAGGTGATTTTTTTTTACTGCACTGCCTGCCAGATACTTGTTTTAAGCATAAGCAAGCACTTTACTTACATCACTTTACTTAGACTTATATTTCAAGGGGGAACCTTTTACAGTCTGACACAATGCTCCCACTGACAGTATCTGCCAGAAGGGCAGGTGGGGGACAGAGGTGAAGCACTTGAGGGCAAAACCACTTACCTGACACGGCAATGAGCAGCTGTGACCACCCAGTATGCGCTGAGCAGAGATCCTCCACAGAAGTGGAAGCCATTGTTTTCCTGGAGGAAGAGGGATTTGGGATTCCTGTCGCTGAGCAAGTCACTCTGGAGGAATTTCTGAAAAGTGTGTGTGTTTCTTTAAAAGATGAATGTAGATTACCTGAAGGGACACCTGCCACGGCCAGGAACCGGACACGGCATTCTCTCCATTCACAATCTTGTTGTAGCCGCTCACCTGGGGCTGGATGGAGGGCGCTCCGCACCCTAGGGCCCAAAACCGACACCATTAGAAGACAGTTTACCAGCGCCTTAACCAATGTCATGAAAGTCAAACTAGCTCATGGCATCTTGTCCACCCCTCCATCATCACATCACACAACATTTGTACATGTTCACGTGTGCTTGTGTCCGTCATAACCTGGTTCCCCTGACGGCACAAGGACTAGGTGTTCCGCCACCGACTGTGCCACAATATGAGCATGACAACACTCACCAAGTGCAGAGGCCACTAGAGCAAGACAGCTGACAATCAAAAGCATGGCGATAGTCTCTTGGCTTTAACTACCTGTCTCTCTGGCACTCTGCTCTTATAGTGTTCCCTTGTCAGACCCTGAGCACTCCCTGTCCGTACCAGTCCCAGGTACCTCCCATGGCTGATAGGCCTGGGAAACAGGAGTGTTTCAGGCTGCTGCTGGACATGTGGAGATTTCTCATCAATCACATTGGATACATTGCATACATCTCTCAGAAGCATACTCATGTGTTTGACCAGCACAAATGGAGCAGTCAGCAAAAAAATGTTTACGCAATGTTTTAAGAGGTAGGATAACACCTTATCATCTGGGGAAAGTGGACAAATGGGTCGGGACAAATGCGTCTGGTTCTCTGCCAAGACCTTGACTTATTTTCTTCTCAGTTCTACCAATTATCAGGAACCATACGTCTCCTTCTAGGCCTTAAGTTTCCCAAAGTATCCCCAGAAATGGAAAATACATGCCAAAAGGACGAATGCTAAAATCTTGGCAGATTATTATGTTCCAAATGTCATGAATTGTAAGAAAAGTACTGAAACTTTTAAGGTCCTAAAAACAGGAAGTTTACTGCTTCGTTTAAATCTTTATCACATGTGAATCTTGCAAATGCAAGAACTTCTGTGATAAAGAGTCAACCAACACTGATGGTATCTTTCATAAAGCCATTTTGTAACTGTGACACTTAATCATTGCAGGTGTCCTTACTTGTTTGAGTTTGTTGCTATAATTTTATATTATAAATACTATAATAATTGTATATTATGATTGTAATAGAAAACCCAAAGAAGAAGTGTTTAATGGAACATACTATAGATTTCTGAATATAAGAGACACTCCAGAATATAAGAAGAATCCTAAAGCTTTAGCCTTTATTCACAGTCTCTGGTCTTTTCTTTTCATGTTATTTGTATTTATTTGCGTGTAATGCTGTTCTTTGTTATTATTGTTCCATTGCATCTTTAACAGGAATTCTCATAAATATGATCAAATACTAGTCCAAAAGAAACCAAAACACAAAAACACGTCTCAGAATCCCACAGCTTTATTTATTCTTAACAGAACGAAGAAAGCTGTTTAGATGAGGGTGTAGGAACATCTGTTTGCCCATGTGTGGGGGATTCGTTTGAGGTCATGTTGGGATCTGAGATGATTGGTTGTGTACTTGGAGGATTTAGTCCACCACACAAGTCTGGTCTGGAGGTATGTGGTATAAAAATGTGATCTTACGAATTGAGGGGTCACAGCCTTTGAGAGCAAAGCCAGAGATTGAAATACATTTGATAACCCTTCTACTTGGCTGTCCGGATAATGAGTTTTTCAGGTAGCATTTGGAACTCCTGTGTGTGTGTGAGAGAGAAAGATCTAATGTGATCTAAAGGTTTGAAACATGAGTTGTCAACAGGTGGGAACATACCCAGTGCTGAAGGTAAAGAACTGGCAGGTTTGGTGCTGGGTGCACGCCAGCTGCTTGGCGTCCGGAGACAACACATTGATGATGTCATCTCCTGTGAAAGAGTGCGCCCGAGCGGTCGTTTCGGTCAGAGGTGAAAAATGCACGCCAACACAGCAGGACTTCCATAGATGAATTAGGCTTTATTGTGCATAACAATTACTCCCGTAGGTCGTGCTCCTGCCAACCAGCCTCCACACTGAGCAGTGCGGCACACCTTTATTCCCCTCGGCGATACCATTTGACGTGCGTCACAATCAATGAAAATGTTCACCCGGTTTTCCCCCTTTAACCCCATATTGACATTACATATTTTACACATACATAGTGTCTTTAATCACAGACTGCCATAAAATCACTTAAATCATTGGATTTTTTAAAACAGTGCGCAGTGCGCTTTCCGCCCCCGGTGCGCACAATACACATAAATCACTTTTCCCGCCCTGCACCCTGATTTCCCCCCACCTCACTGGCAGACACGGCAACAGGGAAGGACACCGCCACACCCGCCGAAACTGGTCAGTTCCCTGGAATTACTTGGCAGACGCCTTGCGTTCTGTCACATCTCCCAGGAAGTCTGTTTTCTCCAAAAGCTCCGTCTTACACTGTGAAACAGATAAACACATTCTCACAATACATATGATGTGAACAGGGACAGGAAATCATCTCCCAGGAAATCCACGTTTGGATAAACCTTGTGGAGAAGCCTTTGACAAGTTTCTGAAAGGATGGCACACAAGCATACATGTTTAGATACAAGCATAGGCACAAACGCACAACCAAACACACACAACCAGACGTCTGGAGGTATGTGGTATAAAAATGTGATCTTACGTATTGCGAGGTCACAGCCTTTGAGAGCAAAGCCAGAGATTACAATAGAGTTGATAACCCTTCTACTTGGCTGTCCGGATAATGCGTTTTTCAGGTAGCATTTGCAACTCCTGTGTGTGTGTGAGAGAGAAAGATCTAATGTGATAATTGATTGTACAAAATTACATTGGAGATCGAATGTGATATATTTTCATTATTGTCATTTTATAGTGATAATACATTTTCACAATCATTTTGATAATTTACAATGATATGGGGTCCTTCTCATTCAACCAGAAAAAAAAAGCTTTCAAACATGAGCTGTCAACAGGTGAGAACATACCGAGTGTCGAAGGTAAAGAACTGGCAGGTTTGGTGCTGGGTGCACGCCAGCTGACAGCGCTTGGCGTCCGGAGACGGCACATTAATGATGTCATCTCCATAGAAGTCTGTTTTCTCCAAAAGCTCCGTCTTACACTCTGAAACAGATAAACGCATTCTCACAATACATATGATATGAACAGGGACAGGAAATCATCTCCCAGGAAATCCACGTTTGGATAAACCTTGTAGAGAAGCTTTTGACAAGTTTCTGAAAGGATGACACACAAGCATACATGTTTAGATACAAGCATAGGCACAAACGCACAACCAAACACACACAACCACAAGTCTGGAGGTATGTGGTATAAAAATGTGATCTTACGTATTGAGGGGTCACAGCCTTTGAGAGCAAAGCCAGAGATTGAATTAGATTTGAAAACCCTTCTACTTGGCTGTCCGGATAATGAGTTTTTCAGGTAGCATTTGCAACTCCTGTGTGTGTGAGAGAGAGAAAGATCTAATGTGATAATTTACTGTACAAAATTACATTAGAGATCGAATGTGATATATTTTCCTGATTGTTATTTTATAGTGATAATACATTTTCAGAATCATTTTGATGATTTACAATGATATGGGGTCATTCTCATTCAACCAGAAAAAAAAGGTTTCAAACATGAGCTGTCAACAGGTGAGAACATACACAGTGTCGAAGGTAAAGAACTGTCAGGTTTGGTGCTGGGTGCACGCCAGCTGACAGCGCTTGGCGTCAGGAGACGACACAGTCATGATGTCCTCTCCCGGGAAGTTTGTTTTCTCCAAAAGCTCCGTCTTACACTCTGAAACAGATAAACAGATTTATTTTATTTTTTATTTTTTTTCTTAGTTTGTATGTAGCCTACTGTTTGGTGTTCCAAAAAAAAACAAAATAAAAAGAATTATACAAAAAAAATGAAACAGATAAACACATGCTCACAATACATATTACGTGAATTGTACAAGTAGTTCCAAACTCAAAGTCTGATTGGTTGACAAATGAGCCTTTGATTGCTTCTGAACAGTTATAGTTCAAATGTCACAACACACCCACGTGGATTATCGTCAGACGCAGTGCTTGTCTGATGAACTGAGCTCATGAAGGAACTGAATCAAACATTTGATTTGCGTGATCAAGTCTTCAATTTGAATATTTATTATTATTATTCGTCTCAACTGGGATACGGTATTTAAATTATAGTCTTGCTGAAAGAATAATATTGATATATAATTGTAATAAATGCATTTTCATGCATTTCTATATAGTTAAAAGTAAAAAATAATTATGTATATATCACATTATGAAGAGACAGATTAAAAACATGAAAATATTCTTACCTTGACTGAGAGCATGCTCACAGAGAGTAAGCAGAACTAACACCACGGAGAACTGCATGATATTTCTGAAAGTATTCTGCTGTTTCTGACCAGAATAAGTGAGGATGGATAAGTGGAGATATTTATATATCATTTTTGCTGAGAGGCAGGTGATCTCTGTGTGGTTGTGATTGGTTGTCAGTTATTTCCCCACTGGGCTATGTAAACAAGTAATACAAAAAAGTAAATGTTTAAGAAGCCTTTTGTATGCAGATTTTTGTTGAACTACATTTGCATTGACGTGCATGAGAACAAATTACAATAATTATGCCTTACCTTGGAAAGACAGACCTTGCCAGACAAAGAAACATGAGATGGCAGTGCTACGATTTTTACATACAGTGACAATGACTTGGCAGCAGTGGTGGAAATCAGAATAATTGTTCAAGAAGAAGCGCAGTAGCCAAATCAATTTCACACAAACATTAACAATGTCTCATCAACGTAACCTGCAAGGTTTTATGAAGGCCCAGATGAGATGACAACAACGTTTTGTGGCAGCCCCAGAGACCCAGAGCCTTCCAAGCCCTCCCAGCACCAAGGAAAGCAGCCCAAACCACCTCACAGCCAGGCTGCACACTGGCCCTTCCAGACAGGGTTCAAAGAGGTCAAAGCCAGACTTTTCAAGACTGTCAAAAAGGATTATTATGTAATTGGGAACTGTCTCCACCATCTCAGAAACCTCTGGATGTTATGAAGCAGACTTACTGGCTATATCTGCTTCACCTTGCTCAGCCAATAACAGATCTTGTTGGCTATGGATGGATGGTGGAATGAGGACATCACTCAAGGCAAGTGTGGCCTTGATCAGGACATCTTGAGAGAGTTGAAGAGTAGGTTTTCTAGGTAGACCGAGGGAGGACACAGCTTTTTCACCACCTTTATTAGATGACTCTTGAATGATGGCGTCAACAGAAGTACGTGATAGATTTTCATGAGCAACTTTCTTTTCTTAGTCAACATCGACAGTCTTTTGAACTCCCTCGGTTAAATGCTTAGTTGTGTCTCCTATCACATGAAGGAAGGTTTTAAAATGGACCTTGGTTGCTCTCTGGCTTTCATTCTTATTTTCATGGTTTTCCTTGCTGGTGAACTCTCCACGGTGATAAGGGCAACCGGACTAGCTACTGGAAGTAGGTCGGACTCATTCTCCTCCTTGTCCAATTCCACCACTTCTTCTGCAGAAGGGGATGTTGAAGACAGGCTATTGACCTCTGAATGTAGTGTACATCATTACGTGATGTTGTTGCAGTCAAAGCTGGTTCTTCGGAAGGCCTGAAAAAAATCTTTTAGCTTGTCTTGTAGACTTTGGAATATGAGATGCTTGCCACAGTTTATAGAAGTAGAAACTCTAACTAAAACCACAAGGTAGGTTTGAGTTTCAACAGGGTTTGTTTAATGTGTTTACATTTTGGGTTTTGGCTGATATTATTCTTTGGTAGGGATATGACATCACGTGATATCCGGGTTGGGCTATGTGGTTGTGAGGCAGCTAACCTTAAACCTG